>JAJUPC010000560.1:0-205540 GCA_023614405.1 Avena insularis | reverse complement strand
ATCAAGTCATTTTATTAGTTCAATTGCTATAAGCTTTTATGATACATAGTAACCTAATTCCTTCACCATGAGATCATGCTTATCACCATCACCGAAGGATGCTTTGATGACATCAAACACCACATCAGAATCGGGTGGCTATAAAGGTGGCATTGAGTGTTCGGAAAGTATGGGTTGAGACATGGATCAAGAATGGGATTTGTCCATCCATATGACATAGATATACTGGCCCTCCTGGAATGTCATCCAATTAGCTTGCAAGCATGTGACCGGCTCACAAGGGATCACATACCACGGAACGAAAAGAGTACTTATCGAACGAGGTTGAACTAGGTATGTAGAGATACCGACGATCAAAACCTCGGATAAGTAAACTATCGTGAGACAAAGGGAAATTGGTATCGTATGTAAGTGGTTCATTCGATCGCAAAGTAATCGTGAGAAATATGTGGAGACATATGAATTTCCAGATTCCTCTATTGGTTATTGTTCTGAGAAGTGTCTCGATCATGTCCGCATAATTCACGAACCGTAGGGAGACACACTTAAGGATTCATGTTGTTGAGTAGTTATGGAATGATGAGTAAGAGACCGAATGTTGTTCGAGTCTCGATGGGATCCGGATATCACGAGGAGATCCGAATGGTCCGAGAATAAGATTCATATAAGGAAAGTCCTATTTCGGAGTTGGGGAATGATTCCGGTGTTTTCATCGGGAATGTTCTAGAAGGTTCCGAAAGGTCCGACACTCCGGAGGGGAAGGGTACATGAATGTGTCATGACAATGTGGAATGGTTGCATCATGTACTAGGTATCATGGCTGAGCAAAATAAAGGGATAAATCAAATCCTAGTTTGAAAAGTCAAACGCCAATTTGAAAAGTCAAACGGCAAGTTTGCTTGGTGGAGGGAGAGAAACCTACTTGGGAGGAGTTCCTCCTCCACCCGCCGCCAAGGAGGCCGACTTGGGAGGACTCCTCCCTGGCCGGGCGCCTCCCACCTATAAAGAAGGGGCAGGGTGCCCTCTAGCCTACACCTCTCACACCCAAAACCCTAACCCTAGTCGCCAGCCTCCTGCAGTCGCCGCCGCCCTAGGGTTTTTTCTAGCCACCGATTTGGGGCTCTCCCCAAGCCCTAGCCGCCGGCCTAGCCTCCTCCCTTGGTGCCTCTAAACCCTAGATCACCAAGGCCTCTCTCATAGGCCACCATACTCGCTCTGGCTTAAGGCGAAGCCCTGTGAGATCTCCCCTCTACTTCCGGTACCACGCCGTCAGGCCGGAATCACGAGGAGAGTGCTACAACCTCCGCTGCCGGAACAAGGAGAGAGGAAGGTTCATCGAAAATTTAACGGTGACCGATCATGGAAGCGCGCCGAACGCAGCGCCGAAGGATCGCTCTACGCGATCTTGAGATCGGCAAGAGTACGACTACATCACCCACGAGAATCGCTCGTTAAACACTTTGGAATCTTCGAGGTGAGTTCCTCATCGACTCGCTGCTACAATCTAGTAGATAGATCTGGCTTGTTTGTCGATGCGTAGAAATTTTTGTTTTCCATGCTATTTAACCCTACAAGGTAATGGTTTGTAAAGTAAACAAGTAATAAAGTGGAAGATAAATGAATGGTAAAGATTGGACCGGGTCCATAGTTCACTAGAGATGCTCTTAGATAAACAACATGGCATGAAGGGTAAACATGTGGCAATTGATGAACTGAGCAAGGCATAACAATGCAATTACTAGTCAGAAAGATCCTATGATTCGATTGGGCAATACAACAAGATACATAGACCCATCCAACTGCATCTATGACTAGAAGTCCACCTCAGTTATCATCCAACCCTCCAAGTATTAAGTTGCAAGCAATGCATAACCGCTTAAGCAAAGTGTGTAAGGTAAACAGTCCACATGTTCCATGAACAAGAGACCGTTGTTTTCCCTAGTAGCAACAACACATCTACAACCAAGAGATTATTGTCACTTCCCTTGGAAACTAGAGGCATGAACCCACTATCGAGCATAAATCCCCTCTGAGTCACTAGCAACTACTTGGCCAAGATAGCTACTAACAACGGAGAGCATGCAAGATCACAAACAACAATACATGATAGAATCATAAAGACAAAACCATTAATCAAACCAACATAATAATCTCAATATCCATCGGATCCCCACAAACACAACATGCATGATTACAAATAGATTAGATCTTGATCATGAACAGAGCTCACAAGATCTATACATGAAAGCACAAAGGAGGAGATACAACCATCTAGCTACTACATGGACCCATAGTCCAAGGTGGAACTACTCACGATCATACCGGAGAGAAGGCCTCGGATGATCTCCTCCCAGGTGCCGGAAGAACTTCAGATCCCCGATCTAGGGATGTTGGTGGCAGCGGCTACAGAAGGTTTCATGGAGATTTGATTGGGTGCTTAGGGTTTCTGCATCGGGGGCTTCTTATAGGCGAAGGGGGAGGCCGAGGCGGCGGCCAGGGGCCCCACACCCCTCCTGTGTGTGGGCAGGCCCCCGCGCCTAGGGTGGGTCTGCCACCCTGGCCGCCTCCTCGTTCCTCTCTGACTTCTTGTTCCCCACGGAAAGTAATTGACTTTGACGCTTGTCCCGGCCCAATGAGAATATTTCTTACTAACTTTTCTGAAACCAAAACAGCGTAAAACAGTGCATCTAGCACAGCCAACTTGTTAGTATGTTAGTACTAGAAAACATGTAAAAAGAACCTCAAAGTGTAGACAAAGCAAAGCAAAGTAGATACTAAATAAGCATGGAGAATCAAAAATTATAGATGCTTCCAACGACGTGCAACTTCAACGACTTGTCGAGCTATGCCATCACAATACAAATACCACAATTGGTCGAGGAGAGCACCACCGCTGAAGAACATGTCATGCATTTGGTCTAGCTTTATCTCGCACAAAATGTCGCTTGCCAAAGGTTGGTGGACCACCGGTCGCACCATGAAGGCGGTCTCGAGAATTGACGACGAAGTCCTCGCCGAGGGCGGAGCACGACGGTGGTTTTGGTGAATGGGTTTAAAAGAGTTAGTAATGTAGCCTCGCCGATGAGGGCTAACCATGTGTGCCGAGCCGACATCACCTTGCATTGCAGCGCCAAGAGATTTTTCTCCGTGAAGGTCTTCCCGTTCGTCGGCATGTAGAAGGTGACGACACCGTCGGGTGACTTTGGGTCGAAGGGTAGTGTCAGCACCGCCGCGACGTTAGTGAAGAGGAACATATCACGCCAGAGCCTGCACATGGACCGGAAGCTGGCAGCATCACGGCCGGATGGGAATCTGTCCCAGAGCTGCCGGCGCACTCCCACAGCTCGGGCGGCATAACGGTGCTCTAGTCCTGCTTTGGACCAACAACATAGTTCTTCTCAACAAGGTTGCGCCATGGTAAATAGGGTGGTGGATCAAATATCAGATCATACGAGGTAAGACTCATGGATCGATCTGGAAAACAGATCTAGGCGCTGGGTGGGGAGGCGGCGAGAGAGCACGCCACAGAAGAAGACATCTCTTATGCCGACTAGGTTCACAAAATGCTTGCCGAGGATGATTAAACTTAGTTTTGAAGAAATAGGATGATTATTAACATTTTTCCTTTATTTCATTAAACTTAGTTTTGAGAAACACTAGTTAAAACAGTGTAAACAAGCCTCGTACTTCACACAACTAATCCTGTAAACATGTAAAACCGTTTCTTCACTATCACCCGAGGATGAATCACATCAAAAAACACGGCCAAACACAATCAACGAATTTTAGCAAGAGGCACATTTGTGCCTTGCTAACTTTTATTTATTTTCTTCAATGTCTTAGATGATCTAGTACATCGATGTGCACCCTGGTGCATGTTATATACATGCATATCTAGCTATATTAACTTGACTAGGAATTGACTCACTGCATGTATCTAATGAAGACACGAATCAAACCGTCAACCTAGCTAGGTAACTAACTAAATCCCATTTAGACTAATAATAACAAGCTAGATCCGCAGAAAGCAAGAACTTTGTAGACGTAATTACAAATCAATGGATTAAAGGCAAGATTAAGAATAACATAGTTGAAGGGTACACAAAACTACAACTTGTATACTTCTTTCTTATTTTGTGATCCATAACGAAACTTAAAAGAAATTTTAGGAAGATTATTTGCGCCAAAGCTGAAAGGCTAAACTTGAGAACAGTAAATACTTCAACAAAACAATATTATCTATCAGAATCCATTGCAATGTCACACATAGCCATATCATCAAATTCAAATGGAACATTTGTCTAAAAGTGTGAAATTAATACGGGTTGCCTCCCTCTTATAAGAATTGAGAGCTAGCTAGGAAACTTCTAAAACTCACAAGAAAAACCGGCATTACGAACATGCATAAACTCTTCTATGTCATCAAGTAGAGGAGATAGCGAGAGGGAGATCTTACGTATTTTGGACAATGTAAGGATGGCCATCATGTTTCAAGCGATGTACATGGTTAGCCCTACTCGTCTGAATAGTATAGTATGTGCATCAGACACTTCAAGCCATGAGTAGCAAACGCTGAATGCTTGATGTTTCAAAAGAAAATCTGCATCCTGTTTCAAAAAAGGTTCGCAAAACACTACACTGCCAGCAGCAAGCAACTGATCCATGCAATTTGTATAACTAGAACATCACAAGAATTTCCACATGACACAAATTTTTCATTTGTTCTTGTGGCCTAGAGAGAATATCTGTGAAAATAAAGTTGGTTCAGAAAGAGATCGGTAGATTCAAACTAGATCTTGAGTTGCACAACTGAAGCATCCAACACTATTGGTCTTGATCCTTGCATCACGTCAGGCTTGGAAATGCTTCTTTGTGATCTTTCACCATTTCAAGCAAGTGCATGTTCTCCTAAAATAATCATCAAAATCAAGATATATAAAAATCATTCTAGACATCAATGTTTTCATGTCCAATCATATAGTTAAAACATATACAAGTAACATGGTAGTCGTTAACATTGTACACGTAAAAAAAACTCTGGAAATTTGGATCACAAGAACAATGATGGTAGTCATCACGTTTATTTATCTGTTTTTCCATATAAACACCACAATTTTTTGGCCAATTATTTTGAGCTCTTACCTTGGCAAAAATTATAACCTTCACAAGGAATATGCGCGATGGGTTTCTGTTTTTTTTACAGTAAAGTGCACCAAGATCTCTAGTTAGAAGTTTTGAAGGAATAACTATATATGCAGAGTGAATCCATTGATTTGAACCGAAGGGAGATAAGGTGATGCTACTGTTTGCTTAGCGGCCAACTAGAGTAGATATTTGGAACACGTGAGTAACTAGCTCCACACGCGACACATATGCAAATTAAACAGTGGTGTTCTATCTACCAACCAGTGTATCCGTATAAATTTGTCACTGCCTCCTAAAACCATGAAGTAAACATTTCTACAAGTCCTAGCTCGATCCAGCAATAGCATGAACAACGTAAATTGATAAATCCTTCAAGTACGTTCATTATTTCAACTACGATAGCAGAACAAATAAAGAAAGATCCGTCAAAAAACATGACTTATCTAAATCTTTTCTGTCACTAGTGATGATGAACCTGACATAATGAGATCTATAGAATCTATAAATCGATGGTGCTATAATAATACAGATCGAATAACGACTGACCCACCAAATATGTATTGCATCTAATTTTGTGGTCATGTGACCATGATCGCATAATGGTCAATTCACTAAATTTGATTTGACATATAATATTTTGTCCACACCACTATGATCAGGCAGAAAGCAACACATGGAATAATCAGACACACGTACTGCTAAAAATGTGTGGGAAGCAATGGAAAACAAGATGAAATAGTAAAACTGATAAAAATGTGTGGATCGATGTACCTGCTGTGCCATCCATGGATTCGGTCTTGCTGAATCCAGCAAAGAGCCGCCGAAGAACTCCCAGCCTTCTTGTGACAAGACATCAACTCGAAGTGCCATTGGTGATGTCACTAATCTCCAACTCCTGGTCTAGATCCTCTTGAGGTCCATCAACAGGCTCAGAGAAGTAGATGGAATTCTTGGTGAGCCCGAGGACGCTTGCTCCGCCTAGGCCTCTCATGAAATTGTTGGACACGAATAATGTCATATCGCCGACGTCCATCACTCTCGACCACCTCGGTTCTGTGGCGAGGGGGTCGCACTTGTAGACCTGGGTGCTGTATGAGATTCTGGTGGGCCGGATGAGGGAGCCGACAGGTGGATCTCACCGTTCAGATTTAGGTTATACCGAAGGCAGACGCAAGCAGACATCGTTTGACCTCCTTCGTTCGGGATGGGCGGCGGCGACGTCACAGATGGCGCACACCCTGTCCTGTGCGACCACCATGAACGTGCTGCCACGGCAGTGCACGATTGAGGTCATGGGGATGTCCGATCCTCGCACGCCGATACTGAGCTTCCGCCACGCTTGGTCGACACCCACGCTGCAGAACGCGACCTCCATGGAGCACCGCCAGAGCAACGCCATGGCAAGGCAGTCGCCGGAGTCAGGTGGCGAGGAGAGCACGATGTCGCGGAAGAACACGTCCTTGTTAGCACTAATCTTGACATGTTAGTTAGTTGCATGCAAAGTTGTTAGCATGCGTGTGTGTGTGTGTGTTGCAGGCAGCACGTGAGACAGGCTCGCGTTGACTTTTGCCGCATAGGGCTAGGTTGTTAGCAAGATTAGGGGATCGTATGCAGTTCGTTGAGCGGATCATACGTGAGCGCGTCGTCGCGTCGGAAGAAGTGCGTGTGCGTGCGCCGAGTATAAAGCTCCTCCCTGTATACCGCTTGTAACCTGAGCCAGCTGAAAGTGAAATAAGATTAGAGTGTCTGTGCGTCCACGGGGCGTTCGTGCGCCGGCCGGGAAATATTCTGTGTCTCCTTTCTTCTTCTACCTTCATCCGTGAGTGAGAGCAAGGAAGAAGAGGGCTGCCCTGGGCAGCCCCATCATCCCTCACCTGGTCTAACCTGGGTACGTCCCAGGCGTTGACGTACTTGTTGGCTGCCGGGAGGTCGACGGTGGCGCCGGTGAACGGGTTCAGCAGAGTCACGGTGGCGGACACGTCCACCAGCGCCACCCACCCGTGCGACGACCCGCATACCACCTTGCCCTGCAACGCCGGGAGATTCATTGTGAAGGTCTCCCCGTCCGTCGGCCTGTAGAAGGTGACGGAGCCGTCCGGAGATTCCGGGTCCAAATGCAGCATCAGCAAAGGGGCGAAGTTCACCAGAGGCACTGTGTCGCGCCACCGCCTGCCGGTCAGCCGGAAGTTGGCGACGTCGCGTCCCCACGGAAGCCTCGGCGATGCACTGCAGGAGCTCCGGCAGGACGGTGATGCTGCCGTCATGTTGGCTCAGACGAGACAGGGCCGCCATTTTTGGGAGAAATATTGATGGATCTAGGAGGAGGATGCGATTGGGAGGACGGGGAGGATGGGATCCAGGACCAAGCGTTATGGGGATTGCACCCTGCTATCAATGAGAGCTAGCAGAGTATGAGCTGGCGTTTTGTGTGTGCTAATATTTTGTTTTCAATAAAAATATTTTAGTGGTAGTATATCTTTTTATGGGGTTTTATTCTCTTTTCTTTCGTCCCTACATGAGCATCCTTAAGAAGATATATACCGTATCGAGGGCTGCGGATGCGTTCCCTGCATCCTCACTCTTCGGTTCAAGGAAAGAAATTTCCCACCCCTAGTTCCCCGCGATAGCCACCATCGCTGATCTGTCCGTCACGCCGCTTCCACCCCAACTCTCCCTCTCCTCCTCCTATCACTCTCTCTCCTCCCCGCAGCCATGTCAAGACCCAATCTTCCACCACGACATCCTCGCACTCGCTGAGGCTTTAGGGCGGCTTCAAGCTTAGCTACTACGGGCTTTCGGCGGCGACTTCCAATTTAAAGACGAGCTTAGTTTTCATAGGGTCGATGTAAGTAGTACGATCTAGATCCGCGCATCTCTTCAATTCTAGTTTCAATACCATTATATCATGCTTGATTATTATTTGATTGAATTCTATTCTCGTAAAGTGCGAGAGGTAACCACCAGGGACTAATCTATGTGGATACTTCGTAAAGTAGTACATTCGCCCGAGGTTAGTGAGCGGACGAGGACATTTATAGAAGTACGTGAACAATATATTCACAATTTTTATTGAGTGTCATTCATAATATTTGTTATGACTATTGATATTCATATTGACCTCCTTCTTTATATATAGTTGGAAAGATTATGGGAGTATCTCAACCAAGGAAGCGCCCGTAGCAATTCAAGAGGAATTGACGGATTTCTTGTTGACCATGTCATAAACCCGAGGAAAATACCATACCTCCGCTACTAGTGATTTAATGAACTTGTAACCTAATAGACGGGTTGTGATCTCCATTTATGTATATATATGTAGAATTATATAATGTAGAATTATATCTATATAATTATGACGATGTTGTGTAATGGGTTTCTTCGCTGTACGTCACTTTACGCCAAATGCAACCCTCCTCTACCTATCCTCCTGCCGCCGCGTAACCTCAGATTCATACCGCCGCAGAAATCGGCCCTAAAATTCTGCCACGGGAAAAACCCGCATCGGCTGCAGTGGCTGAAACCCCCATCGCCGCCGCGCAGAAAATTGCTAAAACTCGCATGGGCAGAACCCCATCGGCTACCGCGACAGCCGAATTGGTAAAATGCTGCAGCGGCAGAAGTGAATTAGTCCCGCCCGTAATACGGACCGAGACTAAAGACCACCCCCTGCACTGCTACGCTGTTACGGCAGAGTTTTAGTCCCGCCCGTACAGGCCCGGGACTAAAGGCTGGGACCTCTAGTCTTTCCATAGTCCCGGCTGTCAATCCGGGACTAGAGGCCCTCTAGGACCGGGACTAATGCCCCATTCTCCACTAGTGGTGTTGGCGAATCACATTTATCTATTCTAATCCCGGTCTATCTAGCCAATCATGGCATAACTATTTTATTGTCGTCACCTATTGAACATGTAATTTTTTTCAAGCAAAGCATATAGATCGAGCAAAAACAAAAAGATGAGTCCATAGATACCTAGACACTTTAAGAAAAATCAAGCAAAGCATATAGATCGAACAAACAAAATTACGTGGCGAAAAGAACAACATGGAATAGCCTACACACATACCTTACGTCAAGTGATTCAGCTGAATCTAGTAAAGAACCCGTGAACTATGATTCATTTTGTGACAAGGTTGAACTGATATTGCATAGCCAATGTCAATGATCATCAACTCTAACTAGTCACTGTATGTGTCAGGTTTAGCAAAGTAGACGAAATTCCTCTTGAATCCTGGGATACTCGCCATAGCCCGCGTGAAATTACTCGAGTTAAAAAATATGAGCCATGGGTTTTCTTAACCATGGTCCACCATGGATTCAAATCGAAGACATTTACGCACGTTATACTTCGTAATTTCCATGCCCGAGGTGTTTTAGGCAACAAGTAAAAAGAACTTGTTGAAATCTATCAACTTTCACTAATCTCAAATCATCGCCTATTCATCCCCTCTCTTATATAAATTTATTTTTGTAAATGGGCACTTTATTACTTATAGTAACGATTATACCTGGCCCTTGTATAACCAGGGACAAAAAATCCAAAAGTAAACAAGAAAACAAAAACTAGGCAAGTATTACAGCAACATCTGTGGATAAACGAGATCACGCTGTTATCCTTTGTCGGAGAGAAATGTCCATTGATATATCCTCCAACCATGTCAGGTCTCAAGCTTCACAGATGACTATAAACGGAGACTAGTCTGTAGATAACCCGTAAGTTAGAAGATAGTTTATTATTAAAATCTTGCCATTTCTACATAGCTATATTGATCAAATAATGGCTAACGCCCCACCCTAAATAGAATTTTGTATCTCCATTGCACTTGTAGGCCCTGTTGAGATGGGTAGAGCCATGCACAACGGTGCCACGAGGCATTCACTTCAAGGTATTTATCAGTGCATGACATACATTTCAAAGCTGGATACAATGATTGAACCCACATCGTCCTAGGAGCTGCACCAGTAATGTCGCAATGGAGATCCCTCCACTGAAGTGGGCGACCAAGGTACTGAGAACACACTGGCAGCTTGATATCGAGCAAGTCTACATAGTCTCACTGCTAACATGGCAGCATGGCGCTGAGGTCAAAAATTTATACTTACATACTTTCTCTGTTCGCAAATAAGTGTAATTTAGATTATTCTAAGTCAAAGTTAATAACATTTGACTAATTTTTATAAAAACATAGTGATATTTATGACTCTAAATTGTTACCAATAGATATGTTTTAAATTTAGTTTCATAGATATTAATTTGATGTAATATATGTTGCTATATTTATCTATAAAGTTGGTCAAATTTAATAATAAGGGTATATATATATGCTGCCCACGACACGAAACGCCAGATTGGAAACACTAGTGCAGACGGGGCCTTAACACCGGTTCCTAAGCCTTCTAACAGCGTTGTAGAACCGCTTATTGAGGGTTCGTGTTAGAGCCCCCTTTAACACCGGTGTTAAAGGTTCGCAGGAAAAGGAGATAAATCGGAAAACGGCCTAAATCTTCGCCGCGCGAGTTCGCCGCCGCCTGCTCGGGCGATTTCAGGGCGCGGCCGGACGGGAGAGGGGAATCGTCGAGCGTATATACACATACATCGTCATTTACATACAAGTACATGAATAATTGCAACTATTATTATACACAAACATCGCCATTGTGTGGTATTCTCCAAACGTTGAAGCATCAAGTACAAGACAAACACGCTTCAAGTATCTAAAGAGTTTTGGATATCTAAAGAGTTCTCCGCCAGCGTGACGACCTCATCAAGTATGAACCCCGCCAATTCCTCTTGAATGGCTCGTATGCGGTCAAATGGTAGGAGTTGGTCCCACATCCGCTCGATTTAAATATATATGAAGAATGGGGTCAATATATATAGAATAAAATCAACACAATTGATGGTAATAAAATAATGTTGTGTACTTTCTTTACTTACTCTAAGTTGTTCTAGTGCGGCTTGGCCCGTCAGACATATCGTGGTTATGTAATGAACTCGCAAACATGAGTATCCACATAAGTTATTGCCGGGTCCCCGATACGCGCACTTTACGAGAATAGAGAGTTCAATCAAAATAATAATCAATAAAGCATGATATAATGGAATTGAAGCAGAATCAAAGAGATACGCAGACCTAGCTAGCTAGTATTACTTACATTTTGTGGAGGATCTCCAAATGATTCCGAGAAGGAAGTGAACAATGCGGGAACTCATCCGCCTTTCTTGAGCGCCAGGGCGCACCCGATGTTTTTTATTCTAGGCGCCGTGATCCGACAAGGGTTTCGCTGAGAAATTCCGAGGGGATCTCGATGGCCCTTCGCTGCGCTGAAGTTCAAGCCGAGAGGATATCCCGGGAAGTCACTGATCCTCTTTCTTCGCCGCTCCATTGTGTGTAGATTTGTGCGAAGCGCTTTTTTCGAATGCATTGTAGTATTTGTTTGCTAACAAAGTTCCTTCTTCTGATTGCAGCTTTCAGGCCGCATGGTCCACCATCTCAAGTATCCGAATGCTCGGATAATGATGTGGTGGATTCCGTCCGAGCTGCCATCGCGCCGATCTCCAGCTGAAGATGCCAACGAGTCGAGTGAGGACCACATCACAAACGATCACGGAGCTCCAGCGAGTCTTGGATGCTCGACTCCTCCGACTTAAACCCTCGGCCCCATCAGTGATGGTCATGGAGGTCTTCTCCTATTCCGCTGCTCATTCCTGCGGGCTGAAGCCCGCACTGGCCAAGCGAAGAAGGAAGAGAAGAAGGAGAAGAAGGAAGAGAAGAAAGAGGAGAAGAGAGCCCAAGACTCCTCCGCTTCGAACCGATCGCTAAGTGCTTGTTGTACCTATCCTTTTTCATCGATTTCTTGTTTTGCTAATTGGTTCAGATGTGCATTCTCCCACGACTCCTCTAGCGATGGTGCTGGGAGATGATGGGTCAGTCGCGCCTCCTCCTCGACGGTGGCAACTTCCGGTGCGCCTCCCTCCTCGCAGGAGGTTCGTGGTTGCGCCTCAAGACGAACTGACTCTAACATCGCTAACGATAACTCTTTTCTTTCCGTAACGATCGTTCGGATTCTGTTTCGGCTTACTCAATGTTACGTGTCTTGTTTTGAACCTACGCAGGTTCTTTTTTTGAATCTTCGGGGGGGGAGCCCCCGAGTGTCTTCGTCTTCGAGTTTGGGCTTTATTCCTTTGTGTTACGCAATTTTGTGTCCTTTTTCTTACTAGTGTTTGTTTTTTCCGCAGCCTTGTGCAGGAGGCCGTTGCTGCCGGTGTAGAGCCACCGGTGCGAGGCTAACCTTCGCAGCTTCAAGGTACCGTTTTGCCTTGGTGCTTCTTTCATTTATTCGTCCTGCTCGACGCTTGCTTGTTTGAAATGCAGGAGCATAACATTTCTCCGGAGGTCGACGCCAAGAAGAGCCTTGTTTAATCGGAGAAGAAGGCCGAGGCCAGCTGCTGGAAAGTGAAGGAACGCCATCTAGAGCTGACTAAGGCAGCCAAGCGAAGGAGCGCTTCAGCAGAGTCGGACCAGGAGGGAGAAGTAGCCATCGCTATGGGCTAAGACGAGAGAGAGGTGGCGTGCAAGCTCATGGTCACGCCAAGGTCAAGCTTCGGTGAGTGTTGTATTTGTGCTTCTTTCTTATCGTTTTCTTGCTTTCTTCTGTGTTGCTTTCTTCATTTATTCTTTTTTTTTGTCTCAGATGCTGCAGGCATCGAGTTTGACCGAGGCGCTTTGGAGCACGGGAGTGCTCTAGATGATGCTACTACAGCGGTCGAAGATCGTTGCAGCACCGTCGTCAGCTGCCTTGCCAAGGCGAAGGAGGTCCTTGGCCGCTTCTACAAGGAGCTTGTCCCTAAGGGCGCGGCCCTTGATGATGTGGATGCCCTGGCGGAGGCTTTGTCACCGATCGCCTTGGCGATAAGCGCAGCGTATGGCATCGGCGTCTCAGTCGGGCGATGGCCTTGGCGGCCGGAGCGGAGCCGACCTGCCCCATCACCCGATCCCGACCACCGCAGACGGATCCGAGGTAGCCTTTGCTTCCCGCTTCTCGCCGTAAGTTTATATGGGCCAAGCTCATTGATTTGTTGTCTGAGTATGCGCCGCGCGCAGGGCGGGCCAAGGCTAGGCGTCCGCCCAAGGCGACTCAGGGTGCCGCGTCTTAGGCGTTGTAGACGTAGGATATTTTGTAGTCTGCTTTTGCTGTAAATATTTTGATGAACACAATTCTTGTGCCACGTAGTGGCCTTTTATGTGCTGAATGAATTCGCCTGAGTTGTGCTCTACCACTGTCTGAATGTTTGTGTCCTTTTGCTTTTCTGCTCTAGGTTCCTTCGGGTGTTGACCCTGTTGACACCTCGCCTGCAGCGCAGTTGCGGCCATCTTTGGATGATCCTTCGCAGCTCGCTTTTCTTCGAGACCGTGTTCGTAGTCTTGAGAGGGAGTTTCTTGGGTTGCATGGTCACGCCGACGTTTGGAAGTCCAAGGCGGATCGCGGTGCAGCCAGAGAGGAGTACTTGATGACGGAACTACTTCGGCTATCTGAGCAGCTTCAATGTAAGTTGTTCTTTGTTTCGAGCTGTAGCTCAGTTCTTCGGATGAGCCTGCTGGCCTTGCCTTTTAATTTGTGCAATTGTCGCAGGTGCTAACCTTGCTCCGAGGGAAGAGAAAGAGCGTGCCGCTGTTCAACAGGACATGGAGGCTGGCGGCTTCTTCTGGATGGATCGTGACCGTGCCATGGCTCTGGCGACGGTGCAGGATCGTGTGCACCAGGTTTCGCGGGTGCTTCGCCAAGTGCAGACGTCGCTTGCCTCGGTGTTGCACGTCATGTTTCCTTTGGATGCCGTGCCGACGAGCCTTGCGGGTCTTCTGTCGAAGTTTCGGAGCGTGAGCAATGTCAAGGAGTTGGTGCGGCAACAGCTCGCCGGAGTGAAGGCTGCGTTATCTCTTGTGAGGTTGCACCGCCTGATGTAGATTTGTAGTGGCGATCGGGCCACCTCGGCCGGATGGTGGTGAGTGGGACATGCGTCCATATTATGCAAATGTAAGGCAAGATGTCAACAGGTCGTAGATTTGTTTGAGCAGCGTGCTCGGTTATCCTTCGAATAGGTAGTACCGTAAAAGAGATAGATGTAAAATTTGTATATTTCATCGGGCGTTGTGCCCTTTGTTATAAAGGTTTGTTTGTTGTAAGCATGCAGTGCTTTGTTTGAGTACGTGTCCTTTTCGTTTGCCTGACGTTGTCAGCTACTCAGGTGTACATGCGTGATCCTCAGTCGATGAAATCGTGAGGTGGGGGGAGCCCCCGAGTGCGTTGTAGCATAAAGTAAAGTTGCAAAATAGCGAACTGGAGTTTGGGGCGAGACACTTAGCTTTATTTATATCGTAATGGAGGAAGTACATTGTTCGGCTGAATAGCCTTGGCTGAAAAGCCTTATTGAAAGTAAAGGGATAGGTAGCTAGGGGTAGAATCGTCGCAAGTGCGCGATGTTCCATGGGTTGGAGTATGTGAATCCAGACTCCACGTGCTTGAGGCGATATGCGCCACCTGGGATGACTTCGGTGATGATGTAGGATCCTTCCCATGGTGACCCGAATTTCGTCGGTCGCTCTTGCTTGAGTCGCAAGACGAGGTCTCTCGGCGATCTTCGGGCGGGGGGGTCAGTGACGTGGTAGTTGCGGAGACTCTGCTGGTACACCGCTGATCAAGCTGCTGCTATGTCTCTTGCTTCGTCGAATGTGTCGACGGCGTCTTTGAGTGCAGCCGTAGATTCGCTTAAGCTGCATTTACGACCCGGGGGGCCTGGTGACGTACTTCGGCTGGTAGCATGGCCTCAGCTCCGTGCACCATGAAGAACGGTGTGTAGCCTGTGGATCTGTTTGGCGTAGTTTGTAAGCTCCACAGGACGGATGGTAGCTCTTTCGTCCAGGCTCTTGCTTTCCGTTCGAGTGGACTCATGAGGCGCTTCTTGATGCCAGCGCCGATTGGGCCGTTGGCCTTTTCCACTTGCCCGTTCGTTTGCGGGTGTTCCACTGAGGCGTACGTGATGTTGATCCCAAGGCCTTCGCAGAAGTCCTGAAACTCCTTGGAGATAAAGTTCGTCCAATGTCGGTGATGATGCTGTGCGGTATGCCGAACCTGTAGACAATGGACTCGAAGAACTTTGCGGCAGTTTTGCCTTTCTGGTTGGTGACCGGCATGGCCTCGATCCACTTGGTGAATTTGTCGACTGTGACCAGGAGGTAAACGTGTCCTCCTTTCGAGGACTTTGGCAGTTTGCCGATCATGTCGAGACCCCATTGAGCAAAAGGCCAGGCTATAGGTATGGGTCTGAGTTTGGACCCAGGTGCGTGCGGTTTGTCGGTGAACCGTTGGCACCCGTTGCATCGTCGGACGATGTCCTTCGCGTCGCTCATGGCCGTTGGCCAGTAGAATCCGGCTCGTAGAGCTTTGGCGACTAGGGAGCGGCTGCCTGCGTGATGGCCGCAGATGCCCTCGTGGATGTCTTGGAGGATGGCTTTCCCGTCACCGATGGTGACGCACCTTTGCAGTACACCCGTAATACTGCGCTTGTACAGCTCGCCATTGATGGTGGTGAAGGCTTTTGACCGACGAGATATGCGCCGGGCATCTGTCAGGCTGTCAGGCAGTTCTCCGTTTGTCAAGAACTGGAGGTATGGTCGCGTCCAAGTTTCTTCGACTGCCATGACCTGCATTAGGTTTACCATGGCGACCTCTGTGTCCAGTTTCTCGGGTCCTTCATGTCCTTCGGGCAGCGTAGCCCCCGAGTGTTCTGCTTCCTAGGGTGATCCCTTGGGGAATTTCCGCTTGATGGATGGCACGCAGATCTGTTCGAGGAACACACCTGGTGGCACCTTTGCGCAGGTGGAGACGATGTTGGCGAGTCTATCGGCCTCCTCGTTGCTTTCTCTTCCGACGTGTCAAAGCTCGCAGCCGTCGAATTCTCCTTCGAGTGCGTTGTAGAGAGCGCGGTACGGAATCATGTTTTCGGCGTGTGCGTCGCACTCGTTCATCGTCTGCTGGACGATGAGGTTGGAGTCACCGTAGATGACCAGGCGTGTTGCGCCGCAGCTTTTTGCCATCCTCATGCCGTGTATGAGGGCTTCGTATTCGGCCTCATTATTAGAAGCTCGGAATTTCATCCGAAGGACGTACTTCATCTTGTCGCCTTGCGGGGAGGTCAGTATGACCCCTGCTCCTGCTCCAGCTTCACGCTTGGAGCCGTCGAAGTGCATCGTCCATGACTGCGACATGTCTAGGGTGTCTGGCAGCTGCAGCTCCATCCAATGTACCAGGAAGTCCGGAAGGACTTGAGATTTGATTGCGAGTCGCTTCTCATAAACGATGTCCAAGGGTGACAGTTCGATGCCCCATTGGGGCACGCGTCCTGTGGCCTCTGGATTATTCAGGATGCTATTCAGGGGTGCCTTGTTGATGACCATTACCTGGTTCTCCTGGAAGTAATGGCTCAGCCGTCGAGCTGTCATGAACACGCCGTAGGCGAGCTTCTGGTAGTGAGGGTACCTCTGCTTTGTTGGTGTCAGTACCTCGCTGAGGTAGTAGATTGGGCGCTGGACCCCGTGGGTCTTGCCTTCTTCGGGTCGTTCGACCACTAGTACGGTGCTGACCACCTGGTGTGTGGCTTCTATGTACAGCAGCAGAGGCTCGCGCTCCTTTGGCGTGACCAAGATGGGCGAGGTGGAGAGAAGCCGCTTGAGGCTTTCGAATGCGTCGTTGGCTTCCGGCGTCCACTCGAATTTATTTGCTTTGTGTAGCAGTTGGTAGAATGGTAAGGCCTTCTCGCCCATGCGGCTGATGAATTTGCTTAGCGCCACTATTCGTCCTACGAGCTGTTGGACGCCTTTGAGGTTTTTTGGCTTCTCCATCGCCATGATGGCTCTGATTTTCTTCGGGTTCGCCTTGATCCCTCGGTGAGAGATGAAGTACCCAAGCAGCTGACCCGATGGGATGACGAAGGCGCATTTTTCGGGGTTGAGCTTGATCCTGTAGCGATCGAGGTTGTCGAACGTCTCGCGGAGATCGTCGATAAGTGTTCTTGCCTCCTTGGTTTTTATCACTATGTCGTCAACATAGACTTGGACGTTGCGACCGATCTGGTCCTTGAGGCAGGCCTGCATACATCGCTGGTACGTAGCACCTGCGTTCTTTAGCCCGAAAGGCATTGTGTTGTGGCAGAATACTCCGAACGGTGTGATAAACGCCGTTTTCTCCTGATCTTCGACCTTGAGTCGAATCTGGTTATAGCCCGAGTAGGCGTCGAGGAAGGAGAGTTTCTCACAACCTGCAGTCGAATCGATGATCTGATCGATTCGAGGAAGAGGGAAGTGGTCCTTTGGGCAATGCTTGTTTAGTGACGTGAAATCCAAGCACATCCGCAGGATGTCCGTGTCCTTCTTTGGGACCATGACTATGTTTGCAAGCCACTCGCTTTCTTTGATTTCCCTGATGAAGTCTGCAGCGAGTAGTCTGTTGATTTCCTTGCCGATAGCTTTGGCTCGTGGCCTGGACAGTCTCCGGATGGACTGCTTGACTGGCTTGGTGTCTGGAAAGACGTTGAGTGCGTGCTCGGCGAATTACCTGGGAACTTCCTGGCATGTCCGCAGGACACCAGGCGAAGATTTCCCAACGCTCACGGAGGAATTCGACGAGCGCGCCTTCCTATGCGGGGCTGAGGTCGTTGGCGATCAGCGCCGTCTTGGAGGCATCCGTCGGATGGACCTGCACCTTTTTGGTGTTGACGGTGGAGTCGAAGGACATGTCAGGTGCGTTTTGCCTTGTGATTGGGGGTGCCCCATTGTCCGTCACCTCACGGAGCCTTACGAGCTCGTCTTGCATGCCGAAAGACTGGGAGATTTTGTTGAAATCCCTGTCGCATTGGTCTGATCGGGTGAAGATCCCATGGATTGTGATGACGCCCCTTGGCCCTGGCATCTTGAGTAGTAGGTATGCGTAGTGTGGGACAGCCAGGAACCTTGCGAATGCTACACGCCCAAGGATGGCGTGGTATTGTGACGGCCAGTCCACCACTTCAAATTCGAGTCGCTCCTGCCGGAAATTGTCCGGCTTCCCGAAGATGACGTCGAGCCCTATTTTGCCCAGGTGGAATATGCCCTTCCCTGGAACGATGCCGTGGAACGTTGTGTCTGACTATTCCAGGCTGCATTGCGGGATCCGCATTGCTGCTAGAGTGCTTGCGAACATTAGGTTGATGCCGCTGCCGCCGTCCATGAAGACGCGACTCATCTCGAAGCCTTCGATCTGCGCCTCCAGCACAAGGGCAGCATGACCTAGGCGGGGGATCTGGCAAGGGTGATCCGCACGAGTGAATGTGATGCAGGACTCCGATCCGCTGAGGTACTCAGGGATGGCAGGTGGGGTTGCCACGGCCAGGTTGATTTGTCGGGTGATTTTCTTCTGCACCCTATTTGTGGGGCGTCCCTTCTGGATCATCATTAGTGCTCCTTTCGGTGGGGGGTACCCGTTCCCAGCGTTGTTCTGTGCGGGTGCGACTAGTTGGTTTGGGCCTCCGATAGGCGACGGTGGAGGAGATCCATGTGCTATTTCACCTAGCGCAGGTGCGTTTCCGAACGCAGGGATTGGGGCTTGTTGCCTCATCTGCACCATGCTTTCACTGAGTTTCTGGAACTCGCGGCAATCCTTGAGCATGTGGCTAGCTTTCTTTTTGCCATCCTGCTTGTCGATATAGAAGTGGATGGTGCATGGACCCGAAAGTTTGTCGTATGCTGAGGGTCCGTTGTCGCGGTCGCGGCGTTGCCACGACTGTGCTGGGCGTCCGCCATCGCGGAAGTTTCCTCCGCGGTATCCTCCGCTGTTGCGGCTATTGTCATTGCGACGGTCGGCGTAGCCGGCCGCGACCATGTCGGGTCCGTCGCGGTCATCGTAGACGCGTGATATCCTCTTGCTGCGGCGTTCCCGTCTTCGGCCGTAGTCGTCCTCTTCATCCGATTGTGCTCGGTGAATGCAATCTTCACCGTCGGCCCACCTGTTGGCGATGTCCATGAGGTGGTCGAGTGTCTTGGGCTTGACGCGCCCAAGTACCTCCTTGAAATCTGGGCGTTTGATGTCGTCCCTGAAGGTGTCGATAGCCCTCTCTTCGGAGATGTGTGCTGTGGAGTTCTTGGTGTTAGACCAGCATAGTATGTACGAGCGAATAGATTCCCCCGTTCTCTGAGTGCATGCTCGCAACTCTTCGATTGAGGCGGGCCTCTTGCTGGTGCCCTTGAAATTTCGGATGAAGCTGTAAGCTAGCTCGTCCCAGTTTCGGATGGACCCTGATGATAGGCTGCTGAGCCAGACCCGCGCCGCGCCTGTCAGCTGCAGATGAAGGCATTGCATGGCGGTTTCCTTGTTACCGCCGTGCAGCTTGACAGATGACAGATGGTCACTGAGCCAGGATTTTGGATCTTGAGTGCCGTTGAACTTCGGAGTATCCGAAGGAAGCTTGAAATTGCATGGCATCTGTGTTCGCCGAACAGATCTGCTGAAGCATCGGGCTCCACAGAGTTCTCCTTCGTCTTCGTCCATCTCGGATTCAGACGAGCATGCACGTTTGGCTCGCGCTTTGTCGATTTTGCGCTGTGTAAGCGTGTCTCTGGCGTCGTAGTCACGTTTATGGCGACGCGAGCTCTTCTTCCTTCGAGGAAGGTCATGTTCCTCTTCCTCTTCGGATGAAGGGGTGGGGCTCCGGTCGCGCCTGGCCGGAGCTTTCTTCTTCGGCTCCGCAGGAGCGTCTTGGTGGAGCGCAGCTCCGACAAGTCCGAGTCTAGTGAGTGCGGACTTATGCATGGCTCTTTTTGGGTCCCCCTCTGGTGGTTGGTGGGCCGCGAGATACGCAGTGGCTGCCATGATCGCAGCTTGCGGTGTCTTCGGGATGATGTTGCCGTCGGCATCCATCTCCATGAACGATGTGTGGAGAGTTCGGGTCACATCACGGCGCTCCTTGGGATCCATGTTCTCCACCCGAGAGCGGTGCTTGTTTCCCTGGTTTCCGTTTGTGCTAGAGCCGGGGGCCATGGCGGAGAGCGCAGCTCGTCGCGTGCTGGACTCAGAGGCTGCTTGCTTGCGTTTGTCAAGTGTTTCCTGCATCTTGACTTGCTTCTTGTGCTCCTCGATGAGGAGGAAGTGGTATGCCATCAGTAGTTCACGTGAGGCATCTACAGGCAGGACTATGTCGCCTGCTACGGCGCGGCGTGCCTGGATCCATCCTTCTTTGCAAAGTTGGATGACGTGGTCGTTGTTTTCCCCGTCGGGTGGGGGGACTGGCTTCTTCTGTTCCCGCCGTTTCCGCCGTTTTGGTCCTGCGGGTTGGGGTTCGTGTTGGGCGGCGGGTTAGGCGTTTGCTATTCCTGGATGACTGCGGCGCATTGGTAGCGCTTGTAGATTGGTCCGTTGCTGCCACGGCTTTCAGATCCGGAATCGTAGGTCCCTGCATCCGATGGCGGATCGCACAGATCGGAGTTGCAGATGCTGCTGTCATAGGAATCATCTGCTGATGATGTTGTGCATAGCACGGGGTGTGGGGCCCATGAAGCGGGCCTGATTGATGGTAGGGGCACCCTCTTAGGGAGGCAGAGGGTGCCAGTTTGCCCCACCTGGAAGCAGAAGCTCCCGAACAAGATTTCGAGTCCGTCGCCTACGAGCTCGAAGTCCTTCATGGTGGCCGGCGAGTGGGCGGTGAAGTCGAAAGCGCCGAAGAGGAGGTGAATCTCCGTCGCCGCAGAGTTCTAGATCGATTGGGTCGGGACCGTCACGGCCGCACAATCAGCAGCCCCAGTTCCCACAGATGGCGCCAATTGACGAGGTTTCGACTCGTCAATGCCCATTGTTATGGACTTGGGTTTTGGAGAAGATGGGGATGCTGGAGATCGTGGAACGGTTAACAGACAAGCAATCAGGGGACACGAGATTTACCCAGGTTCAGGCCCCCGGAGAGAAAACCCTACTCCTGCTTGTCTGCTCTTGATTACGGTGGAACCGAAGGTTATAGGGATGCGCAGATTCGATCTGGCGTGGAGGTGCGTATGCGAAAGTATGAGTCGAGAGATCTAGGTCATGCCCTCCTGGCCTTTATATAGACTTAGGCAGGTCCCGGGCATAGTCCTAGTCGGTTACAAGTTCTAGGGTTTTACCCCTTTGAATTTCCTATCTACGCTAGTCTTGCTCTCCAAGGATCCGAAGGCGTCATGGGCCTTGGCCACCCGAAAATCTTCATGGGCCGGCGTACATCTGCCGTGGGCCTTCCTTGGGCTGGACCAGGTATGCCGAGATCACGTACCCGGAGGGTATAACCATGTCACCTTTAACACCGGTTCGTGGATGGAACCGGTGTTAAAGGGGGGGCACGAACCGGTGTTAAAGGGGGGGCGCATTTATTTCATGCATTAAAGGGGTGGGGGCATTTTTAATTCAAAAAATAGGATATGAATTTAGAAAATTCATATCTTTTTCATTTCAACTCAGAAAAATATGAATAATATATCATAATTTTCAGAAAAATAATATCTATCCATTCATGTAAAAACATTTTATATTTACTTTAGATGAAAATTTTCAAATTGATTAAAACACTTACATATAAATTTTGATTATTCAATTCAAACAAAAATAAAATAGACAAACCCTAAAACTTTGAACATAAGAAATATTAAGCATCTAAAAAGGAATCTAACCCTATTTTATTAGAGAAAATCATATTTTATTTTGTATTAACATTTTTGAATTGTTTGGATATTTAAATGCCGCATCTTTTGTATACTTTGGAATCTGACAAAACCTCGCTCAACTTGCATTGGATTTTTGATAAAATAGCTTATTGTGAACCTAAAAATGATTTTTGTAAAAAATCATGAGCATCGTATCATGTACCTGTAGTTCATATCGGACCCACTTCCTACGGATTCGGCAGGAATTTGTCTTTTTCACCAGAGGTGGACGGAAAGGTTTCAGATCCCCCTGTTGGTACATTGTCCATATAAGGTGGTCTAGTATTTTTGTAAAATGTGGTGGTGGTTTTTTGAATTAGCTATTTGGTGGTTTCTTCACAAAACCGTCCATTTTTTATGCTTGAAAAATGGAAAATTCCTTTTTGGTGCGACAAAAAGGAAAACTTCCTCTTGCAACATTGTTTGCCATGCCATGATGCACATGTATGTAAAATATAGCCACATTATCACAAACTATGCCTTGATTCTAGCCATAAAATTGGTCATTTGACCCGAAAGCCAAGAAACCTCGAATGAGATAAGTCATTTTGTGCAGGTTTTTTTGAGACATAATCAATATACCAAGTTTGATATTTTTCCTTCTAACTATGTCATATAATATCACACCACGCGAAGGTTTCGCACTGTTTCGATCTTTTTTTTTAATTTTTTATTCTCGTTTTAAACTATCGTCAAACTTTGTCGAACAACGGGCATGAAGATTCTTAGCTCGGGGCCAAGCCTCGCTCAACTTGCATTGGATTTTTGATAAAATAGCATATTGTGAACCTAAAAATGATTTTTGTAAAAAATCATGAACATCGTATCATATACCTGTAGTTCACATCTGACCCACTTCCTGTTGATTCGGCAGGAATTAGTCTTTTTCACCAGAGGTGGACGGAAAGGTTTCAGATCCCCCTATTGGTACATTGTCCATATAAGGTGGTCCAGTATTTTTTGGAAAATGTGGTGGTGGTTTTTTGAATTAGCCATTTGGTGGTTGCTTCACAAAACCGTCTGTTTTTTATGCTCGGAAAATGGAAAATGCCTTTTTGGTGCGACAAAAAGGAAAACTTCCTCTTGCAACATTGTTTGCCATGACATGATGCACATGTATGCACAATATGGCCACATTATCACAAACTATGCCTTGATTCTAGCCATAACATTGGTCATTTGACCCGAAAGCCAAGAAACCTTGAATGAGATAGGTCATTTTGTAAATGAGATAGAACTGGAATTAAAATATAGAATGCAACTAACAGTAAGTTACATAAAGCACAACTGAAAATTAAGATACATAAAAGAACTGAAAATTAAGATACATGGCCATATTAAGTCACAATCGGCCGAACTTGTTTCGGAATGTTGGGAGTGATTCAGTCATGCTCCTGCCTACACCTGTAATACTCGCCACTGTAGTCGTCGTACTCGCTGCCGCTGTCGTCACTGTCGTCGTCGGGGTCGCCGTAATTGAACCTTGAAGGCTGAGTACGCGTGGGCTGGACTTGAGGGTAGCGCAGACGGGGGTTAGAGTCGGCGGCAGTGTCATAGGCCATGACGCTCTGGAGAGTTCGGCCGCACCACCATAGCCGACGGCCGGCCTCGTTAAATTTCAGAGGTGGGCTGTCCTCCTCGTGCCTGGCGAGCGCCCTCTCACACCGATCCCCGAAGAAGGATTCCCAAGTAGGGAAATAGTCGGGATGCCATCTGGGATTCCTTCGCTACTCCGGCGTGAGCTCGAAGTAGTAGTGGTTCGTGATGGCCATCCGGCGCGCCACACCTAGAGGGACAGGAGGAACCGGCACGCCTCCGGTGCTCAGCATCCAGCCGACGGGGACACAGTAGCCCGGCGGGCAGGGGTAGTTCGAGGCGCAAAGCGCCTCCGCCTCCCTGGGGCTGGGGGTTAGTGCTACGGTGGAAGCCATGGGAAAGAGTGATGAGCTTGCAGATATGAGTCTAGAGATGTGCAATGACAATGGAGGCCAAACCTACATATATATATAGTGAGAAATGGCTGGAGGGAAGAACTGGCGGGAAGAAAAATGGCGGGAAAAAATGGCAGGAAAAAATGGCGGGAAGAAATGGCAGGAAGAAAAATGGCTCATTTAATACATATACTGTTTACAGAAGAAATTTGACATTGATTTCCATGTTGAGATACATATGTGTGCCAAAAATGGCTCAATTAATACATATAGTCAATCTTATGATCGCGTCGGCCATAACCATGGAGTATCAGCACCGTTTAACAGGATGGTTGGGTCAGTCTTCACTCTGAAGGGCGGAATTTCATCAAACTTATTATAATCTTCTGACATGTCTGTCTTGTCCTCCACTCCCACGATGTTTCTTTTCCCTGAAAGAACTATGTGACGCTTTGGCTCATCGTGTGATGTATCTGTTTTCTTATTTTTTTCTTTTTTCGGTTTGGTAGACATGTCCTTCACATAGAAAACCTGAGCTACATCATTGGCTAAGACGAATGGTTCGTCTAAATTCTTGTCTACCTTCATAAGATTGTTGAGATCCATTGTTGTCATTCCATACTTATTGTCTACCTCAACCCCTCCTCCTGTTAGCTTGACCCATTTGCATCGAAACAAGGAGACCTTAAAATTAGGTCCATAGTCAAGTTCCCATATCTCCTCTAAGAACCCATAATACGTGGTCTTTTGCCGATTGTCTTCTGCTGCATCGAAGCGGACACCACTATTTTGGTTGTTGCTCTTTTTATCTTGGCCTATCGTGTAAAATGTATTCCCATTTATCTCGTACCCATGGAAAGTACATACAGTCGAAGATGGTGTCCTGGCCAACAAGTACAGCTGATCCCCAACAGTGGTGTTATTCATGAGAAGTCTTTGCAGCCAGCCGCCAAAACTCGCCATGTGTTCACTTATAATCCATTCATCAGACTGTCCCGGGTGTTTGAGGCGTATTAAATTCTTGTGTTCATTGATGTATGGGGCAACCAAGATAGATCTTTGTAAAACCGTGTAGTGTTCTTGATTGAGAGAATGCCCGTCCCTACATATCATTGCTTTACATCCTAGGGTGCCTTTTCAAAACAGACTCCTCTCATGTCATGATTCTGGAACACCAATTGCCTTAAGGTCAGGAATAAAATCAACACAGAACTCAATGACCTCCTCTGTTACATAGCCCTTGGAGATGCTTCCTTCTGGCCTAGCACGATTATGAACATATTTCTTTAAGACTCCCATGTACCTCTCAAAGGGGAACATATTGTGTAGAAATACAGGACCGAGAATGACAATCTCTTCTACTAGGTGAACTAGGAGATGCATCATAATATTGAAGAAGGATGGTGGGAACACCAACTCAAAGCTGACAAGACATTGGGCCACATCTGTCTGTAACCCTGGTAGGCTTTCTGAGATATTGCATTGAGGAATGCACATAGCTTCACAATGGGTACTCGAACATTTTCAGGTAGAAGCCCCCTTAATGCAATTGGAAGTAATTGTGTCATAATCACGTGGCAGTCATGAGACTTCAGGTTTTGGAATTTTTTCGCTGCCATATTTATTATTCCCTTTTATATTGACGAAGCTTTACGGGACCTTGATACTGCTCAGGCATTCAAAAAAGATTTCCTTCTCTGCTTTGGTAAGAGCGTAGCTGGCAGGAGTTAAGTGGCATCGTTTACCCTTCTTGTTCTCGGAATGCATAGGCTCTTCAGGGTCTTTCAAACGTTGCTGGTCCTGCCGTGCTTCCGGTGTATCTTTTGTCTTCCCATACACTCCTAGGAAGCCTAGCAGGTTCATGCAAACATTCTTCGTCACGTGCGTCACGTCGATTGAAGAGCGGACCTCTAAGACTTTCCAATAGGGTAGGTCCCAAAATATAGATTGCTTCTTCCACATGGGCGCGTTTCCGGCATCGTCATTCAGAACAGATAGACTGTCAGGACCTTTTCCAAAGATTACTTCTAGGTCCTTGACCATACCAAATACCTCCTCACTGGTACGGAGGACAGGCTTCCTCCGGAGTTTTGCCAGACGTTTGAAATGCTTGCCTTTCTTTCTTACTGGATGCAGGTTCGGAAGAAATTGACGATACCCTAGGTACACAACCTTCTTACATTTCTCCAAATATACACTTTCAGTCTCATCTAAACAGTGTGTGCGTGCAGTTTATCCCTTGTTAGTCTGCGCTGAAATGTTACTAAGAGCAGGCCAATCATTGATGGTTACGAAAAGCAACGCTCGTAGGTCAAAAGGCTCCCCTCTGTGCTCATCCCACATACGTACACCTGGTTTGGCCCACAGCTGTAAAAGTTCTTCAACTAATGGCCTTAGGTACACATCAATGTCGTTGCCGGGTTGCCTCGGGGGCCTTGGATGAGCACTGGCATCATAATGAACTTCCTCTTCATGCACAACCAAGGAGGAAGGTTATAGATACATAGAGTCACAGGCCAGGTGCTGTGAATGCAGCTCTGCTCACCAAAAGGATTCATGCCATCTGTACTTAGACCAAACCTTAAGTTCCTTGCGTCACGTGCGAAGTCCGGGTACTCTCGCTCGACTTTTCTCCACTGTGACCCATCAGCGGGGTGTCTCAACGTCGCGTCTTTCTTACGGTCTTCCATGTGCCATCGCAACAACTTGGCATGCTCTTTATTTCTGAAGAGACGTTTTAACCATGGTATTATAGGAGCATACCACATAACCTTGGCAGGAGCCTTCTTCCTAGGGGCCTCGCCCTCAATATCGCCAGGATCGTCTCGTCTGATCTTATACCGTAGTGAAGTGCATACCGGTCATGCATCCAAATTCTCGTACTTCTCACCACGGTAGAGGATGCAGCCATTAATGCAGGCATGTATCTTCTGCACATCCAATCCTAGAGGGCAGACAACCTTCTTTGCTTGGTATGTACTGTCAGGCAACTTCATTTTTACCAACAACTTTGAAAATGCGATGTCAGTCACACCGTTCTCTGCCTTCCATTGCAGCAAATCCAGTGTGGTACCTAGCTTTTTGTGGCCATCTTCGCAAGTTAGGTACAATAATGTTTTGTGATCCTTTAACATCTGCTCCAGCTTCTCCTTCTCCTTTTCAGTTTCACATTCTTCCTTTGCATCAGTAATGGCCCAACCAAGATCGTCATCAGCGGGCCCATATGCTGCCACTTGATCTTCATTATCTACCCCCGTTGCAGTATCATCATATTCTGGATACATATTATGATAGTTGTCATCATCCTCTTCTTCTTCGTTGTCTTCCATCATAACCCCATTTTTCTCCGTGCTTGGTACAACAATTATAGCTGTGCATGAAACCGGATCGAAGCAGGTGGGCGTGAATGGTTCTGGTATTTGAGTAGTCTTTCTTGTTCTGACAGTGAACACACGAACAACACATAAAACCATTGTGACCACGGTTTGCATTAGCCACAACGATGAAATTTTGGAGGTCCGTAATGTACTCGGAAGTGCGTCGGTCACCATACATCCATTGCCGGTTCATCTGCATTAATATATAGTATATATCAAAAATTAATAGGGAGATGACCATTTATATATAGTACATCAATGACACATGAAAGGATAGTTGCCGACCTCGACCGAGAAGGAAAGAGCAACGAGAAAACTTATTTTGAGCTCTCGGGCATTTCAACGAACACCTCTTGTGCATAGGAAAAAAACACAAACTAGCACACCTCACACCCTCTTGCTAGGCTCCAAAATGAGAGAGTGAAAAAAATGGAAGAGAGGGGTGTTGGCTGCGGTGTGTTATATAGCCCCCCTTTAACACCGGTTCAAGCCACGAACCGTGTTAAAGGGGGGGTTGCTGCGCGGGCCACTGGTGCAGGGGCCTTTAACACCGGTTCGTGCCACGAACCGGTGTTAAAGGGGGGCTCCTTTTTGCTGCACGGGCCACGCTGGTACGGGCCCCCCTTTAAGACCGGTTCGTAGAAGAACCAGTGTTAAAGCCCATTTCCAGGCTCAACCAAAGGGCTCGTTTCCACTAGTGAAATCAGACAACGCTTCATGCGAGTAGGAAATCAAAAAAGACTCACTATGACACGACGCACCAGGCTTACGAGTTACGACGCGTTACGACGCTGGACCCATGGGTTACAACGCGTCGCGAACTTGTGATCTCCCTTCTCTTCTCTTCTCCTCGAATCTTCGGAAATTGGCCGGACTCCACGCCACGATCTCTAGGGCCCTGCCTCCCTGACTGGATCGATGATCACAGATTCGCAGGTCATCTATCGTCTATCGGGGATCACCAATTCACCAGCGGCAGGCCCTGATCCTCACACCTGACTTATTATCATTGGAATTATTTTTTATTTGAGGTAATCAAACTAGCAACAAATACTACTTACTATATTTTAAGACTAAAATGTTTGGTTGGATGTTAACTTTTATTTTGAAAGTACTAGTAGATACATATATTATAATTTTTCTTACTATATGTACATTAGCCTTAAGGGCCTATGCCGTCGATTTTGCCTAGGGCCCTGAAAAACATAGAGCCGACCCTGCATGGCAGAATGCGATGACCACGATTTAGAGGGTGCGGCCATTGAATAAACCCAATGAAGTCACCGGAGCTCTGTGAAAGAAGAGGACAACATATGGTCTAGTGGAGACATTCTTCATCTCGTCCAGATTAGACCGCAGCGCATCTGCTACTATCGCGAGGAAGGAATACCAAGTTCCTCCGATAGAACATCGATATCCCCACATGTGCAAAGGAGGCCATGAACAAATCATCCATGGACGAGATCCCAACGGTGGCGAGTGGTCTGAGAAGCGTTCCTGTCAACCTTTGTAAACCTCTCTATTCTTCTTAATATGCAAAAGAAAAAGATCCAGCTAGTTCGTATAAATAACATTTCATGTCAAACATACTTGAAAAACTCTATCATCCATCACATCACGTAGAGGATACCTTGCATGTCTTGGACAATGTGGAGATTTGCAATCGTTTTACCAATATAGCAAACTTTGACAGCTTGGTATTTCAGAAACACAAATTTGCAATACTTCCTCCGCTGAACACATATGTCACTTAGCATAACGAGGAAGTAGCCGAACTCTCACATCACCCCAAATTGACATTTGTTCTTCACATACATATAGATAGAAATAACAATGAAACTAAGTTTGTTCAGAGAATATAAGAGACACATATAATTAGCACCAAGTCTAAAATAAATATCAATTTTTCTAAATGAAAGTGATGTGATATGTTTTCGTTTTATGATCCTTCCCACAACACCGGTCGAGCTGGGGAGCTGCTTATTTTTTTTCGAAATGGAGGGTGTGACCCCCGACCTCTACATCAAAAATATGCATGTTGACTTTATTGTTTTATTATAGAACAATCAACAAAGACACGTCAAATGGTAGGAGTTGGTCCCACATCCGTTCGATTTAAATATATATGAAGAATGGGGTCAATATATATATAAGAATAAAACTCAACACAATTGATGGTAATAAAATAATGTTGTCTACTTTCTTTACTTACTCTAAGTTGTTCTAGTGCGGCTTAGCACGTCGCACATAGCGTGTTGCGAATGAACTCGCAAACAGAGTATCCACATAAGTTATTGCCGGGTCCTGATACGCGCACTTTACGAGAATAGAGAGTTCAATCAAAATAATAATCAATAAAGCATGATATAATGGAATTGGAAGCAGAATCAAAGAGATACGCAGACCTAGCTAGCTAGTATTACTTACATTTTGGTCTACAAATTTTAATTCTTCTGACCATTCACCCACGGCCCTGCCCGTGAACCTTTTCCAAACCCTGTCTGACATGGTTATACCCTCCGGGTACGTGATCTCGGCATACCTGGTCCAGCCCAAGGAAGGCCCACGGCAGATGTACGCCGGCCCATGAAGATTTTCGGGTGGCCAAGGCCCATGACGCCTTCGGATCCTTGGAGAGCAAGACTAGCGTAGATAGGAAATTCAAAGGGGTAAAACCCTAGAACTTGTAACCGACTAGGACTATGCCCGGGACCTGCCTAAGTCTATATAAAGGCCAGGAGGGCACGACCTGGATCTCTCGACTCATACTTTCGCATACGCACCTCCACGCCAGATCGAATCTGCGCACCCCTGTAACCTTCGGTTCCGCCGTAATCAAGAGCAGACAAGCAGGAGTAGGGTTTTCCCTCCGGGGGCCTGAACCTGGGTAAATCTCGTGTCCCCTGGTTGCTTGTCTGTTAACCGTTCCACGATCTCCAGCATCCCCATGTTCTCCAAAACCCAAGTCCATAACACTGGGCATTGACGAGTCGAAACCTCGTCAATTGGCGCCATCTGTGGGAACTGGGGCTGCTGATTGTGCGGTCGTGACGGTCCCGACCCAATCGATCTACAACTCTGCGGCGACGGAGAGTCACCTCCTCTTCGGCGCTTTTGACTTCACCGCCCACTCACTGGCCACCATGAAGGACTTCGAGCTCGTAGACGACGGACTCGAAATCTTGTTCGGGAGCTTCTGCTTCCAGGTGGGGCAAACTGGCACCCTCTGCCTCCCTGAGCGAGTGCCCCTACCATCAATCAGGCCCGCTTCATGGGCCCCACACCCCGTGCTACGCACAACATCATCAGCAGATGATTCCTATGATAGCAGCAGCTGCAACTCCGATCTGTGCGATCCGCCATCGGATGCAGGGACCTACGGTTCCGGATCTGAAAGCTGCGGCAGCAGTGGACCGATCTACAAGCGCTACCAATGCGCCGCAGTCATCCAGGAACAGCAAACGCCTAACCCGCCGCCCAACACGAACCCCAACCCGCAGGACAGAAACGGCGGAAACGGCGGGAACAGAAGAAGCCAGTCCCCCCCACCCGACGGGGAAAACAACGGCCACGTCATCCAACTTAGCAAAGAAGGATGGATCCAGGCACGCCGCGCCGTAGCAGGCGACATAGTCCTGCCTGCAGACGCCTCACGTGAACTACTGATGGCATACCACTTCCTCCTCATCGAGGAGCACAAGAAGCAAGTCAAGATGCAGGAAACACTTGACAAACGCAAGCAAGCAGCCTCTGAGTCCAGCACGCGACGAGCTCCGCTCTACGCCATGGCCCCCGGCTCTAGCCCAAACGAAAACTAGGGAAACAAGCACCGCTCTCGGGTGGAGAACATGGATCCCAAGGAGCGCCGTGATGTGACCCGAACTCTCCACACATCGTTCATGGAGATGGATGCCGATGGCAACATCATCCCGAAGACACCGCAAGCTGCGATCATGGCAGCCACTGCGTATCTCGCGGCCCACCAACCACCGGAGGGGGACCCGAAAAGAGCCATGCATAAGTCCGCACTCACTGGACTCGGACTTGTCGGAGCTGCGCTCCACCAAGACGCTCCTGCGGAGCCGAAGAAGAAAGCTCCGCCAGCGCGATCGAGCCCCACCCCTTCATCCAAGAGGAAGAGGAACACCTTCCTCGAAGGAAGAAGAGCTCGCCGCCATAAACGTGACTACGACGCCGAGACACGCTTACAGCGCAAAATCGACAAAGCGCGAGCCAACGTGCATGCTCGCCTCAATCCGAGATGGGCGAAGACGGCGAGAACTCATGGAGCCCGTTGCTTTAGCAGATCTGTTCGGCGAACACGATGCCATGCAATTTCAAGCTTCCTTGGATACTCGAAGTTCAGCGGCACTCAAGATCCAAAATCGCTCTGACCATCATCATCCGTCAAGCTGCACGGCGGTAACAAGGAAACCGCCATGCAATGCCTTCATTGCGGTGACAGCGGGCGCTGGTCCGCTCATGACCTATCATCAGGGTCCATCCGAAGCTGGGAGGAGCTAGCTTACAGCTTCATCCGAAATTTCAAGGGCACCAGCAAGAGGCCCGCCTCAATCGAAGAGTTGCGAGCATGCACTCAGAGAACGGGCGAATCTATTCGCTCGTACATACTACGCTGGTCTAACACCAAGAACTCCGCAGCACACATCTCCGAAGAGAGGGCTATCGACACCTTCAGGGACGGCATCAAACGCCCAGATTTCAAGGAGGAACTTGGGCGCGTCAAGCCCAAGACACTCGACCACCTCATGGACATCGCCAACAGGTGGGCCGACGGCGAAGATTGCATTCACCGAGCACAATCGGATGAAGAGGACGACTACGGCCAAAGACGGGAACGCCGCATCAAGAGGAGATCGCGCGTCTACGACGACCGCGACGGACCCGACATGGTCGCGGCCGGCTATGTCGACCGTCGCAACGACAACAGCCGCAACATCGGAGGATACCGCGGAGGAAACTTCCGCAACGGCGGACGCCCAGCACAGTCGTGGCAACGCCGCGACCGCGACAATGGACCCTCAGCATACGACAAACTTTCGGGTCCATGCACCATCCACTTCTACATCGACAAGCAGGATGGCAAAAAGAAAGCTAGCCACATGCTCAAGGATTGCCGCGAGTTCCAGAAACTCAGCGAAAGCATGGTGCAGATGAGGCAACAAGCCCCAATCCCTGCGTTCGGAAACGCACCTGCGCCAGGTGAAATAGCACATGGATCTCCTCCACCGCCGCCTATCGGAGGACCAAACCAACCAGTCGCACCCGCACAGAACAACGCTGGGAACGGGTACCCCCACCGAAAGGAGCACTAATGATGATCCAAAAGGGATGCCCCACGAATAGGGTGCAGAAGAAAATCACCCGACAAATCAACCTGGCCGTGGCAACCCCACCTGCCATCCCTGAGTACCTCAGCGGATCGGAGTCCTGCATCACATTCACTCGTGCGGATCACCCTTGCCAGATCCGCCGCCCAGGTCATGCTGCCCTGGTGCTGGAGGCACAGATCGGAGGCTTTGAGATGAGTCGCGTCTTCATGGACGGCGGCAGCGGCATCAACCTAATGTTCGCAAGCACTCTAGCAGCAATGCGGATCCCGCAATGCAGCCTGGAACAGTCAGACAAAACGTTCCACGGCATCGTTCCAGGGAAGGGCATATTCCCCCTGGGCAAAATAGGGCTCGACGTCACCTTCGGGAAGCCGGAAAATTTCCGGTAGGAGCGACTCGAATTTGAAGTGGTGGACTGGCCGTCACAATACCACGCCATCCTTGGGCGTGTAGCATTCGCAAAGTTCCTGGCTGTCCCACACTACGCATACCTACTACTCAAGATGCCAGGGCCAAGGGGCGTCATCACAATCCACGGGAGCTTCACCCGATCGGACCAATGCGACAGGGATTTCAACAAAATCTCCCAGTCTTTCGGCATGCAAGACGAGCTCGTAAGGCTCCGTGAGGTGACGGACAACGGGGCACCCCCAATCACAAGGCAAAACGCACCTGACATGTCCTTCGACTCCACCGTCAACACCAAAAAGGTGCAGGTCCATCCGACGGATGCCTCCAAGACGGCGCTGATCACCAACGACCTCAGCCCCGCATAGGAAGGCGCGCTCGTCGAATTCCTCCGTGAGCTTGAAATTACCGCTTTGGTGTCCTGCGGACATGCCAGGAGTTCCCAGGGAATTCGCCGAGCACGCACTCAACGTCTTTTCAGACACCAAGCCAGTCAAGAAGTCCATCCGGAGACTATCCGAGCCACGAGCCGAAGCTATCGGCAAGGAAATCAATAGACTACTCGCTGCAGACTTCATCAGGGAAATCAAAGAAAGCGAGTGGCTTGCAAACACAGTCATGGTCCTAAAGAAGGACACGGACATCCTGCGGATGTGCGTGGATTTCACGTCACTAAACAAGCATTGCCCAAAGGACCACTTCCCTTTTCCACGGATCGATCAGATCATCGATTCGACTGCAGGTTGTGAGAAACTCTCCTTCCTCGACGCCTACTCGGGCTATAACCAGATTCGACTCAAGGTCGAAGATCAGGATAAATTGGCGTTTATCACACCGTTTGGAGTATTCTGCTACAACACAATGCCTTTCGGGCTAAAGAACGCAGGTGCTACGTACCAGCGATGCATGCAGGCCTGCCTCAAGGACCAGATCGGTCGCAACGTCCAAGTCTATGTTGACGACATAGTGATAAAAACCAAGGAGGCAAGAACACTTATCGACGATCTCCGCGAGACGTTCGACAACCTCGATCGCTACAGGATCAAGCTCAACCTCGAAAAATGCGCCTTGGCCCCATGGTCGATTCTTGGGTACTTCATCTCAAATGAGGGATCGAGGCGAACCCAAAGAAAATCGAGCCATCATGGCGATGGAGAAGCCAAAACCTCAAAGGCGTCTAGCAGATCGGATCTAATAGCGGCTTAAGCAGATTCATCACCGATGGGCGAGAAGGCCTTACCATTCTACCAACTGCTACGCAGCGATAAATTCGAGTGGATGCCGAAGCCAACGACGCGTCAGCCTCAGCGGCTTCTCCACCGCCTCGCCTTGGTCACGCCAAAGGAGCGCTGAGCCTCTGCTGCTGTACATAGCAGCCACACACAGGTGGTCGGCACTACTAGTGGTCGAACGACCAAGAAGGCAAGACACGGGTCCAGCTCCCAATCTACTACTCAGCGATGTAATCGACACCAACAAAGCAGAGGTACCCACCTACTAAGCTCACCTACGGCATGTTCATGACAGCTCGACGGCTGAGCCATTACTTCCAGGAGAACCAGGTAATGGTCATCAACAAGGCACCCCTGAACAGCATCCTGAATAATCCAGAGGCCACAGGACGCGTGGCCCTGTGGGGCATCGAACTGTCACCCTTGGACATCGTTTATGAGAAGCGACTCGCAATCAAATCTCATGTCCTTCCGGACATCCTGGTACATTGGATGGAGCTGTAGCTGCCAGACACCCCAGACATGTCGCAGTCATGGACGATGCACTTCGACGGCTCCAAGCGTGAAGCTGGAGCAGGAGCACGGGTCATACTGACCTCCCCGCAAGGCGACAAGATGAAGTACATCCTTCGGATGAAATTCCGAGCTTCTAATAATGAGGCCGAATACTAAGCCCTCATACACGGCATGAGGATGGCAAAAATCTGCGGTGCAACGCGCCTGGTCATCTACGGTGACTCCAACCTCATCGGCCAGCAGAAGATGAACGAGTGCGACGCACACGCCGAAAACATGATTGCGTACCGCGCTCTCTACAACGCACTCGAAGGAGAATTCGACGGCTGCGAGCTACGACACGTCGGAAGAGAAAGCAACGAGGAGGCCGATAGACTCGCCAACGCCGGCTCCACTGCGCAAAGGTGCCACCAGTGTGTTCTCCGAAACAGATCCGCGTGCCATCCATCAGCGGAAATTCCCAAGGGATCACCCGAAGCAGAACACTCGGGGCTGCCGCTCGAAGGACATGAAGGACCAGAACTGAGAGGTCGCCATGGTAAACCTAATGCAGGTCATGGCAGTCGAAGAAACTTGGACGCGACCATACCTTCAGCTCTTGACAAACGGAGAACTGCCTGACAGCCCGACAGATGCCCGGCGCATATCTCGTCGGTCAAAAGCCTTCACCACCATCAATGGCGAGCTGTACAAGCGCGATGACGGTGTACTACAAAAGGTGCGTCACCATCGGTGACGGAAAGCCATCCTCAAGACATCCACGAGGGCATCTGCGGCCATCACGCGGTACCGCTCCCTGGTCGCCAAAGCTCTGGGCAGGATTCTACTGGCCAGCGGCCATGAGCTGCAGGACGTAAATCGTCCGTGATGCAACAGGTGCCAGCGGTTGGCGACAAACCGCACGCACCGGGTCCGAATTCGGACCCATACCTATAGCACGGCCTTTTTGCTCAATGGGGCCTCGGCATGATCGCAAGCCGCCAAAGTCCTCGAAGGAGGACACGTTTACCTCTGGTCGCGATCGACAAATTCACCAAGTGGATCGAGGCCATGCCGGTCACAACCAGAAGAACAAAACTGCCGTGAAGTTCTTGAGTCCATTGTCTACAGTTCCGGCATCGCGGCAACATCATCACCGACAATGGATCGAACTTTATCTCAAGGAGTTTGAGGACTTGCGAAGGCCTTGGGATCAACATCACGTCGCCTCGGTGGCACACCGCCAAGCGAGCGTGCAAGTGGAAAAGGCCAGCGGCCTAATCGGCCGGCATCCGAAGCGCCTCATGAGTCCACTCGAGCGGAAAGCGAGGCCTGGGCGAAAGAGCTACCATCCGTCTGTGGAGCTTACAACCACGCAAACAGCTCCACGGCTACACACCGTTATTCATGGTGCACGGGCTGAGGCCGTGCTACCAGCCAAGTACGCCACCAGGCCCCGGTCGTTGCTACAGCGAAGCGAATCTCCACAATCGAAGCAAGACGTCGACACATTCGACGAAGCAAGAGACATAGCAGCAGCTCGATCAGCAGTGTACCAGCCGAGTCTCCAAGAACTACCACAGCCACCGGCTACGAGTCCTTCTCGAAGGAGACCTGCGTCTTGCGACTCAAGCAAGAGCGAAATGAAATTCAGTCACCATGGGAAGGATCCTACATCATCAAAGTCATCCAGGTGGCGCCTATCGCCTCAAGCACGTGGAGTCTGGATTCGCATACTCCAACCCATGGAACATCGCGACTTGCACCGTGATTCTACCCTAGCTACCTATCCCTTTACTTTCAATAAGGCTTTTCATCCAAGGCTATTCAGCAACAATGTACTTCCTCCATTACGATATAAATAAAGCTAAGTGTCTACTTCCCAAACTCCAGTTCGCTATTTTGCAACTTTACTTTATGCTACAACGCACTCGGGGGCTCCCCCACCTCACGATTTCATCGACTGAGGATCACGCGTGTACACCTGAGTAGCTGACAACGTCAGGCAAACGAAAAGGACACGTACTCAAACAAAGCACCGTGCTTACAACAAACAAACCTTTACAACAAAGGGCACAACACGCCCAAAATATACAAATTTTACATCTATCTCTTTACAGTGTACTACCTATTCGAAGGATAACCCGAGCACGCTACTCAAACAAATTCATTTAACCCGTTCGGCATACTGCCTTACAGCTGCATAATATGGACGCATGTCCCACTCACCACCATCCGGCCAAGGAGGTGGCCCAGTCGCCACTACAGCCAAATCTACATCAGGCCGGTGCAACCTCACAAGAGATAACGCAGCCTTCACTCCGCACGAGCTGTTGCCGCACTAACTCCTTGACATTGCTCACGCCAAACTTGACTGAAGACCTGCAAGGCTCGCCGCACGGCATCCAAAGGAAACATGACGCGGCAACACCGAGGCAAGCACTTGGCGAAGCACCCGCGAAACCTGGTGCACATGATCCTCGCACCGTCGCCAGAGCCATGGCACGGTCACGATCCATCCAAGAAGCCGCCACCTCCATGTCCTGTTGAGTCAAGCAATTGACCAACAGCGACACGCTTTCTCTTCCCTCGAGCAAGGTTAGCACTACAATTGCACAAATTAAAAGCAAGGCCAGTGCTCATCCAAGAACTGAGCTACAACTCAAACAAAGAACAACTTACATTGAAGCTGCTCAGATAGTCAAGTAGTTCCGTCATCAAGTACTCCTCTCGGCTGCACCACGATCCGCCTTTGACTTCCAAACGCGGCGTGACCATGCAACCCAAGAAACTCCTCTCAAGACTACTTAACACGGTCTCAAGAAAGCGAGGCGAGGATCATCCAAAGATAGCGCGAATCGCAGCCGCAGTAGGTGTCAATAGGGTCAACACCCGAAGGAACCTAGAGCGTAAAAGCAAAGGACACAAACATTCGCATAAAGGGTAGAGCACAACTCAAAGTAATTCATTCAGCACATAAAAGGTTACCACGCGGCACAAGAATTGTGTTCATCAAAATATTTACAAGAAAAGCAGATTACAAAATATCCTACGCTCATAACGCCTAAGACGCTGCACTTGAGTCGCCTTTGGAGCCGGACGCCTAGTTTTGGCCCCCCGCTGCCCGAAGCGCATACCGACAAAGAAATCAATGAGCTTGCCCATATCGCTGGTGCGAAAGCAGAGTAGGCAGCAAGGCTACCTCGGATCCGTCTCGGGTCGTCGGCATTCGGAGGTGATTCGGGCAGGTCCAGCTCGCCCAGCCGCCAAGGCCATCGCCAAATGACGCATCGATGCCCTTACGCTGGCGCTTATGCGCCGCAGCGCCGGGTCGACAAAGCCTCCGCCAGGGCATCCACATCATCAAGGGTCGCGCCCTTAGGGACAAGCTCCTTGTAGAAGCGGCCAAGGACCTCCTTCGCCTTGGCAAGGGAGCTGACGATGGTGCTGCAACGATCTTAGACCGCTGTAGTAGCATCATCTAGAGCACTCCCGTGCTCCAAAGCGCCTCGGTCAAACTCAATGCCTGCGGCATCTGAGACAAAAAAAAGAAGAAATGAAGAAAGCAACACAGAAGAAAGCAAGAAAACAAGAAGAAAGAAGCACAAATACAACACTCACCCGAAACAGCCTTGGCAGCAGCCATGAGCTTGGCTACCACCTCTCTCTCGTGCGCAGCCGCAACAGTGGCCAGCTGCTCCTCACGGTCCGCGGCCTCCTGCTGTAGACGCTCCTTCGCTTCGGCTGCCTTAGTTAGCTCCAGCTCGAGGCGTTCCTTCGCACCAACGACGGCCTCAGCCTTCTTCTCCGATTGACCAAGGCTCTTCTTGAGAGCGTCGACCTCACGGAGAGAAGTATTATGCTCCTCGGCATTTCAAACAAGCAAACGTTACAGAGCAGGACCAGAATAAATGAAAGAAGCACCAAAAGGCAAGCAGGTACCTTGAAGCTGCCGAAGGTTAGCCTCCAGCACCAGGCGCTCCTACACCAGCCGCTTGGCCTCCTGCACAAAAGGCTGCAGAAAAACAAACACTAGTAAGAAAAAGGACTCGGGGGCTGCGCCCAACACAAAGGAATAAAGCCCAAACTCGAAGACGAAGACACTCGGGGGCTCCCCCCCCGAAGATTCAAAAAAAGAACCTGCGTAGGTTCAAAACAAGACACTTAACATTGAGTAAGCCGAAACAGAATCCGAAAGATCGTTACGGAAAGAAAAAGAGTTATGCGTAACTGATGTTAAGTGTAACATCAGTTCTTTTTTCGAATCTTCGGGGGGGGGGGAGCCCCCGAGTGTCTTCGTGTTCGAGTTTGGGCTTTATTCCTTTGTGTTGGGCGCAGCTCCCGAGTCCTTTTTCTTACTAGTGTTTCTTTTTCTGCAGCCTTTTGTGCAGGAGGCCAAGCGGCTGGTGCAGGAGCGCTCGGTGTCGAGGCTAACCTTCGGCAGCTTCAAGGTACCGCTTGTTTTTGGTGCTTCTTTCATTTATTCTGGTCCCGTTTCAACGCTTGCTTGTTTGAAATGCAGAGGAGCATAATACTTCTCTCCAGGAGGTCGACGCCTCAAGAAGAGCCTTGGTCAATCGGAGAAGAAGGCCGAGGCCGCCCTGGTGCGAAGGAACGCCGAGCTGGAGCCGACTAAGGCAGCCAAGCGAAGGAGCGCTTCACAGCAGAGGTCATGGACCGTGAGGAGCAGCTGGCATCGCTGGGCAAGACGAGAGAGAGGTGGCGGTGCAAGCTCATGGCTGCCGCCAAGGCTGTTTGATGAGTGTTGTATTTGTTCTTCTTCTTCTTGTTTTCTTGCTTTCTTCGTGTTGCTTTTCATTTCATTTCTTCTTTTTGTCTCGCATGCCGCAGGCATCGAAGTTTGACTGAGGGCGCTTTGGAGCACGGGAGTGCTCTAGATGATGCTACTACAGCGTCTAAGATCGCAGTAAAGACTATCGCCACTCCCTTGCCAAGGCGAAGGAGGTCCTTGGCCGCTTCTACAAGGAGCTTGTCCCTAAGGGCGCCAATTCTTGATGATGTGGATGTTTTGGCGGAGGCTTTGTCACCGGTTACCGCGCGCATAAGCGCAAGCGTATGGGCACATCGGTGCGTCTGTCGGGCTGGCGATGGCCTTGGCGGCTGGAGCGGAGCTGGACCTGCCCCAGATCACCTCCCGGATGCCGACGACCGCAGACGGATCCGAGGTAGCCTTTGTTGCCTACTCTGCTCGCTGCAAGTGATATGGGCCGAAGCTCATTGATTTGCTGTCTGAGTATGCGCTGCGGCAGCAGGGCGGGGCCAAGGCTAGGCAGTCCGGCTCCGAGGCGACTCAGGGTGCCGCGTCTTAGGCGCCAGGTAGACGAGGATATTTTGTAGTCCGCTTTGCAGAAATATTTTGATGAACACAATTCTTGTGCCAATGAGTGGCCTTTATGTGCTGAATGAATTCTCCGATTTGTGCTCTACCACCGTCTGAATGTTTGTGTCCTTGCTTTTCTCGCCTAGGTTCCTTCGGTGTTGACCTGTTGATACCTCGTCATAGAAATGCACATGCCATCTTTGGATGATCCTTTGCAGCTCGCTTTTCTTCGAGACCGTGTTCGTAGTCTTTAGAGGGAGTTGCTTGGGTTGCATGCCGACGTTTGGAAGTCCAAGGCGGATCGTGGTGCAGCCAGAGAGGAGTACTTGATGACGGAACTACTTCGGCTATCTAAGCAGCTTCAATGTAAGTTGTTCTTTGTTTCGAGTTGTAGCTCAGTTCTTCGGATGAGCCTGCTGGCCTTGCCTTTTAATTTGTGCAATTGTCGCAGGTGCTAACCTTGCTCGGAGGGAAGAGAAAGAGCGTGTCGCTGTTCGGGTCAATTGCTTGACTCAACAGGACATGGAGGTCATGCCTTCTTCTGATGGATCGCGGACCGTGCTATGGCTCGCGACGGTGTGATCGCGGTGCACCAGGTTTCGCGGGTGCTTCGCCAAGTGCAGACGTCGCTTGCCTCGGTGTTGCACGTCATGTTTCCTTTGAATGCCGTGCCGACGAGCCTTGCGGGTCTTCTGTCGAAGTTTCGGAGCGTGAGCAATGTCAAGGAGTTGTTGCGGCAACAGCTCGTCGCCGGAGTGAAGGCTGCGTTATCTCTTGTGAGGCTGCACCGGCCTGATGTAGATTTGGCTGTAGTGGCGACTGGGCCACCTCCTCGGCCGGATGGTGGTGAGTGGGACATGCGTCCATATTATGCAGCTGTAAGGCAAAGATGTCAACAGGTCGAGATTTGTTTGAGCAGCGTGCCAAAGTTATCCTTCGTAATAGGTAGTACCGTAAAAGAGATAGATGTAAAATTTGTATATTTCGACCGGGCGGTTGTGCCCTTTGTTGTAAAGGTTTGTTTGTTGTAAGCACGCAGCTTTGTTTGAGTACGTGTCCTTTTCGCTTGCTCGACGCTGTCGCCACTCGTGTGTACACGCTGCGATCCTCACCGATGAAATCGTGAGGTGGGGGAGCCCCCGAGTGCGTTGTAGCATAAAGTAAAGTTGCAAAATCGTAATGGAGGAAGTACATTGTTCGGCTGAATAGCCTTGGCTGAAAAGCCTTATTGAAAGTAAAGGGATAGGTAGCTAGGGGTAGAATCGTCGCAAGTGCGCGATGTTCCATGGGTTGGAGTGTGCGACTCCGGATTCACGGCCGGAGGCGATAGGCGCCCACCGGGATGACTTCGTGATGACGAGGGTCCTTCCCATGGTGACTGAATTTCGCTGGTCGCTTCTTGCTTGAGTCGCAAGACGAGGTCTCCTTCGACGGCGACTCCGGGCGAAGCGGCTGTGGTAGTTGCGGAGACTCGCTGGTACACCGCTGATCGAGCTGCTGATATGTCTCTTTGCTTGCCGAGTGTGTCGGTCAGTGTCTTCGACAGCCAGATTCGTCATTGTAAGCGACGCATCTGGGGCCTGGTGGCGTTTCGCTGGTAGCACGGCCTCAGCTCCGGCACCATGAATAACGGTGTGTAGCCTGTGGAGCTGTTTGGCGTAGTTCGTAAGCTCCACGGGACGGATGGTAGCTCTCTCGTCCAGGCTCCTGCTTTCCGTTCGAGTGGACTCATGAGGCGCTTCTTGATGCCAGGGCCGATTAGGCCGTTGGCCTTTTCCACTTGCACGTTCGTTTGCGGGTGTGCCACCGAGGCGACGTGATGTTGATCCCATGGCCTCGCAGGTCCCGAAACTCCTTGGAGATAAAGTTGATCCATTGTCGGTGATGATGCTGTGCGGTATGCCGAACCTGTAGACAATGGACTCGAAGAACTTGACGGCAGTTTTGCCTTTCTGGTTGTGACCGGCATGGCCTCGATCCACTTGGTGAATTTGTCGACTGCGACCAGGAGGTAAACGTGTCCTCCTTTCGAGGACTTTGGCAGTTTGCCGATCATGTCGAGGCCCCATTGAGCAAAAGGCCAGGCTATAGGTATGGGTCTGAGTTCGACCCGGTGCGGCGGTTTATCGAACCGCTGGCACCCGCTGCATCATCGGACGATGTCCTTCGCCGCCATGGCCGCTTGTCAAGAGAACTGCTCAGAGCTTTGGCGATTAGGGGAGCGGGATGCGTGATGGCCGCAGATGCCCTCGTGGATGTCTTGGAGGATGGTTTTCCGTCACCGATGGTGACGCACCTTTGTAGTAAACCCGTAATACCGCGCTTGTACAGCTCGCCATTGATGGTGGTGAAGGCTTTGACCGGAGATATGCGCCGGCATCCGTCGGGCCGCCGAGCTTCTTCGCTTGTCAAGAGCTGAAGGTATGGTCGGCCCATGTTTCTTCGATCGCCATGACCTGCATTAGGTTTACCATGGCTACCTCGTGTTCAGTTTCTGTCCTTCATGTCCTTCGGCAGCGAGCCCCGAGTGTTCGCTTCTTCGGTGATCCTTGGGGAATTTCCGCTGATGGATGGCACGCAGATCTGTTCGAGGAACATACCGGTGGCACCTTTGCGCAGGTGGAGCCGGCGTTACGTAGCCCATCGGCCTCCTCGTTGCTTTCTCTTCCGACGTGTCGATCTCGCAGCCATTAATTCTCCTTCGAAAAGCGCAGTAGAGCGCGCTGCGCAATCATGTTTTCGGCGTGTAAGTCGACTCGCTCATCGCCCGGACGATGAGGTTGGAGTCACCGTGATGACCAGCGCTGCGCCGCAGATTTTTGCCATCCTCATGCCGTGTATGAGGGCTTCGATTCGCCTCATTATTAGAAGCTCGGAATTTCATCCGAAGGACGATTTCATCTTGTCGCCTTGTGGGAGGTCAAGAGGACTTCGCTTCCCGCTCCGCTTCACGCTTAGGAGCCGTCGGCGCATCGCCCATGCTCGCGACATGTCCGGGTGTCGCAGCTGCAGCTCCATCCAATGTACCATGAAGTCCGGAAGGACTTGAGATTTGATTACAGTCGCTTCGTAAACGGCGTCCAAGGGTGACAGTTCGATGCCCCACAGGGCCACGCGTCCTGTGGCCTCTGGATTATTCAGGATGCTGTTCAGGGGTGCCTTGTTGATGACCATTACCTGGTTCTCCTGGAAGTAATGGCTCAGCCGTCGAGCTGTCATGAACATGCCGTAGGTGAGCTTCTGGTAGTGAGGGTACCTCTGCTTTGTTGGTGCCGCATTACCGAGGTAGTAGATTGGGCGCCGGACCCCGTGGGTCTTGCCTTCTTTGGGTCGCTCGACCACTAGTACGGTCTTGACCACGGTGTGTGGCTGCTATGTACAAAGACAGAGGCTCGCGCTCCTTTGGCGTGACCAAGACGGGCGAGGTGGAGAGAAGCCGCTTGAGGCTTTCGAATGCGTCGTTGGCTTCCGGCATCCACTCGAATTTATCTGCTTTACGTAGCAGTTGGTAGAATGGTAAGGCCTTCTCGCCCATGCGGCTGATGAATCTGCTTAGTGCCGCTATTCGTCCTGCGATCTGCTAGACGCCTTTGAGGTTTTTCGGCTTCTCCATCGCCATGATGGCTCTGATTTTCTTCGGGTTCGCCTCGATCCCTTGCTGAGAGATGAAGTACCCAAGAATCTGACCCGATGGGGCCGGCGCATTTTCGGGTTGAGCTTGATCCTGTAGCGATCGAGGTTGTCGAACGTCTCACGGAGATCGTCGATAAGGGTTCTTGCCTCCTTGGTTTTTATCCCTATGTCGTCCAAATAGACTTGGACGCTGCGACCGATCCGGTCCTGAGGCAGGCTCGCATGCATCGCTGGTACGTAGCACCCGCGTTCTTTAGCCCGAAAGGCATTGTGTTGTAGCAGAATACTCGAACGGTGTGATAAACGCCAATTATATCGATCTTCGACCTTGAGTCAATCTGGTTATAGCCCGAGTAGGCGTCGAGGAAGGAGAGTTTCTCACAACCTGCAGTCGAATCGATGATCTGATCGATCCGAGGAAGAGGGAAGTGGTCCTTTGGGCAATGCTTGTTTAGTGACGTGAAATCCACGCACATCCGCAGGATGTCCGTGTCCTTTTTTGGGACCATGACTGTGTTTGCAAGCCACTCGCTTTCTTTGATTTCCCTGATGAAGTCTGCAGCGAGTAGTCTGTTGATTTCCTTGCCGATAGCTTCGGCTCGTGGCTCGGATAGTCTCCGGATGGACTTCTTGACTGGCTTGGTGTCTGAAAAGACGTTGAGTGCGTTTCGGCGAATTCCTCGAACTCTGGCATGTCCGCAGGACACCAAAGTAAGATTTCCCAGCGCCACGGAGGAATTCGACAAGCGCGCCTTCCTATGCGGGGCTGAGGTCGTTGGCGATCAGCGCCGTCTTGGAGGCATCCGTCGGATGGACCTGCACCTTTTTGGTGTTGACGGTGGAGTCGAAGGACATGTCAGGTGCGTTTTGCCTTGTGATTGGGGGTTCCCCGTTGTCCGTCACCTCACGGAGCCTTACGAGCTCGTCTTGCATGCCGAAAGACTGGGAGATTTTGTTGAAATCCCTGTCGCATTGGTCCGATCGGGTGAAGCTCCCGTGGATTGTGATGACGCCCCTTGGCCCTGGCATCTTGAGTAGTAGGTATGCGTAGTGTGGGACAGCCAGGAACCTTGCGAATGCTACACGCCCAAGGATGGCGTGGTATTGTGACGGCCAGTCCACCACTTCAAATTCGAGTCGCTCCTGCCGGAAATTGTCCGGCTTCCCGAAGGTGACGTCGAGCCCTATTTTGCCCAGGGGGAATATGCCCTTCCCTGGAACGATGCCGTGGAACGTTTTGTCTGACTGTTCCAGGCTGCATTGCGGGATCCGCATTGCTGCTAGAGTGCTTGCGAACATTAGGTTGATGCCGCTGCCGCCGTCCATGAAGACGCGACTCATCTCAAAGCCTCCGATCTGCGCCTCCAGCACCAGGGCAGCATGACCTGGGCGGCGGATCTGGCAAGGGTGATCCGCACGAGTGAATGTGATGCAGGACTCCGATCCGCTGAGGTACTCAGGGATGGCAGGTGGGGTTGCCACGGCCAGGTTGATTTGTCGGGTGATTTTCTTCTGCACCCTATTCGTGGGGCGTCCCTTTTGGATCATCATTAGTGCTCCTTTCGGTGGGGGGTACCCGTTCCCAGCGTTGTTCTGTGCGGGTGCGACTGGTTGGTTTGGGCCTCCGATAGGCGGCGGTGGAGGAGATCCATGTGCTATTTCACCTGGCGCAGGTGCGTTTCCGAACACAGGGATTGGGGCTTGTTGCCTCATCTGCACCATGCTTTCGCTGAGTTTCTGGAACTCGCGGCAATCCTTGACCATGTGGCTAGCTTTCTTTTTGCCATCCTGCTTGTCGATGTAGAAGTGGATGGTGCATGGACCCGAAAGTTTGTCGTATGCTGAGGGTCCGTTGTCGCGGTCGCGGTGTTGCCACGACTGTGCTGGGTATCCGCCGTTGCGGAAGTTTCCTCCGTGGTATCCTCCGCTGTTGCGGCTGTTGTCGTTGCGACGGTCGGCGTAGCCGGCCGCGACCATGTCGGGTCCATCGCGGTCGTCGTAGACGCGCGATCTCCTCTTGCTGCGGCGTTCCCGTCTTCGGCCGTAGTCGTCCTCTTCATCCGATTGTGCTCGGTGAATGCAATCTTCGCCGCCCAATTGCTGGCGATGTCCATGAGGTGGTCGAGTGTCTTGGGCTTGACGCGCCCAAGTTCCTCCTTGAAATCTGGGCGTTTGATGTCGTCCCTGAAGGTGTCGATAGCCCTCTCTTCGGAGATGTGTGCTGCGGAGTTCTTGGTGTTAGACCAGCGTAGTATGTACGAGCGAATAGATTCGCCTTCCGAAAGTGCATGCTCGCAACTCTTCGATTGAGGCGGCCTCTTGTCGGTGCCCTTGAAATTTCGGATGAAGCTGTAAGCTAGCTCCTCCCAACGGATGGACTGATGATAGGCTATCGAGCTGCACCGCGCGCGCTGTCACCTGCAATTGAAGGCATTGCATGGCGGTTTTGTTACCGCTGCGGCAGCTTGACGGATGATGATGGTCACTAAGCCAGGATTTTGGATCTTGAGTGCCGCTGAACTTTGGAGTATCCGGCGAAGCTTGAAATTGCATGGCATCTGTGTTCACGAACAGTCTGCTGAAGCATCGGGCTCCACAGAGTTCTCCTTCGTCTTTGTCCATCTCGGATTCAGACGAGCATGCACGTTTGGCTCGCGCTTTGTCGATTTTGCGCTGTGTAAGCGTGTCTCTGGCGTCGTAGTCACGTTTATGGCGACGTGAGCTCTTCTGCCTTCGAGGAAGGTCGTGTTCCTCTTCCTCTTCGGATGAAGGGGTGGGGCTCCGGTCGCGCCTGGCTGGAGCTTTCTTCTTCGGCTCCGCAGGAGCATCTTGGTGGAGCGCAGCTCCGACAAGTCCGAGTCTAGTGAGTGCGGACTTATGCATGGCTCTTTTCGGGTCCCCCTCCGGTGGTTGGTGGGCCGCGAGATACGCAGTGGCTGCCATGATCGCAGCTTGCGGTGTCTTCGGGATGATGTTGCCATCGGCGTCCATCTCCATGAACGATGTGTGGAGAGTTCGGGTCACATCACGGCGCTCCTTGGGATCCATGTTCTCCACCCAAGAGCGGTGCTTGTTTCCCTAGTTTCCGTTTGGGCTAGAGCCGGTGGCCATGGCGGAGAGCGGAGCTCATCGCGTGCTGGACTCAGAGGCTGCTTGCTTGCGTTTGTCAAGTGTTTCCTGCATCTTGACTTGCTTCTTGTGCTCCTCGATGAGGAGGAAGTGGTATGCCATCACTAGTTCACGTGAGGCGTCTGCAGGCAGGACTATGTCGCCTGCTACGGCGCGGCGTGCCTGGATCCATCCTTCTTTGCTAAGTTGGATGACGTAGCCGTTGTTTTCCCCGTCGGTTGGGGGGGGACTGGCTTCTTCTGTTCCCGCCGTTTCCGCTGTTTCGGTCCTGCGGGTTGGGGTTCGCGTTGGGCGGCGGGTTAGGCGTTTGCTGTTCCTGGATGACTGCGGTGCATTGGTAGCGCTTGTAGATCGGTCCACTGCTGCCGCAGCTTTCAGATCCGGAACCGTAGGTCCCTGCATCCGATGGCGGATCGCACAGATCGGAGTTGCAGCTTCTGCTGTCACAGGAATCATCTGCTGATGATGTTGTGCGTAGCACGGGGTGTGGGGCCCATGAAGCGGGCCTGATTGATGGTAGGGGCACTCGCTCAGGGAGGCGGAGGGTGCCAGTTTGCCACACCTGGAAGCAGAAGCTCCCGAACAAGATTTCGAGTCCGTCGTCTACGAGCTCGAAGTCCCTCATGGTGGCCGGCGAGTGGGCGGTGAAGTCGAAAGCGCCAAAGAGGAGGTGACTCTCCGTCGCCGCAGAGTTGTAGACCGATTGGGTCGGGACCGTCACGACCGCACAATCAGCAGCCCCAGTTCCCACAGATGGCGCCAATTGACGAGGTTTCGACTCGTCAATGCCCATTGTTATGGACTTGGGTTTTGGAGAAGATGGGGATGCTGGAGATCGTGGAACGGTTAACAGACAAGCAACTAGGGGACACGAGATTTACCCAGGTTCAGGCCCCCGGAGGGAAAACCCTACTCCTGCTAGTCTGCTCTTGATTACGGCGGAACCGAAGGTTACAGGGGTGCGCAGATTCGATCTGGCGTGGAGGTGATGCGAAAGTATGAGTCGAGAGATCCAGGTCGTGCCCTCCTGGCCTTTATATAGACTTAGGCAGGTCCCGGGCATAGTCCTAGTCGGTTACAAGTTCTAGGGTTTTACCCCTTTGAATTTCCTATCTACGCTAGTCTTGCTCTCCAAGGATCCGAAGGCGTCATGGGCCTTGGCTACCCGAAAATCTTCATGGGCCGGCGTACATCTGCCGTGGGCCTTCCTTGGGCTGGACCAGGTATGCCGAGATCACGTACCCGGAGGGTATAACCATGTCAGACAGGGTTTCGAAAAGGTTCACGGGCAGGGCCGTGGGTGAATGGTCAGAAGAACTAAAATTTGTAGACCAAAATGTAAGTAATACTAGCTAGCTAGGTCTGCGTATCTCTTTGATTCTGCTTCCAATTCCATTATATCATGCTTTATTGATTATTATTTTGATTGAACTCTCTATTCTCGTAAAGTGCGCGTATCAGGGACCCGACAATAACTTATGTGGATACTCGCTTTGCAGTTCATTCGAACACGATATAAAAGCGACGGGCTAAGCCGCACTAGAACAACTTAGAGTAAGTAAAGAAAGTACACAACATTATTTTATTACCATCAATTGTGTTGATTTTTATTCTTATATATATATTGACCCCATTCTTCATATATATTTAAATCGAACGGATGTGGGACCAACTCCTACCATTTGACCGCATACGAGCCATTCAAGAGGAATTGACGGGGTTCATATACTTGATGAGGTCGTCACGCCTGGCGGAGAACTCTTTAGATATCCAAAAACTCTTTAGATACTTGAACGTTTTTGTCTTGTACTCGATGCTTCAACGTTTACGGAGAATACCACACAATGACGATGTTTGTGTATAATAATAGTTGCTTAATTATTCATGTACTTGTATGTACCGACGACGATGTATGTGTATATACCGCTCCCGACCGATTCCCCCCTCCCCGTCCGGCCGCGCCGCAGAAATACGCCAGTAACGGGCGGCGGCGTAACTCGCGGCATGATGTAGATTTACCGCTTTCCTGCGCGGCGTAGATTTATCTCCTTTTCCACAGACAGAACCTTTAACACCGATTCGTGTTACGAACCAGTGTTGAAGGGGGCTGAGCTGCCAAGGCAGCCCTAAGAACTGTGTTAAAGGGGGTTCTAACATCAACCCCTCAATAGCGGTTCTACAACCGCTGTTAGAGGGCCTTAGGAACCGGTGTTAAAGGCTCCCGTCTGCACTAGTGTTTCCAGGCCCTACGCGTTTCTCGTGTCGTGGGCAGCATATATATATACCCCTTCGTCCGCAAATAAGTGTAATGCCTAGCTTTTTCGCCAAGTCAAAGTTTATTAAATTTGACCAACTTTATAGATAAATATAGCAACATATATTACATCAAATTAATATACTATGAAACTAAATTTAAAACATATCTATTGGTAACAATTTAGAGTCATAAATATCACTACGTTTTTTATAAAAATTAGTCAAATGTTATTAACTTTGACTTAGAATAATCTAGAATTACACTTATTTGCGAACAGAGAGAGTATGTAAGTATAAATTTTTGGGCCCACTCCGACCGTGGGCCCCTGGCCAATGCCAGGGTCGCGGTCCCTCAGCGCCGGCCCTGCTGCCATGTTAGCAGTGAGACTATGTAGACTTGCTCGATATCAAGCTGCCAGTGTGTTCTCGGTACCTTGGTCGCCCACTTCAGTGGAGGGATCTCCATTTGCGACATTACTGGTGCAGCTCCTAGGACGATGTGGGTTCAATCATTGTATCCAGCTTTGAAATGTATGTCATGCACTGATAAATACCTTGAAGTGAATGTACCTCGTGGCACCGTTGTGCATGGCTCTACCCATCTCAACAGGGCCTACAAGTGCAATGGAGATACAAAATTCTATTTAGGGTGGGAGCGTTAGCCATTATTTGGTCAATATAGCTATGTAGAAATGGCAAGATTTTTAATAATAAACTATCTTCTAACTTACGGGTTATCTACCAGAGTACGGCTAGTCTCCGTTTATAGTCATCTGTGTGAAGCTTCGAGACCTGTTTACAGAGAGATGTACATGGTTGGAGGATATATCAATGGACATTTCTCTCCGACAAGGATAACAGCGTGATCTGCGGATTTATCCACAGATGTTGCTGTAATACTTGCCTAGTTTTTTGTTTTCTTGTTTACTTTTGGATTTTTGTCGGCTGTATGCATCCTGGTTATACAAGGGCCAGGTATAATCGTTACTATAAGTAATAAAGTGCCCATTTACAAAAATAAATTTATATAAGAGAGGGGATGAATAGGCGATGATTTGAGATTAGTGAAAGTTGATAGATTTCAACAAGTTCTTTTTACTTGTTGCCTAAAACACCTCGGGCATGGAAATTACGAAGTATAACGTGCGTAAATGTCTTCGATTTGAATCCATGGTGGACCATGGTTAAGAAAACCCATGGCTCATATTTTTTAACTCGAGTAATTTCACGCGGGCTATGGCGAGATGGTGCAAGTATCCCCGGATTCAAGAGGAATTTCGTCTACTTTGCTAAACCTGACACATACAGTGACTAGTTAGAGTTGATGATCATTGACATTGGCTATGCAATATCGGAGTTCCAACCTTGTCACAAAATGAATCATAGTTCACGGGTTCTTTACTAGATTCAGCTGAATCACTTGACGTAAGGTATGTGTATGTAGGCTATTCCATGTTGTTCTTTTCGCCACGTAATTTTGTTTGTTCGATCTATATGCTTTGCTTGATTTTTCTTAAAGTGTCTAGGTATCTATGGACTCATCTTTTTGTTTTTGCTCGATCTATATGCTTTGCTTGAAAAAAATTACATGTTCAATAGGTGACGACAATAAAATAGTTATGCCATGATTGGCTAGATAGACCGGGATTAGAATAGATAAATGTGATTCGCCAACACCACTAGTGGAGAATGGGGCATTAGTCCCGGTCCTAGAGGGCCTCTAGTCCCGGATTGACAGCCGGGACTATGGAAACGAGACTAGAGGTCCCAGCCTTTAGTCCCGGGCCTGTTACGGGCCGGGACTAAAGGCTCTGCACGTGGCAGCGTAGCAGTGCAGGGGGGGTGGTCTTTAGTCTCGGTCCGTATTACGGGCCGGGACTAGTTCCTTTCTGCCGCTGCAGCATTTTACCAATTCGGCTGTCGCGGTAGCCGATGGGGGTTTCTGCCGCGGCAGAGTTTTGGGGCAATTTTCTGCCGCGGCAGCCGATGGGGGTTTCAGCCACTGCAGCCGATGCGGGTTTTCCCCGTGGCAGAATTTTAGGGCCGATTTCTGCGGCGGTATCCGAATACGGGGTTCTGCCGCGGCAGGAGGATAGGTAGAGGAGGGTTGCATTTGGCGTAAAGTGACATGCAACGAAGAAACCCATTACACACAACATCGTCATAATTATATAGATATAATTCTACATTACATATTATTCTACATTACATATATACATAAATGGAGATCACAACCCGTCTATTCGGTTATAAGTTCATTAAATCCTAGTAGCCGGAGGTATGGTATTTTCCCTCTGGGTTTATGACATGGTCAACAAGAAATCCCGTCAATTCCTCTTGAATTGCTACCAGACGCTTCCTTGGTTCGAGATACTCCCACAATCTTTCCAACTATATATAAAAGAAGGAGGTCAATATGAATATCAATAGTTATAACAAATATTATGAATGACACTCAAAAAAAATTGTGAATATATTGTTCACGTACTTCTATAAATGTCCCTCCGTCCCGCTCACTAACCTCGGAGCGAATGTACTCGCACACGAAGTATCCACATAGATTAGTACCTGGTGGCTGCCTCTCGCACTTTACGAGAGTAGAATTCAATCAAATAATAATCAAGCATGACATAATGGTATTGAAACTAGAATTGAAGAGATACGCGGATCTAGCTCGTACTACTTACATTGATCCGATGAAAACTAAGCTCGTCTTTAAATTCGGGGAGAGTCGCCGGCCGAAAGCCCGTAGTAGCTAAGCTTGAAGCCGGCCTAAAGCCTCGCGCGAGGGGGTGCGAGGATGTCGTGGTGGACGAACATCGAGGCCTCGTGGTAATTCAGATTGGGTCTTGACATGGCTGCGGGGAGGAGAGAGAGTGATAGGAGGGAGGAGAGGGGGAGAGTTGGGGTGGAAACGGCCGGCGGCGACAGATCAGCGATGGTGGCTATGCGGGAACTAGGGGTGGGGAAATTTCTTTCCCGCGAACCGAAGAGTGAGGATGCGGGGAACCGCATCCGCAGCCCTCGGTACGGTATATATGCGACACAGAAGAGACGTGCAGGAAACTGCAAAAAAACCTACCTTTTAGGGTATCTGGAGTGGCTATTTTTTTCTCCCCATACCACAAACAGACAGTTATTTTGCGGAACGGGCCGGGATACGATCTCTGCTAAGGATGCTCATGTAGGGACGAAAGAAAAGAGAATAAAACCCCATAAAAAGATATACTACCACTAAAATATTTTTATTGAAAACAAAATATTAGCACACACAAAACGCCAGCTCATACTCTGCTAGCTCTCATTGATAGCAGGGTGCAATCAATGCCTTCCTCGTATTGCCCATAACGCTTGGTCCTGGATCCCATCCTCCCCGTCCTCCCAATCGCATCCTCCTCCTAGATCCCATCCAATATTTCTCCCAAAAATGGCGGCCCTGTCTCGTCTGAGCCAACATGACGGCGGCATCACCGTCCTGCCGTAGGAGCTCCTGCGGTGCATCGCCGAGAGGCTTCCGTGGGGACGCGACGTCGCCAACTTCCGGCTGACCGGCAGGCGGTGGCGCGACACGGTGCCTCTGGTGAACTTCGCCCCTTTGCTGATGCTGCATTTGGACCCGGAATCTCCGGACGGCTCCGTCACCTTCTACAGGCCGACGGACGGGGAGACCTTCACAATGAATCTCCCGGCGTTGCAGGGCAAGGTGGTATGCGGGTCGTCGCACGGGTGGGTGGCGCTGGTGGACGTGTCCGCCACCGTGACTCTGCTGAACCCGTTCACCGGCGCCACCGTCGACCTCCCGGCAGCCAACAAGTACGTCAACGCCTGGGACGTACCCCGAGGCCGGCGCCCCGTCAGGTTAGACCAGGTGAGGGATGATGGGGCTGCCCGGGGCAGCCCCTCTTCTTCCTTGCTCTCTCACTCACGGATGAAGGTAGAAGAAGAAAGGAGACACAGAATATTTCCCGGCCGGCGCACGAACGCCCCCGTGGACGCACAGACACTCTAATCTTATTTCACTTTCAGCTGGCTCAGGTTACAAGCAGTATACAGGGAGCTTTATACTCGGCGCGCACGCACACGCCCAGCTCCACTTCTTCCGACGCGCCCACGACGCGCTCACGTATGATCCGCTCCAACGAACTGCATACGATCCCCTAATCTTGCTAACAACCTAGCCCTATGCGGCAAAGTCCAACGCGAGCCTGTCTCACGTGCTGCCTGCAACACGCACACACACGCGGCTAACAACTTTGCATGCAACTAACTAACATGTCAAGATTAGTGCTAACAAGGGACGTGTTCTTCCGCGACATCGTGCTCTCCTCGCCACCTGACTCCGGCGACTGCCTTGCCATGGCGTTGCTCTGGCGGTGCTCCATGGAGGTCGCATTCTGCAGCGTGGGTGTCGACCAAGCGTGGCGGAAGCTCAGTATCGACGTGCCACGCGAGGATCCGGACATCCCCATGACCTCAATCGTGCACTGCCGTGGCAGCACGTTCATGGTGGTCACACAGGACAGGGTGTGCGCCATCTGTGACGTCGCCGCCGCCCATCCCGAACGAAGGAGGGTCAAACCGGTGTCCTGCTTGCGTCTGCCCTTCCCGGTATACCCCCGCGCCTACCTAAATATTGTGAAGGGTGAGATTTACCTAGTCGGCTCCCTCATCCGGCCAACCAGAATCTCATACAGCACCCAGGTCTACAAGTGCGACCCCCTCGCCACGGAACCCAGGTGGTCGACAGTGATGGATGTGGGCGATATGACATTATTCGTGTCCAACAATTTCATGAGAGGCATTAGCGGAGCAAGCGTCCTCGGGCTCACCAAGAATTCCATCTACTTCTCTGAGTCTGTTGATGGACCTCAAGAGGACGATCTAGATCACGAGTTGGAGATTAGTGACATCGCCAATGGCACTTCGGAGTTGATGTCTTGTCACAATAAGGTTGGGAGTTCTTCGGCAGGGGATCTTTGCTGGATTCAACCAAAACCAAATCCATGGACGACACAGCAAGGAGGTACATCGATCCACACATTTTTATCAGTTTAACTATTTCATCTTGTTTTCCATTGCATTGCTTCCTGGGTTTTAATAATAAGGCAGTACAGTACGTCTGTCTGATTATTCCATGTGTTGCTTTCTGCCTGATCATAGGTGTGGGGACAAAATTTTGTATGCCAAATTTAGTGGATTGACCGTTATTTCATCATGGTCACGCATGACCACAAAAAATTAGATGCAATACATATTTGGTGGGTTAGTCGTTATTCAATCTGTATTATTATAGCACCATCGATTTATAGATTCTTTAGATCTCATCATGTCAGGTTCATCATCACTAGTGAGGATTTTTTTTTTGGATAAGTCATGTTTGACAAATCGTTCATTATTTGTTCTGCTACCGTAGTTGTTATTAGTTGCTTGGAGTATTTATCAATTTATGATGTTCATGCTTTTGCTGGATCTAGCTAGGACCGGTAGAAATGTTTACTTCATAGTTTTAGGAGGCAGTGACAAAATTATATGGATACACTGGTTGGTAGATAGTACACCACTATTTTAATTGAATATGTGTCCGTTGTGCTTTACTCACGTGTACCAAATATCTACTCTAGTTGGTAGCTAAGCAAACAGTAGCATCACCTTATCTCCCTTCGGTTCAAATCTTTGGATTCACTATGCATATATAGTCATTCCTTCAAAACTTTTCTAGCTAGAGATCCTGGTGCACTTTACTGTAAAAAACAGAATCCCATCACGCAGATTCCTTGTGAAGGTTATAATTTTTTTTCCAAGGTAAGAGCTCAAATTAATTGGCCAAAAAATGTGGTGTTTACATGGAAACATATAAATAAGCGTGATGACTACCATCGTTGTACTTGTGATCCAAATTTCCAGAGTATTTATTTTGACGTGTACAATGTTATTGACTACCATGTTACTTGTATAAGTTCTAACAATATGATGGGCCATGAAAACATTGATGTCTAGAATGATTTTTATATATCTTGATTTTGATGATTATTTTCAGGAGAACATGCAATTTCTTGAAATGGTGAAAGATCACGAAAGAAGCATTTCCCAAGCCTGACGTGATGCAACAGGGTTCAAGACCAATAGAGTGGATGCTTCAGTTGTGCAACTCAAGATCTAGTTTGATCTACCGATCTCTTTCTGAACCAACTTTATTTTCACAGATATTCTCTCTAGGCCACAAAGAACAAATGAAAAATTTGTGTCATGTGGAAATTCTTGTGATGTTCTAGTTATACAAATTGCATGGATCAGTTGCTTGCTGCTGGCAGTGTCGTGTTTTGCGAACCCTTTTTTTGAAACAGGATGCAGATTTTCTTTTCGAAACATCAAGCATTCAGCGTTTGCTACTCATGGCTTGAAGTGTCTGATGCACATACTATACTATTCAGACGAGTAGGGCTAACCATGTACATCGCTTGAAACATGATGGCCATCCTTACATTGTCCAAAATACGTAAGATCTCCCACTCTCGCTATCTCCTCTACTTGATGACATAGAAAAGAGTTTATGCATGTTCGTAATGCCGGTTTTTCTTGTGAGTTTTAGAGAAGTTTCCTAGCTAGCTCTCAATTCTTATAAGAGGGAGGCAACCCGTATTAATTTCACACTTTTAGACAAATGTTCCATTTGAATTTGATGATATGGCCACATGTGACATTGCAATGGATTCTGATAGATAATATTGTTTTGTTGAAGTATTTACCTGCCTGTTCTCAAGTTTAGCCTTTCAGCTTTGGCGCAAATAATCTTCCTAAAATTTCTTTTAAGTTTCGTTATGGATCACAAAATAAGAAAGAAGTATACGAGTTTGTAGTTTTTTGTACCCTTCGACTATGTTATTCTTAATCTTGCCTTTAATCCATTGATTTGTAATTACGTCTACAAAGTGCTTGCTTGCTGCGGATCTAGCTTAGTTATTATTAGTCTAAATGGGATTTAGTTAGTTACCTAGCTAGGTTGACGGTTTGATTCGTGTCTTCATTAGATATGCATGCAGTGAGTCAATTCCTAGTCAAGTTAATATAGCTAGATATGCATGTATATAACATGCACCAGGGTGCACATCGATGTACTAGATCATCTAAGACATTGAGAAGAAAATAAATAAAAAGTTAGCAAGGCACAAATGTGCCTCTTGCTAAAATTCGTTGATTGTGTTTGGCCGTGTTTTTTGATGTGATTCATCCTCGGGTGATAGTGAAGAAACGGTTTTACATGTTTACAGGATTAGTTGTGTGAAGTACGAGGCTTGTTTACACTGTTTTAACTAGTGTTTCTCAAAACTAAGTTTAATGAAATAAAGGAAAAATGTTAATAATCATCCTATTTCTTCAAAACTAAGTTTAATCATCCTCGGCAAGCATTTTGTGAACCTAGTCGGCATAAGAGATGTCTTCTTCTGTGACGTCGTGCTCTCCTCGCCGCACTCCCCCACCCACCAACGCCTAGATCTGTTTTTCCAGATCGATCCATGGGGTCTTACCTCGTATGATCTGATATTTCGTCCACCACCCTATTTACCATGGCAGCGCAACCTTGTTGGAGAAGAACTATGTTGTTGGTCCAAAAGCAGGACTAGAGCACCGTTATGCCGCCCGAGCTGTGGGAGTGCATCGGCAGCTCTGGGAGTCCATCGGGACAGATTCCCATCCGGCCGTGATGCTGCCAGCTTCCGGTCCATGTGCAGGCTCTGGCGTGATATGTTCCTCTTCACTAACGTCGCGGCGGTGCTGACACTACCCTTCGACCCAAAGTCACCCGACGGTGTCGTCACCTTCTACATGCCGACGAACGGGAAGACCTTCACGGAGAAAAATCTCTTGGCGCTGCAATGCAAGGTGATGTGCGGCTCGGCACACACATGGTTAGCCCTCATCGACGAGGCTACATTACTAACTCTTTTAAACCCATTCACCAAAACCACCATCGTGCTCCCGCCCTCTGACGAGGACTTCGTCGTCGAATTCTCGAGACCCGCCTTCATGGTCGACGACCGGTGGTCCACCAACCTTTGGCAAACGACATTTTGTGCGAGATAAAGCTAGACCAAATGCATGACATGTTCTTCAGCGAGGTGGTGCTCTCCTCGCCGGCCAATTGTGGTGACTGTATTGTGATGGCATAGCTCGACAAGTCGTTGAAGTTGCCTGATACGTTGGAAACGTATCTATAATTTTTGATTCTCCATGCTTATTTAGTATCTACTTTGCTTTGCTTTGTCTACACTTTGAGGTTCTTTTTACATGTTTTCTAGTACTAACATACTAACGAGTTGCAACTGTGCTAGATGCCTGTTTTCTGCTGTTTTTGGTTTCAGAAAAGTTAGTAAAGAAATATTCTCAGAATTGGACGGGACAAACGTCAAAGTCAATTACTTTCCGTGGGGAACAAGAAGTCCAGAGGGGAACCAGAGAGGCCAGCCAGGGTGGCCAGACCCACCCTAGGCGCGGGTGGGCCTGCCCACACACAGGAGGTGTGGGGCCCCTGGCCGCCGCCTCGGCCTCCCCCTTCGCCTATAAGAAGCCCCCGATGCAGAAACCCTAAGCACCCAATCAAATCTCCATGAAACCGTCTGTAGCCGCTGCCACCAACATCCCTAGATCGGGGGGATCTGAAGTTCTTCCTGGCATCCTGCCGGAGGGGAGATCATCCTGGAGGCCTTCTCTCCGTTATGATGCGTGAGTAGTTCCACCTTGGACTATGGGTCCATGTAGTAGCTAGATGGTTGTATCTCCTCTGTGCTTTCATGTATAGATCGTGTGAGCTCTGTTCATGATCAAGATCTAATCTATTTGTAATCATGCATGTTGTGTTTGTGGGGATCCGATGGATATTGAGATTATTATGTTGGTTTGATTAATGGTTTTGTCTTTATGATTCTATCATGTCTGTGTTGTTTGTTATCTTGCATGCTCTTCGTTGTTAGTAGCTATCTTGGCCAAGTAGTTGCTAGTGACTCCAGGAGGGGGTATTTATGCTCGATAGTGGGTTCATGCCTCTAGTTTCCAAGGGAAGTGACAATAATCTCTTCGGTTGTAGATGTGTTGTTGCTACTAGGAAGAAAACAACGGTCTCTTGTTTATGGAACATGTGGACTGTTTACCTTACACACTTTGCTTAAAGCAGTTGTCTGTTGCTTGCAACTTAATACCGTAGGTGGTTCGGATGATAACCTGACGGTGGACTTCTAGTCATAGATGCAGTTGGATAGAGGTCTATGTATCTTGTTGTATTGCCCAATCGAATCTCATAGGATCTTTCTGACTAATAATTGCATTGTTATGCCTTGCTCAGTTCCTGTCAATTGCCCTGTGTTTACCCTTCGTGCCATGTTGTTTATCTAAGGAGAGCATCTCTAGTGAACTATGGACCCCGGTCCAATCTTTACCATTCATTTATCTTCCACTGTTACTTGTTTACTTTCTGCAAACCATTACCTTGTAGGGGTTCGTAGCATGGAAAACAAAAATTTCTACCGCATGCGGACAAACAAGCCAAGATCTATCTACTAGATTGTAGCAGTCGATAGAGGAACTCACCTCGAAGATTCCAAAGTGTTTAACGAGCAGATTCTGTGGGTGATGTAGTCGACTCTTGCCGATCTCAAGATCGCGTGAGCGATCCTTCCGGCGCTGCGTTCGGCAGCGCTTCATGATCGATCACACGTTAAATTTTCGATGAATACCTTCCTCTCCTTGTTCCAGCAGCGGAGGTTGTAGCACTCTCCTCGTGATTCCTGACCTGACGGCATGGTACCAAGTAGAGGGAGATCTCGTGAGGGCTTCGCCTTAAGCGGGCCAGTATGGTGGACTATGAGAGAGGCCTTGGTGATCTAGGGTTTAGAGGCACCAAGGGAGGAGGCTAGGCCGGCGGCTAGGGCTTGGGGAGAGCCCCAACTCGGCGGCTAGGAGGAAACCCTAGGGCGGCGGCGACTGCAGGAGGCTGGCGACTAGGGTTAGGGTTTTGGGTGTGAGAGGTGTAGGCTAGAGGGGGCACCCTGCCCCTTCTTTTATAGGTAGGAGGGCACCGGCCAAGGGGAAGGAGTCCTCCCCCAAGTCGGCCTCCTTGGCCGGCGGGTGGAAGGAGAGGAACTCCTTCCCAAGTAGGTTTCCTACTCTCCCTCCACCAAGCAAAACTGCTGTTTGACTTTTCAAATTGACGTTTGACTTTTCAAACTAGGATTTGATTTATCCCTTTATTTTGCTCAGCCATGATACCTAGTACATGATGCAACCATTCCACATTGTCATGACACATTCATGCACCCTTCCTCTCCGGAGTGCTGGACCTTTCGGAACCTTCTAGAACATTCCCGATGAAAACACCGGAATCATTCCCCAACTCCAAAACAGGACTTTCCTTATATGAATCTTATTCTCCGGACCATTCTGGATCTCCTCGTGATATCCCGGATCCCATCCGAGACCCCGAACAACATTCAGTCTCTTACTCATCATTCCATAACTACTCAACAACATCGAATCCTTAAGTGTGTCTCCCTACGGTTCGTGAATTATGCGGATATGATCGGGACACTTCTCCGAACAATAACCAATAGAGGAATCTAGAAATTCATATGGCTCCCACATATTTCTACGATTACTTTGTGATCGAATAAATCACTTACATACGATACAAATTTCCCTTTGTCTCACGATAGTTTACTTATCCGAGGTTTTGATCGTCGGTATCTCTACATACCTAGTTCAACCTCGTTACCGATAAGTACTCTTTTCTCGTTCACGTGGTATGTGATCCCTTATGAGCCAGTCACATGCTTGCAAGCTAATTGAATGACATTCCACCGAGAGGGCCCAGAGTATATCTATCCGTCATATGGATGGACAAATCCCATTCTTGATCCATGTGTCTCAACTCATACTTTCCGAACACTCAATGCCACCTTTATAGCCACCCAGTTACGATGTGGTGTTTGATGTCATCAAAGCATCCTTCCGGTGATGGTGATAAGCATGATCTCATGGTCGAAGGAATTAGGTTACTATGTATCATAAAGCTTATAGCAATTGAACTATTAAAATGACTTGATCTTTATGCTACGCTTATCTATAGGAGTATGTCCATCATACCATTCTCCTAATGATATGATCTTGTTGTTAATAACATCTCAATGTTCATGATAGGGAAACCACAATCATCTATTAACCAACAAGCTAGTATTATGAAGAGGCTTTTACTAGGGACTCTAATCTAGTTTACAAATCACACAAGTATTAATGTTTCCTGGTTAATACTATTATAGCATGAATGTAAATATTTATCATAAACACAAAGATATAATAATAATAACTACATTTATTATTGCCTCTAGGGAATATCTCCAACAATCTCTCACTTGCACTAGAGTCAACTAATCTAGATTACATGGTAATATACCGAACACCCATGGCAGTTTGGTGTTGGTCATGTTTTTCCCTCGGGAGAGGTTTAGTCAACAGATCCGCCACATTCAGATCTGTGTGTACTTTGCAAATATTTATGTCACCATCTTGGACATGTTCTCGAATAGCGTGAAAACGTAGCTTGATGTGCTTCAGCTTCTTGTGTGACCTTGGTTCTTGCGCATTGGCTATGGTGCCCATGTTACCACAGTAGATAGACATTGGGTCCAGCGCACTTGGAACCACACCGAGCTCTATAATTAACTCCTTCATCCATATCGCTTCTTGTGAAGCCTCCGAAGCAGCTATGTATTCCGATTCAGTTGAAGATCTCGCCACAACGCTTTGCTTTGCACTCCTCCAGCTATCTGCTACACCATTCAAAGTAAATACGTTTCCAGATTGTGATTTAGTATCATCTGGATCGGTGTTCCAACTAGCATCGGTGTAACCATTAACAACGAGCTGTTCATCACCTCCATAAGAAAGAACCATATCCTTAGTTCTTCTCAAGTACTTAAGGATGTTTTTGACATTGTCCAATGATCCACTCTGGATCACTTTGATATCTACTAGTCAAACTAACGGCATATGCAATGTCGGGTCTAGTACATAGCATGGCATACATTAGAGATCCTATGGCTGAGGCATAGGAGTCTTACTCATCCTTTCTCTATCTTACGCGTTCTTTGGACTTTGAGTTTTACTCAACGTCGTATTGGGCAACATGGGCAAGAACCCTTTCTTGCTATCTTACATTCCAAACCTCTTTAGAACTTTGTCCAAATATGTACTTTGCGACAATGATATTAGGCGTCTCAATCTATCTCTACAAATCTTTATGCCTAATATGTAAGCTGCTTCGCCAAGATCTTTGATTGAAAAACTATTATTCAAATATTCCTTGACACTATTAAGAAGGTCTACATCATTCCCAATCAACAATATGTCATCTACATATAGTATTAAGAATGCTACAGAGCTCCCACTCACTTTCTTGTAAATACAAGCTTCTTCATAAGTTTGTATAAAACCAAAACTTTTGATTACCTTATCAAAACGTTGATTCCAACTTCGGGATGCTTGCTTCAACCCATATATGGACCATTGAAGTTTGCACACCTTGTTAGCATCTTTAGGATCGACAAAACCTTTGGGTTGCATCATATGCAACTCTTCATCAATGTATCCATTGAGGAGCGCTGTTTTGACATCCATCTGCCATATCTCATAATCATAATATGCAGCGATTGCTAACATAATCCTCAGAGACTTTAGCTTCGCTACTGGTGAGAAAGTCTCATTGTAGTCAACTCCTTGAATTTGTCGAAACCCTTTTGCGACAAGTCGAGCTTTATAGACAGTAACATTACCATCAGCATCTGTTTTCTTCTTGAAAATCCATTTGTTCTCGACAGCCTTCCGGCCATCCGGTAAGTCCACCAAAGTCCATACTTGGTTTTCATACATGGATACAATTTCGGATATCATGGCATCTTGCCATTTATTGGAATCTGGGCTCATCATCGCTTCCTCATATGTCGCAGGGTCATCGGTGTTGTCTACCAACATGACACACATAACGGGATTATACCAATCAGGAGTGGTACGAGTTCTCGTTGACCTGCGAGGCTCTGTAGCAAATTCAACCGAAGTTTCATGATCAGCATCATTAGCTTCCTCCCTTATTGGTGTAGGCGCCACAGGAACTTCTTCCGGTGCTGCGCTACTCGCAAGTTCGAGAGAAGGTTCAACAACCTCGTCGAGTTCTACTTTCCTTCCAGTCACTTCTTTCGAGAGAAATTCTTTCTCTAGAAAGGATCCATTCTTAGGAACGAAGATTTTGCCCTCGGATCTATGATAGAAGGTATACCCAATAGTTTCCTTCGGGTATCCTATGAAGACGCATTTTTCCGCTTTGGGTTCAAGCTTGTCCGGTTGTAACTTCTTTACATAGGCTTCGCAACCCCAAACTTTAAGGAAGGACAATTTAGGTTTCTTCCCAAACCATAATTCATACGGTGTCGTTTCAACGGATTTAGATGGTGCCCTATTTAAAGTGAATGCGGCTGTTTCTAATGCATAACCCCAAAATGATAGCGGTAAATCTGTAAGTGACATCATAGAACGAACCATATATAAGAGAGTTCGATTACGACGTTAGGACACACCATTACGCTGTGGTGTTCCCGGCGGTGTCAATTGTGAAAGTATTCCGCATTTTTTCAAATGCTCGCCAAACTCGTAACTTAGATATTCACCTCCATGGTCAGAACATAGAAATTTAATCTTCTTGTTACGTTGATTCTCTACCTCACTTTGAAATTCCTTAAACTTCTCGAAAGTTTCGGACTTATGTTTCATGAAATTCCTTAAACTTCTCGAAAGCTTGTCCCTAAGGGCGCGACCCTTGATGATGTGGATGCCCTGGCGGAGGCTTTGTCAGCCGAAGCGCCTGCGGCGTACAAGCGCAAGCAGAAGGGCATCAGTGCGTCTGTCGGGCTGGCGATGGCCTTGGCGGCTGGAGCGGAGCTGGACCTGCCCCAGATCACCTCCCGGATGCCGACGACCGCAGACGGATCCGAGGTAGCCTTTGTTGCCTACTCTGCTCGCTGCAAGTGATATGGGCCGAAGCTCATTGATTTACTGTCTGAGTATGCGCTGCGGCAGCAGGGCGGGGCCAAGGCTAGGCAGTCCGGCTCCAAGGCGACTCAGGGTGCCGCGTCTTAGGCGTTGTAGACGTAGGATATTTTGTAGTCTGCTTTTATTGTAAATATTTTGATGAACACAATTCTTGTGCCACGTAGTGGCCTTTTATGTGCTGAATGAATTCTCCTGATTTGTGCTCTACCACTGTCTGAATGTTTGTGTCCTTTTGCTTTTCTGCTCTAGGTTCCTTCGGGTGTTGACCCTGTTGACACCTCGCCTGCAGCGCAGCTGCGGCCATCTTTGGATGATCCTTTGCAGCTCGCTTTTCTTCGAGACCGTGTTCGTAGTCTTTAGAGGGAGTTGCTTGGGTTCCGTGGTCACGCCGACGTTTGGAAGTCCAAGGCGGATCACGGTGCAGCCAGAGAGGAGTACTTGATGACGGAACTACTTCGGCTATCTGAGCAGCTTCAATGTAAGTTGTTCTTTGTTTCGAGTTGTAGCTCAGTTCTTCGGATGAGCCTGCTGGCCTTGCCTTTTAATTTGTGCAATTGTCGCAGGTGCTAACCTTGCTCCGAGGGAAGAGAAAGAGCGTGTCGCTGTTCGGGTCAATTGCTTGACTCAACAGGACATGGAGGCTGGCGGCTTCTTCTGGATGGATCGTGACCGTGCCATGGCTCTGGCGACGGTGCAGGATCGTGTGCACCAGGTTTCTGGCGGGCCGCCAAGTGCGACGTCGCTTGCCTCGGTGTTGCACGTCATGTTTCCTTTGAATGCCGTGCCGAAAGCGAGCCTTGGGTCTTCTCGTCAAGTTTTTGGAGCGTGAGCAATGTCAAGGAGTTGGTGCGGCAACAGCTCGTCGCCGGAGTGAAGGCTGCGTTATCTCTTGTGAGGCTGCACCGGCCTGATGTAGATTTGGCTGTAGTGGCGACTGGGCCACCTCCTCGGCCGGATGGTGGTGAGTGGGACATGCGTCCATATTATGCAGCTGTAAGGCGTGATATGCGAACAGGTCGAGATTTGTTTGAGCAGCGTGCTCAGGTTATCCTTGAGAATAGGTAGTACTGTAAAAGAGATAGATGTAAAATTTGTATATTTATTTGGGCGTGTTGTGCCCTCTGTTGTAAAGGTTTGTTTGTTGTAAGCACGATTGCTTTGTTTGAAATCGTGTCCTTTTCGTTTGCTCGGCGTTGTCCACGTGTACTCGCTGCGTGATCCTCAGTCGATGAAATCGTGAGGTGGGGGGAGCCCCCGAGTGCGTTGTAGCATAAAGTAAAGTTGCAAAATAGCGAACTGGAGTTTGGGGCGAGACACTTAGCTTTATTTATATCGTAATGGAGGAAGTACATTGTTCGGCTGAATAGCCTTGGCTGAAAAGCCTTATTGAAAGTAAAGGGATAGGTAGCTAGGGGTAGAATCGTCGCAAGTGCGCGATGTTCCATGGGTTGGAGTGTGCGACTCCAGAATTCACGTGCTGGAGGCGATAGGCGCCACCTGGGATGACTTCGGTGATGACGTAGGGTCCTTCCCATGGTGACTCGAATTTCGTCGGTCGCTCTTGCTTGAGTCGCAAGACGAGGTCTCCTTCGACGAAGGACCTGGGGCGAAGCCGGCGGCTGTGGTAGTTGCGGAGACTCTGCTGGTACACCGCTGATCGAGCTGCTGATATGTCTCTTGCTTCGTCGAGTGTGTGTCGTGGCGTCTTGATGCAGCCGTGGGTCGGCTTCATTGAAGCGACCCGACCGGGGCCTGGTGGCGTACTTCGGCTGGTAGCACGGCCTCAGCTCCGTGCACCATGAATAACGGTGTGTAGCCTGTGGAGCTGTTTGGCGTAGTTCGTAAGCTCCACGGGACGGATGGTAGCTCTTTCGTCCAGGCTCCTGCTTTCCGTTCGAGTGGACTCATGAGGCGCTTCTTGATGCCAGCGCCGATTAGGCCGTTGGCCTTTTCCACTTGCACGTTCGTTTGCGGGTGTGCCACTGAGGCGTACGTGATGTTGATCCCAAGGCCTTCGCAGAAGTCCTGAAACTCCTTGGAGATAAAGTTCGATCCATTGTCGGTGATGATGCTGTGCGGTATGCCGAACCTGTAGACAATGGACTCGAAGAACTTGACGGCAGTTTTGCCTTTCTGGTTGTGACCGGCATGGCCTCGATCCACTTGGTGAATTTGTCGACTGCGACCAGGAGGTAAACGTGTCCTCCTTTCGAGGACTTTGGCAGTTTGCCGATCATGTCGAGGCCCCATTGAGCAAAAGGCCAGGCTATAGGTATGGGTCTGAGTTCGGACCCGGGTGCGTGCGGTTTGTCGGCGAACCGTTGGCACCCGTTGCATCGTCGGACGATGTCCTTCGCGTCGCTCATGGCCGTTGGCCAGTAGAATCCGGCTCGTAGAGCTTTGGCGACTAGGGAGCGGCTGCCTGCGTGATGGCCGCAGATGCCCTCGTGGATGTCTTGGAGGATGGCTTTCCCGTCACCGATGGTGACGCACCTTTGTAGTACACCCGTAATACTGCGCTTGTACAGCTCGCCATTGATGGTGGTGAAGGCTTTTGACCGACGAGATATGCGCCGGGCATCTGTCGGGCTGTCAGGCAGTTCTTCGTTTGTCAAGAGCTGAAGGTATGGTCGCGTCCAAGTTTCTTCGACTGCCATGACCTGCATTAGGTTTACCATGGCGACCTCTGTGTCCAGTTTCTCGGGTCCTTCATGTCCTTCGGGCAGCGTAGCCCCCGAGTGTTCTGCTTCTTCGGGTGATCCCTTGGGGAATTTCCGCTTGATGGATGGCACGCAGATCTGTTCGAGGAACACACCTGGTGGCACCTTTGCGCAGGTGGAGCCGATGTTGGCGAGTCTATCGGCCTCCTCGTTGCTTTCTCTTCCGACGTGTCGTAGCTCGCAGCCGTCGAATTCTCCTTCGAGTGCGTTGTAGAGAGCGCGGTACGCAATCATGTTTTCGGCGTGTGCGTCGCACTCGTTCATCGTCTGCTGGACGATGAGGTTGGAGTCACCGTAGATGACCAGGCGCGTTGCGCCGCAGATTTTTGCCATCCTCATGCCGTGTATGAGGGCTTTGTATTCGGCCTCATTATTAGAAGCTCGGAATTTCATCCGAAGGACGTACTTCATCTTGTCACCTTGCGGGGAGGTCAGTATGACCCCTGCTCCTGCTCCAGCTTCACGCTAGGAGCCGTCGAAGTGCATCGTCCATGACTGCGACATGTCTAGGGTGTCTGGCAGCTGCAGCTCCATCCAATGTACCAGGAAGTCCGGAAGGACTTGAGATTTGATTGCGAGTCGCTTCTCGTAAACGATGTCCAAGGGTGACAGTTCGATGCCCCACAGGGCCATGCGTCCTGTGGCCTCTGGATTATTCAGGATGCTGTTCAGGGGTGCCTTATTGATGACCATTACCTGGTTCTCCTGGAAGTAATGGCTCAGCCGTCGAGCTGTCATGAACATGCCGTAGGTGAGCTTCTGGTAGTGAGGGTACCTCTGCTTTGTTGGTGTCAGTACCTCGCTGAGGTAGTAGATTGGGCGCTGGACCCCGTGGGTCTTGCCTTCTTTGGGTCGTTCGACCACTAGTACGGTGCTGACCACCTGGTGTGTGGCTGCTATGTACAGCAGCAGAGGCTCGCGCTCCTTTGGCGTGACCAAGACGGGCGAGGTGGAGAGAAGCCGCTTGAGGCTTTCGAATGCGTCGTTGGCTTCCGGCATCCACTCGAATTTATCTGCTTTACGTAGCAGTTGGTAGAATGGTAAGGCCTTCTCGCCCATGCGGCTGATGAATCTGCTTAGCGCCGCTATTCGTCCTGCGATCTGCTAGACGCCTTTGAGGTTTTTCGGCTTCTCCATCGCCATGATGGCTCTGATTTTCTTCGGGTTCGCCTCGATCCCTTGCTGAGAGATGAAGTACCCAAGAATCTGACCCGATGGGACGCCGAAGGCGCATTTTTCGGGGTTGAGCTTGATCCTGTAGCGATCGAGGTTGTCGAACGTCTCGCGGAGATCGTCGATAAGTGTTCTTGCCTCCTTGGTTTTTATCACTATGTCGTCAAAATAGACTTGGACGTTGCGACCGATCTGGTCCTTGAGGCAGGCCTGCATGCATCGCTGGTACGTAGCACCTGCGTTCTTTAGCCCGAAAGGCATTGTGTTGTAGCAGAATACTCCGAACGGTGTGATAAACGCCAATTTATCCTGATCTTCGACCTTGAGTCGAATCTGGTTATAGCCCGAGTAGGCGTCGAGGAAGGAGAGTTTCTCACAACCTGCAGTCGAATCGATGATCTGATCGATCCGAGGAAGAGGGAAGTGGTCCTTTGGGCAATGCTTGTTTAGTGACGTGAAATCCACGCACATCCGTAGGATGTCCGTGTCCTTCTTTGGGACCATGACTGTGTTTGCAAGCCACTCGCTTTCTTTGATTTCCCTGATGAAGTCTGCAGCGAGTAGTCTGTTGATTTCCTTGCCGATAGCTTCGGCTCGTGGCTCGGATAGTCTCCGGATGGACTTCTTGACTGGCTTGGTGTCTGAAAAGACGTTGAGTGCGTGCTCGGCGAATTCCACAGGAACTCTGGCATGTCCGAGGACACCGGTAATTTCCAGCGCTCACGGAGGAATTGACGGCGCCTTCCTATCTTGAGGTCGTTGGCGATCAACGCCGTCTTGGAGGCATCCGTCGGATGGACCTGCACCTTTTTGGTGTTGACGGTGGAGTCGAAGGACATGTCAGGTGCGTTTTGCCTTGTGATTGGGGGTGCCCCGTTGTCCGTCACCTCACGGAGCCTTACGAGCTCGTCTTGCATGCCGAAGACGGGAGATTTTGTTGAAATCCACGCATTGGTCCGATCGGGTGAAGCTCCGTGGATTGTGATGGCGCCTTGGCTGGCATCTTGAGTAGTAGGTATGCGTGGTGTGGGACAGCCGGGAACCTTGCGAATGCTACCGCCCAAGGATGGCGTGGTATTGTAATGACCAGTCCACCACTTCAAATTGAGTCGCTCTGCGGAAATTGTCCGGCTTCCCGAAGGTGACGTCGAGCCCTATTTTGCCCAGGGGGAATATGCCCTTCCCTGGAACGATGTCGTGGAACGTTTTGTCTGACTGTTCCAGGCTGCATTGCGGGATCCGCATTGCTGCTAGAGTGCTTGCGAACATTAGGTTGATGCCGCTGCCGCCGTCCATGAAGACGCGACTCATCTCAAAGCCTCCGATCTGCGCCTCCAGCACCAGGGCAGCATGACCTGGGCGGCGGATCTGGCAAGGGTGATCCGCACGAGTGAATGTGATGCAGGACTCCGATCCGCTGAGGTACTCAGGGATGGCAGGTGGGGTTGCCATGGCCAGGTTGATTTGTCGGGTGATTTTCTTTTGCACCCTATTCGTGGGGCGTCCCTTTTGGATCATCATTAGTGCTCCTTTCGGTGGGGGGTACCCGTTCCCAGCGTTGTTCTGTGCGGGTGCGACTGGTTGGTTTGGGCCTCCGATAGGCGGCGGTGGAGGAGATCCATGTGCTATTTCACCTGGCGCAGGTGCGTTTCTAAACACAGGGATTGGGGCTTGTTGCCTCATCTCCACCATGCTTTCGCTGAGTTTCTGGAACTCGCGGCAATCCTTGAGCATGTGGCTATCTTTCTTTTTGCCATCCTGCTTGTCGATGTAGAAGTGGATGGTGCATGGACCCGAAAGTTTGTCGTATGCTGAGGGTCCGTTTTCGCGGTCGCGGCGTTGCCACGACTGTGCTGGGCATCCGCCGTTGCGGAAGTTTCCTCCGCGGTATCCTCCGCTGTTGCGGCTGTTGTCGTTGCGACGGTCGGCGTAGCCGGCCGCGACCATGTCGGGTCCGTCGCGGTCGTCGTAGACGCACGATCTCCTCTTGCTGCGGCGTTCCCGTCTTCGGCCGTAGTCGTCCTCTTCATCCGATTGTGCTCGGTGAATGCAATCTTCGCCGTCGGCCCACCTGTTGGCGATGTCCATGAGGTGGTCGAGTGTCTTGGGCTTGACGCGCCCAAGTTCCTCCTTGAAATCTGGGCGTTTGATGTCGTCCCTGAAGGTGTCGATAGCCCTCTCTTCGGAGATGTGTGTTGCGGAGTTCTTGGTGTTAGACCAGCGTAGTATGTACGAGCGAATAGATTCGCCCGTTCTCTGAGTGCATGCTCGCAACTCTTCGATTGAGGCGGGCCTCTTGCTGGTGCCCTTGAAATTTCGGATGAAGCTGTAAGCTAGCTCCTCCCAGCTTCGGATGGACCCTGATGATAGGCTGCTGAGCCAGACCCGCGCCGCGCCTGTCTTCTGCAGATGAAGGCATTGCATGGCGGTTTCCTTGTTACCACCGTGCAGCTTGACGGATGACAGATGGTCACTAAGCCAGGATTTTGGATCTTGAGTGTCGTTGAACTTCGGAGTATCCAAAGGAAGCTTGAAATTGCATGGCATCTGTGTTCGCCGAACAGATCTGCTGAAGCATCGGGCTCCACAGAGTTCTCCTTCGTCTTCGTCCATCTCGGATTCAGACGAGCATGCACGTTTGGCTCGCGCTTTGTCGATTTTGCGCTGTGTAAGCGTGTCTCTGGCGTCGTAGTCACGTTTATGGCGACGCGAGCTCTTCTTCCTTCGAGGAAGGTCGTGTTCCTCTTCCTCTTCGGATGAAGGGGTGGGGCTCCGGTCGCGCCTCGCCGGAGCTTTCTTCTTCGGCTCCGCAGGAGCGTCTTGGTGGAGCGCAGCTCCGACAAGTCCGAGTCCAGTGAGTGCGGACTTATGCATGGATCTTTTCGGGTCCCCCTCCGGTGGTTGGTGGGCCGCGAGATACGTAGTGGCTGCCATGATCGCAGCTTGCGGTGTCTTCGGGATGATGTTGCCATCGGCATCCATCTCCATGAACGATGTGTGGAGAGTTCGGGTCACATCACGGCGCTCCTTGGGATCCATGTTCTCCACCCGAGAGCGGTGCTTGTTTCCCTAGTTTCCGTTTGGGCTAGAGCCGGTGGCCATGGCGGAGAGCGGAGCTCGTCGCGTGCTGGACTCAGAGGCTGCTTGCTTGCGTTTGTCAAGTGTTTCCTGCATCTTGACTTGCTTCTTGTGCTCCTCGATGAGGAGGAAGTGGTATGCCATCAGTAGTTCACGTGAGGCGTCTGCAGGCAGGACTATGTCGCCTGCTACGGCGCGGCGTGCCTGGATCCATCCTTCTTTGCTAAGTTGGATGATGTGGCCGTTGTTTTCCACTCGGGTGGGGGACGGCTTACATTCGCCGTTTCCGCCGTTTCGGTCCTGCGGGTTGGGGTTCGTGTTGGGCGGCGGGTTAGGCGTTTGCTGTTCCTGGATGACTGCGGCGCATTGGTAGCGCTTGTAGATCGGTCCACTGCTGCCGCAGCTTTCAGATCCGGAACCGTAGGTTCCTGCATCCGATGGCGGATCGCACAGATCGGAGTTGCAGCTTCTGCTGTCACAGGAATCATCTGCTGATGATGTTGTGCGTAGCACGGGGTGTGGGGCCCATGAAGCGGGCCTGATTGATGGTAGGGGCACTCGCTCAGGGAGGCGGAGGGTGCCAGTTTGCCCCACCTTGAAGCAGAAGCTCCCGAACAAGATTTCGAGTCCGTCGTCTACGAGCTCGAAGTCCTTCATGGTGGCCGGCGAGTGGGCGGTGAAGTCGAAAGCGCCAAAGAGGAGGTGACTCTCCGTCGCCGCAGAGTTGTAGATCGATTGGGTCGGGACCGTCACGACCGCACAATCAGCAGCCCCAGTTCCCACAGACGGCGCCAATTGACGAGGTTTCGACTCGTCAATGCCCATTGTTATGGACTTGGGTTTTGGAGAAGATGGGGATGCTGGAGATCGTGGAACGGTTAACAGACAAGCAACTAGGGGACACGAGATTTACCCAGGTTCAGGCCCCCGGAGGGAAAACCCTACTCCTGCTAGTCTGCTCTTGATTACGGCGGAACCGAAGGTTACAGGGGTGCGCAGATTCGATCTGGCGTGGAGGTGCGTATGCGAAATTATGAGTCGAGAGATCCAGGTCGTGCCCTCTTGGCCTTTATATAGACTTAGGCAGGTCCCGGGCATAGTCCTAGTCGGTTACAAGTTCTAGGGTTTTACCCCTTTGAATTTTCTATCTACGCTAGTCTTGCTCTCCAAGGATCCGAAGGCGTCATGGGCCTTGGCTACCCGAAAATCTTCATGGGCCGGCGTACATCTGCCGTGGGCCTTCCTTGGGCTGGACCAGGTATGCCGAGATCACGTACCCGGAGGGTATAACCATGTCAGACAGGGTTTGGAAAAGGTTCACGGGCAGGGCCGTGGGTGAATGGTCAGAAGAACTAAAATTTGTAGACCAAAATGTAAGTAATACTAGCTAGCTAGGTCTGCGTATCTCTTTGATTCTGCTTCCAATTCCATTATATCATGCTTTATTGATTATTATTTTGATTGAACTCTCTATTCTCGTAAAGTGCGCGTATCAGGGACCCGGCAATAACTTATGTGGATACTCTGTTTGCGAGTTCATTCGCAACACGATATGTGCGACGGGCTAAGCCGCACTAGAACAACTTAGAGTAAGTAAAGAAAGTACACAACATTATTTTATTACCATCAATTGTGTTGAGTTTTATTCTTATATATATATTGACCCCATTCTTCATATATATTTAAATCGAACGGATGTGGAACCAACTCCTACCATTTGACCGCATACGAGCCATTCAAGAGGAATTGGCGGGGTTCATATACTTGATGAGGTCGTCACGCCTGGCGGAGAACTCTTTAGATATCCAAAAACTCTTTAGATACTTGAACGTTTTTGTCTTGTACTCGATGCTTCAACGTTTTTGGAGAATACCACACAATGACGATGTTTGTGTATAATAATAGTTGCTTAATTATTCATGTACTTGTATGTACCGACGACGATGTATGTGTATATACCGCTCCCGACCGATTCCCCCCTCCCCGTCCGGCCGCGCCGCAGAAATACGCCCAGAACGGGGCGGCGGCAGAACTCTGCCGCGACAGAGATTTAGGCCGTTTTCCTGCCGCGGCAGAGATTTATCTCCTTTTCCTGCCGCGGCACAGAACCTTTAACACCGATTCGTGTTACGAACCAGTGTTAAAGGGGGGGCGGGCTGAGCGCTGCGGCAGCCCTAAGAACCGGTGTTAAAGGGGGGCTCTAACACCGAACCCTCAATAGCGGTTCTACAACCGCTGTTAGAGGGCCTTAGGAACCGGTGTTAAAGGCTCCCGTCTGCACTAGTGTTTCCAGGCCCTACGCGTTTCTCGTGTCGTGGGCAGCATATATATATACCCCTTCGTCCGCAAATAAGTGTACGTCTAGCTTTTCGCTTTTCGCCAAGTCAAAGTTTATTAAATTTGACCAACTTTATAGATAAATATAGCAACATATATTACATCAAATTAATATACTATGAAACTAAATTTAAAAACATATCTATTGGTAACAATTTAGAGTCATAAATATCACTATGTTTTTTATAAAAATTAGTCAAATGTTATTAACTTTGACTTAGAATAATCTAGAATTACACTTATTTGCGAACAGAGAAAGTATGTAAGTATAAATTTTTGGGCCCACTCCGACCGTGGGCCCCTGGCCAATGCCAGGGTCGCGGTCCCTCAGCGCCGGCCCTGCTGCCATGTTAGCAGTGAGACTATGTAGACTTGCTCGATATCAAGCTGCCAGTGTGTTCTCGGTACCTTGGTCGCCCACTTCAGTGGAGGGATCTCCATTTGCGACATTACTGGTGCAGCTCCTAGGACGATGTGGGTTCAATCATTGTATCCAGCTTTGAAATGTATGTCATGCACTGATAAATACCTTGAAGTGAATGTACCTCGTGGCACCGTTGTGCATGGCTCTACCCATCTCAACAGGGCCTACAAGTGCAATGGAGATACAAAATTCTATTTAGGGTGGGAGCGTTAGCCATTATTTGATCAATATAGCTATGTAGAAATGGCAAGATTTTTAATAATAAACTATCTTCTAACTTACGGGTTATCTACCAGAGTACGGCTAGTCTCCGTTTATAGTCATCTGTGTGAAGCTTCGAGACCTGTTTACAGAGAGATGTACATGGTTGGAGGATATATCAATGGACATTTCTCTCCGACAAGGATAACAGCGTGATCTGCGGATTTATCCACAGATGTTGCTGTAATACTTGCCTAGTTTTTTGTTTTCTTGTTTACTTTTGGATTTTTGTCGGCTGTATGCATCCTGGTTATACAAGGGCCAGGTATAATCGTTACTATAAGTAATAAAGTGCCCATTTACAAAAATAAATTTATATAAGAGAGGGGATGAATAGGCGATGATTTGAGATTAGTGAAAGTTGATAGATTTCAACAAGTTCTTTTTACTTGTTGCCTAAAACACCTCGGGCATGGAAATTACGAAGTATAACGTGCGTAAATGTCTTCGATTTGAATCCATGGTGGACCATGGTTAAGAAAACCCATGGCTCATATTTTTTAACTCGAGTAATTTCACGCGGGCTATGGCGAGATGGTGCAAGTATCCCCGGATTCAAGAGGAATTTCGTCTACTTTGCTAAACCTGACACATACAGTGACTAGTTAGAGTTGATGATCATTGACATTGGCTATGCAATATCGGAGTTCCAACCTTGTCACAAAATGAATCATAGTTCACGGGTTCTTTACTAGATTCAGCTGAATCACTTGACGTAAGGTATGTGTATGTAGGCTATTCCATGTTGTTCTTTTCGCCACGTAATTTTGTTTGTTCGATCTATATGCTTTGCTTGATTTTTCTTAAAGTGTCTAGGTATCTATGGACTCATCTTTTTGTTTTTGCTCGATCTATATGCTTTGCTTGAAAAAAATTACATGTTCAATAGGTGACGACAATAAAATAGTTATGCCATGATTGGCTAGATAGACCGGGATTAGAATAGATAAATGTGATTCGCCAACACCACTAGTGGAGAATGGGGCATTAGTCCCGGTCCTAGAGGGCCTCTAGTCCCGGATTGACAGCCGGGACTATGGAAACGAGACTAGAGGTCCCAGCCTTTAGTCCCGGGCCTGTTACGGGCCGGGACTAAAGGCTCTGCACGTGGCAGCGTAGCAGTGCAGGGGGGGTGGTCTTTAGTCTCGGTCCGTATTACGGGCCGGGACTAGTTCCTTTCTGCCGCTGCAGCATTTTACCAATTCGGCTGTCGCGGTAGCCGATGGGGGTTTCTGCCGCGGCAGAGTTTTGGGGCAATTTTCTGCCGCGGCAGCCGATGGGGGTTTCAGCCACTGCAGCCGATGCGGGTTTTCCCCGTGGCAGAATTTTAGGGCCGATTTCTGCGGCGGTATCCGAATCTGAGGTTACGCATGGCAGGAGGATAGGTAGAGGAGGGTTGCATTTGGCGTAAAGTGACATGCAACGAAGAAACCCATTACACACAACATCGTCATAATTATATAGATATAATTCTACATTACATATTATTCTACATTACATATATACATAAATGGAGATCACAACCCGTCTATTCGGTTATAAGTTCATTAAATCCTAGTAGCCGGAGGTATGGTATTTTCCCTCTGGGTTTATGACATGGTCAACAAGAAATCCCGTCAATTCCTCTTGAATTGCTACCAGACGCTTCCTTGGTTCGAGATACTCCCACAATCTTTCCAACTATATATAAAAGAAGGAGGTCAATATGAATATCAATAGTTATAACAAATATTATGAATGACACTCAAAAAAAATTGTGAATATATTGTTCACGTACTTCTATAAATGTCCCTCCGTCCCGCTCACTAACCTCGGAGCGAATGTACTCGCACACGAAGTATCCACATAGATTAGTACCTGGTGGCTGCCTCTCGCACTTTACGAGAGTAGAATTCAATCAAATAATAATCAAGCATGACATAATGGTATTGAAACTAGAATTGAAGAGATACGCGGATCTAGCTCGTACTACTTACATTGATCCGATGAAAACTAAGCTCGTCTTTAAATTCGGGGAGAGTCGCCGGCCGAAAGCCCGTAGTAGCTAAGCTTGAAGCCGGCCTAAAGCCTCGCGCGAGGGGGTGCGAGGACGTCGTGGTGGACGAACATCGAGGCCTCGTGGTAATTCAGATTGGGTCTTGACATGGCTGCAGGGAGGAGAGAGAGTGATAGGAGGGAGGAGAGGGGGAGAGTTGGGGTGGAAACGGCCGGCGGCGACAGATCAGCGATGGTGGCTATGCGGGAACTAGGGGTGGGGAAATTTCTTTCCCGCGAACCGAAGAGTGAGGATGCAGGGAACCGCATCCGCAGCCCTCGGTACGGTATATATGCGACACAGAAGAGACGTGCAGGAAACTGCAAAAAAACCTACCTTTTAGGGTATCTGGAGTGGCTATTTTTTTCTCCCCATACCACAAACAGACAGTTATTTTGCGGAACGGGCCGGGATACGATCTCTGCTAAGGATGCTCATGTAGGGACGAAAGAAAAGAGAATAAAACCCCATAAAAAGATATACTACCACTAAAATATTTTTATTGAAAACAAAATATTAGCACACACAAAACGCCAGCTCATACTCTGCTAGCTCTCATTGATAGCAGGGTGCAATCAATGCCTTCCTCGTATTGCCCATAACGCTTGGTCCTGGATCCCATCCTCCCCGTCCTCCCAATCGCATCCTCCTCCTAGATCCCATCCAATATTTCTCCCAAAAATGGCGGCCCTGTCTCGTCTGAGCCAACATGACGGCGGCATCACCGTCCTGCCGTAGGAGCTCCTGCGGTGCATCGCCGAGAGGCTTCCGTGGGGACGCGACGTCGCCAACTTCCGGCTGACCGGCAGGCGGTGGCGCGACACGGTGCCTCTGGTGAACTTCGCCCCTTTGCTGATGCTGCATTTGGACCCGGAATCTCCGGACGGCTCCGTCACCTTCTACAGGCCGACGGACGGGGAGACCTTCACAATGAATCTCCCGGCGTTGCAGGGCAAGGTGGTATGCGGGTCGTCGCACGGGTGGGTGGCGCTGGTGGACGTGTCCGCCACCGTGACTCTGCTGAACCCGTTCACCGGCGCCACCGTCGACCTCCCGGCAGCCAACAAGTACGTCAACGCCTGGGACGTACCCCGAGGCCGGCGCCCCGTCAGGTTAGACCAGGTGAGGGATGATGGGGCTGCCCGGGGCAGCCCCTCTTCTTCCTTGCTCTCTCACTCACGGATGAAGGTAGAAGAAGAAAGGAGACACAGAATATTTCCCGGCCGGCGCACGAACGCCCCCGTGGACGCACAGACACTCTAATCTTATTTCACTTTCAGCTGGCTCAGGTTACAAGCAGTATACAGGGAGGAGCTTTATACTCGGCGCGCACGCACACGCCCAGCTCCACTTCTTCCGACGCGCCCACGACGCGCTCACGTATGATCCGCTCCAACGAACTGCATACGATCCCCTAATCTTGCTAACAACCTAGCCCTATGCGGCAAAGTCCAACGCGAGCCTGTCTCACGTGCTGCCTGCAACACACACGCACACACACGCGGCTAACAACTTTGCATGCAACTAACTAACATGTCAAGATTAGTGCTAACAAGGGACGTGTTCTTCCGCGACATCGTGCTCTCCTCGCCACCTGACTCCGGCGACTGCCTTGCCATGGCGTTGCTCTGGCGGTGCTCCATGGAGGTCGCGTTCTGCAGCGTGGGTGTCGACCAAGCGTGGCGGAAGCTCAGTATCGACGTGCCACGCGAGGATCCGGACATCCCCATGACCTCAATCGTGCACTGCCGTGGCAGCACGTTCATGGTGGTCGCACAGGACAGGGTGTGCGCCATCTGTGACGTCGCCGCCGCCCATCCCGAACGAAGGAGGGTCAAACCGGTGTCCTGCTTGCGTCTGCCCTTCCCGGTATACCCCCGCGCCTACCTAAATATTGTGAAGGGTGAGATTTACCTAGTCGGCTCCCTCATCCGGCCAACCAGAATCTCATACAGCACCCAGGTCTACAAGTGCGACCCCCTCGCCACGGAACCCAGGTGGTCGACAGTGATGGATGTGGGCGATATGACATTATTCGTGTCCAACAATTTCATGAGAGGCATTAGCGGAGCAAGCGTCCTCGGGCTCACCAAGAATTCCATCTACTTCTCTGAGTCTGTTGATGGACCTCAAGAGGACGATCTAGATCACGAGTTGGAGATTAGTGACATCGCCAATGGCACTTCGGAGTTGATGTCTTGTCACAATAAGGTTGGGAGTTCTTCGGCAGGGGATCTTTGCTGGATTCAACCAAAACCAAATCCATGGACGACACAGCAAGGAGGTACATCGATCCACACATTTTTATCAGTTTAACTATTTCATCTTGTTTTCCATTGCATTGCTTCCTGGGTTTTAATAATAAGGCAGTACAGTACGTCTGTCTGATTATTCCATGTGTTGCTTTCTGCCTGATCATAGGTGTGGGGACAAAATTTTGTATGCCAAATTTAGTGGATTGACCGTTATTTCATCATGGTCACGCATGACCACAAAAAATTAGATGCAATACATATTTGGTGGGTTAGTCGTTATTCAATCTGTATTATTATAGCACCATCGATTTATAGATTCTTTAGATCTCATCATGTCAGGTTCATCATCACTAGTGAGGATTTTTTTTTTGGATAAGTCATGTTTGACAAATCGTTCATTATTTGTTCTGCTACCGTAGTTGTTATTAGTTGCTTGGAGTATTTATCAATTTATGATGTTCATGCTTTTGCTGGATCTAGCTAGGACCGGTAGAAATGTTTACTTCATAGTTTTAGGAGGCAGTGACAAAATTATATGGATACACTGGTTGGTAGATAGTACACCACTATTTTAATTGAATATGTGTCCGTTGTGCTTTACTCACGTGTACCAAATATCTACTCTAGTTGGTAGCTAAGCAAACAGTAGCATCACCTTATCTTCCTTCGGTTCAAATCTTTGGATTCACTCTGCATATATAGTCATTCCTTCAAAACTTTTCTAGCTAGAGATCCTGGTGCACTTTACTGTAAAAAACAGAATCCCATCACGCAGATTCCTTGTGAAGGTTATAATTTTTTTTCCAAGGTAAGAGCTCAAATTAATTGGCCAAAAAATGTGGTGTTTACATGGAAACATATAAATAAGCGTGATGACTACCATCGTTGTACTTGTGATCCAAATTTCCAGAGTATTTATTTTGACGTGTACAATGTTATTGACTACCATGTTACTTGTATAAGTTCTAACAATATGATGGGCCATGAAAACATTGATGTCTAGAATGATTTTTATATATCTTGATTTTGATGATTATTTTCAGGAGAACATGCAATTTCTTGAAATGGTGAAAGATCACGAAAGAAGCATTTCCCAAGCCTGACGTGATGCAACAGGGTTCAAGACCAATAGAGTGGATGCTTCAGTTGTGCAACTCAAGATCTAGTTTGATCTACCGATCTCTTTCTGAACCAACTTTATTTTCACAGATATTCTCTCTAGGCCACAAAGAACAAATGAAAAATTTGTGTCATGTGGAAATTCTTGTGATGTTCTAGTTATACAAATTGCATGGATCAGTTGCTTGCTGCTGGCAGTGTCGTGTTTTGCGAACCCTTTTTTTGAAACAGGATGCAGATTTTCTTTTCGAAACATCAAGCATTCAGCGTTTGCTACTCATGGCTTGAAGTGTCTGATGCACATACTATACTATTCAGACGAGTAGGGCTAACCATGTACATCGCTTGAAACATGATGGCCATCCTTACATTGTCCAAAATACGTAAGATCTCCCACTCTCGCTATCTCCTCTACTTGATGACATAGAAAAGAGTTTATGCATGTTCGTAATGCCGGTTTTTCTTGTGAGTTTTAGAGAAGTTTCCTAGCTAGCTCTCAATTCTTATAAGAGGGAGGCAACCCGTATTAATTTCACACTTTTAGACAAATGTTCCATTTGAATTTGATGATATGGCCACATGTGACATTGCAATGGATTCTGATAGATAATATTGTTTTGTTGAAGTATTTACCTGCCTGTTCTCAAGTTTAGCCTTTCAGCTTTGGCGCAAATAATCTTCCTAAAATTTCTTTTAAGTTTCGTTATGGATCACAAAATAAGAAAGAAGTATACGAGTTTGTAGTTTTTTGTACCCTTCGACTATGTTATTCTTAATCTTGCCTTTAATCCATTGATTTGTAATTACGTCTACAAAGTTCTTGCTTGCTGCGGATCTAGCTTAGTTATTATTAGTCTAAATGGGATTTAGTTAGTTACCTAGCTAGGTTGACGGTTTGATTCGTGTCTTCATTAGATATGCATGCAGTGAGTCAATTCCTAGTCAAGTTAATATAGCTAGATATGCATGTATATAACATGCACCAGGGTGCACATCGATGTACTAGATCATCTAAGACATTGAGAAGAAAATAAATAAAAAGTTAGCAAGGCACAAATGTGCCTCTTGCTAAAATTCGTTGATTGTGTTTGGCCGTGTTTTTTGATGTGATTCATCCTCGGGTGATAGTGAAGAAACGGTTTTACATGTTTACAGGATTAGTTGTGTGAAGTACGAGGCTTGTTTACACTGTTTTAACTAGTGTTTCTCAAAACTAAGTTTAATGAAATAAAGGAAAAATGTTAATAATCATCCTATTTCTTCAAAACTAAGTTTAATCATCCTCGGCAAGCATTTTGTGAACCTAGTCGGCATAAGAGATGTCTTCTTCTGTGACGTCGTGCTCTCCTCGCCGCACTCCCCCACCCACCAACGCCTAGATCTGTTTTTCCAGATCGATCCATGGAGTCTTACCTCGTATGATCTGATATTTCGTCCACCACCCTATTTACCATGGCAGCGCAACCTTGTTGGAGAAGAACTATGTTGTTGGTCCAAAAGCAGGACTAGAGCACCGTTATGCCGCCCGAGCTGTGGGAGTGCATCGGCAGCTCTGGGAGTCCATCGGGACAGATTCCCATCCGGCCGTGATGCTGCCAGCTTCCGGTCCATGTGCAGGCTCTGGCGTGATATGTTCCTCTTCACTAACGTCGCGGCGGTGCTGACACTACCCTTCGACCCAAAGTCACCCGACGGTGTCGTCACCTTCTACATGCCGACGAACGGGAAGACCTTCACGGAGAAAAATCTCTTGGCGCTGCAATGCAAGGTGATGTGCGGCTCGGCACACACATGGTTAGCCCTCATCGACGAGGCTACATTACTAACTCTTTTAAACCCATTCACCAAAACCACCGTCGTGCTCCCGCCCTCTGACGAGGACTTCGTCGTCGAATTCTCGAGACCCGCCTTCATGGTCGACGACCGGTGGTCCACCAACCTTTGGCAAACGACATTTTGTGCGAGATAAAGCTAGACCAGATGCGTGACATGTTCTTCAGCGAGGTGGTGCTCTCCTCGCCGGCCAATTGTGGTGACTGTATTGTGATGGCATAGCTCGACAAGTCGTTGAAGTTGCCTGATACGTTGGAAACGTATCTATAATTTTTGATTCTCCATGCTTATTTAGTATCTACTTTGCTTTGCTTTGTCTACACTTTGAGGTTCTTTTTACATGTTTTCTAGTACTAACATACTAACGAGTTGCAACTGTGCTAGATGCCTGTTTTCTGCTGTTTTTGGTTTCAGAAAAGTTAGTAAAGAAATATTCTCAGAATTGGACGGGACAAACGTTAAAGTCAATTACTTTCCGTGGGGAACAAGAAGTCCAGAGGGGAACCAGAGAGGCCGGCCAGGGTGGCCAGACCCACCCTAGGCGCGGGTGGGCCCTGCCCCACACCTGGGAGGGGTGTGGGGCCCCTGGCCGCCGCCTCGGCCTCCCCCTTCGCCTATAAGAAGCCCCCGATGCAGAAACCCTAAGCACCCAATCAAATCTCCATGAAACCTTCTGTAGCCGCTGCCACCAACATCCCTAGATCGGGGGGATCTGAAGTTCTTCCCGGCATCCTGCCGGAGGGGAGATCATCCTGGAGGCCTTCTCTCCGTTATGATGCGTGAGTAGTTCCACCTTGGACTATGGGTCCATGTAGTAGCTAGATGGTTGTATCTCCTCTGTGCTTTCATGTATAGATCGCGTGAGCTCTGTTCATGATCAAGATCTAATCTATTTGTAATCATGCATGTTGTGTTTGTGGGGATCCGATGGATATTGAGATTATTATGTTGGTTTGATTAATGGTTTTGTCTTTATGATTCTATCATGTCTGTGTTGTTTGTTATCTTGCATGCTCTCCGTTGTTAGTAGCTATCTTGGCCAAGTAGTTGCTAGTGACTCCAGGAGGGGGTATTTATGCTCGATAGTGGGTTCATGCCTCTAGTTTCCAAGGGAAGTGACAATAATCTCTTCGGTTGTAGATGTGTTGTTGCTACTAGGAAGAAAACAACGGTCTCTTGTTTATGGAACATGTGGACTGTTTACCTTACACACTTTGCTTAAAGCAGTTGTCTGTTTCTTGCAACTTAATACCGTAGGTGCTTCGGATGATAACCTGACGGTGGACTTCTAGTCATAGATGCAGTTGGATAGAGGTCTATGTATCTTGTTGTATTGCCCAATCGAATCTCATAGGATCTTTCTGACTAATAATCGCATTGTTATGCCTTGCTCAGTTCCTGTCAATTGCCCTGTGTTTACCCTTCGTGCCATGTTGTTTATCTAAGGAGAGCATCTCTAGTGAACTATGGACCCCGGTCCAATCTTTACCATTCATTTATCTTCCACTGTTACTTGTTTACTTTCTGCAAACCATTACCTTGTAGGGGTTCGTAGCATGGAAAACAAAAATTTCTACCGCATGCAGACAAACAAGCCAAGATCTATCTACTAGATTGTAGCAACGAGTCGATAGAGGAACTCACCCTCGAAGATTCCAAAGTGTTTAACGAGAGCAGATTCTCGTGGGTGATGTAGTCGTACTCTTGCCGATCTCAAGATCGCGTAGACGATCCTTCCGGCGCTGCGTTCCGGCAGCGCTTCATGATCGATCACACGTTAAATTTCGATGAATACCTTCCTCTCCCTTGTTCCAGCAGGCAGCAGAGGTTGTAGCACTCTCCTCGTGATTCCGGCAGCACGACGGCATGGTACCTGAAGTAGAGGGGAGATCTCGCAGGGCTTCGCCTTAAGCCGGAGCGAGTATGGTGGACTATGAGAGAGGCCTTGGTGATCTAGGGTTTAGAGGCACCAAGGGAGGAGGCTAGGCCGGCGGCTAGGGATTGGGGAGAGCCCCAACTCGGCGGCTAGGAGGAAACCCTAGGGCGGCGGCGACTGCAGGAGGCTGGCGACTAGGGTTAGGGTTTTGGGTGTGAGAGGTGTAGGCTAGAGGGGGCACCCTGCCCCTTTTTTTATAGGTGGGAGGGCGCCGGCCAAGGGGAAGGAGTCCTCCCCCAAGTCGGCCTCCTTGGCCTGCGGGTGGAAGGAGAGGAACTCCTTCCCAAGTAGGTTTCCTACTCTCCCTCCACCAAGCAAAACTGCCGTTTGACTTTTCAAATTGACGTTTGACTTTTCAAACTAGGATTTGATTTATCCCTTTATTTTGCTCAGCCATGATACCTAGTACATGATGCAACCATTCCACATTGTCATCACACATTCATGCACCCTTCCCCTCCGGAGTGCTGGACCTTTCGGAACCTTCTAGAACATTCCCGATGAAAACACCGGAATCATTCCCCAACTCCGAAACAGGACTTTCCTTATATGAATCTTATTCTCCGGACCATTCTGGATCTCCTCGTGATATCCCGGATCCCATCCGAGACCCCGAACAACATTCAGTCTCTTACTCATCATTCCATAACTACTCAACAACATCGAATCCTTAAGTGTGTCTCCCTACGGTTCGTGAATTATGCGGATATGATCGGGACACTTCTCCGAACAATAACCAATAGAGGAATCTAGAAATTCATATGGCTCCCACATATTTCTACGATTACTTTGTGATCGAATGAATCACTTACATACGATACAAATTTCCCTTTGTCTCACGATAGTTTACTTATCCGAGGTTTTGATCGTCGGTATCTCTACATACCTAGTTCAACCTCGTTACCGATAAGTACTCTTTTCTCGTTCCCGTGGTATGTGATCCCTTATGAGCCAGTCACATGCTTGCAAGCTAATTGAATGACATTCCACCGAGAGGGCCCAGAGTATATCTATCCGTCATATGGATGGACAAATCCCATTCTTGATCCATGTGTCTCAACCCATACTTTCTGAACACTCAATGCCACCTTTATAACCACCCAGTTACGGTGTGGTGTTTGATGTCATCAAAGCATCCTTCCGGTGATGGTGATAAGCATGATCTCATGGTCGAAGGAATTAGGTTACTATGTATCATAAAGCTTATAGCAATTGAACTATTAAAATGACTTGATCTTTATGCTACGCTTATCTATAGGAGTATGTCCATCATACCATTCTCCTAATGATATGATCTTGTTGTTAATAACATCTCAATGTTCATGATAGGGAAACCACAATCATCTATTAACCAACAAGCTAGTATTATGAAGAGGCTTTTACTAGGGACTCTAATCTAGTTTACAAATCACACAAGTATTAATGTTTCCTGGTTAATACTATTATAGCATGAATGTAAATATTTATCATAAACACAAAGATATAATAATAATAACTACATTTATTATTGCCTCTAGGGCATATCTCCAACAATCTCTCACTTGCACTAGAGTCAACTAATCTAGATACATGGTAATATACCGAACACCCATGGCAGTTTGGTGTTGGTCATGTTTTGCCCTCGGGAGAGGTTTAGTCAACGGATCCGCCACATTCAGATCTGTGTGTACTTTGCAAATATTTATGTCACCATCTTGGACATGTTCTCGAATAGCGTGAAAACGTAGCTTGATGTGCTTCAGCTTCTTGTGTGACCTTGGTTCTTGCGCATTGGCTATGGCGCCCATGTTATCACAGTAGATAGACATTGGGTCCAGCGCACTTGGAACCACACCGAGCTCTGTAATTAACTCCTTCATCCATATCGCTTCTTGTGAAGCCTCCGAAGCAGCTATGTATTCCGATTCAGTTGAAGATCTCGCCACAACGCTTTGCTTTGCACTCCTCCAGCTATCTGCTGCACTATTCAAAGTAAATACGTTTCAAGATTGTGATTTAGAATCATCCGGATCGGTGTTCCAACTAGCATCGGTGTAACCATTAACAACGAGCTGTTCATCACCTCCATAAGAAAGAACCATATCCTTAGTTCTTCTCAAGTACTTAAGGATGTTTTTGACCGCTGTCCAATGATCCACTCCTGGATCACTTTGATATCTACTAGTCAAACTAACAGCATATGCAATGTCGGGTCTAGTACATAGCATGGCATACATTAGAGATCCTATGGCTGAGGCATAGGGAGTCTTACTCATCCTTTCTCTATCTTCTGCCGTTGCTGGACTTTGAGTTTTACTCGACGTCGTATTGGGCAACATGGGCAAGAACCCTTTCTTGCTATCTTACATTCCAAACCTCTTTAGAACTTTGTCCAAATATGTACTTTGCGACAATGATATTAGGCGTCTCGATCTATCTCTACAAATCTTTATGCCTAATATGTAAGCTGCTTCGCCAAGATCTTTGATTGAAAAACTATTATTCAAATATTCCTTGACACTATTAAGAAGGTCTACATCATTCCCAATCAACAATATGTCATCTACATATAGTATTAAGAATGCTACAGAGCTCCCACTCACTTTCTTGTAAATACAAGCTTCTCCATAAGTTTGTATAAAACCAAAACTTTTGATTACCTTGTCAAAACGTTGATTCCAACTTCGGGATGCTTGCTTCAACCCATATATGGACCGTTGAAGTTTGCACACCTTGTTAGCATCTTTAGGATCGACAAAACCTTTGGGTTGCATCATATGCAACTCTTCATCAATGTATCCATTGAGGAGCGCTGTTTTGACATCCATCTTCCATATCTCATAATCATAATATGCAGCGATTGCTAACATAATCCTCAGAGACTTTAGCTTCGCTACTGGTGAGAAAGTCTCATTGTAGTCAACTCCTTGAATTTGTCGAAACCCTTTTGCGACAAGTCGAGCTTTATAGACAGTAACATTACCATCAGCATCTGTTTTCTTCTTGAAAATCCATTTGTTCTCGACAGCCTTCCGGCCATCCGGTAAGTCCACCAAAGTCCATACTTGGTTTTCGTACATGGATACAATTTCGGATTTCATGGCATCTTGCCATTTATTGGAATCTGGGCTCATCATCGCTTCCTCATATGTCGCAGGGTCATCGGTGTTGTCTACCAACATGACACACATAACGGGATTATACCAATCAGGAGTGGTACGAGTTCTCGTTGACCTGCGAGGCTCTGTAGCAAATTCAACCGAAGTTTCATGATCAGCATCATTAGCTTCCTCCCTTATTGGTGTAGGCGCCACAGGAACTTCTTCCGGTGCTGCGCTACTCGCAAGTTCGAGAGAAGGTTCAACAACCTCGTCGAGTTCTACTTTCCTTCCAGTCACTTCTTTCGAGAGAAATTCTTTCTCTAGAAAGGATCCATTCTTAGGAACGAAGATTTTGCCCTCGGATCTATGATAGAAGGTATACCCAATAGTTTCCTTCGGGTATCCTATGAAGACGCATTTTTCTGCTTTGGGTTCAAGCTTGTCCGGTTGTAACTTCTTTACATAGGCTTCGCAACCCCAAACTTTAAGGAAGGACAATTTAGGTTTCTTCCCAAACCATAATTCATACGGTGTCGTTTCAACGGATTTAGATGGTGCCCTATTTAAAGTGAATGCGGCTGTTTCTAATGCATAACCCCAAAATGATAGCGGTAAATCTGTAAGTGACATCATAGAACGAACCATATATAAGAGAGTTCGATTACGACGTTAGGACACACCATTACACTATGGTGTTCCCGGCGGTGTCAATTGTGAAAGTATTCCGCATTTCTTCAAATGCTCGCCAAACTCGTAACTTAGATATTCACCTCCATGGTCAGAACATAGAAATTTAATCTTCTTGTTACGTTGATTCTCTACCTCACTTTGAAATTCCTTAAACTTCTCGAAAGTTTCGGACTTATGTTTCATGAAATAGATATACCCATATCTACTCAAGTCATCCGTGAAGGTAAGAACATAACGATAACCACCGCGTGATGCTACACTCATTGGACCACACACATCGGTATGTTTGATTTCCAATAAGTCCGTAGCTCGCTCCATCATACCAGAAAATGGAGTCTTAGTCATTTCACCCATCAGACATGCTTCACATCTTTCAAGTGATTCGAAATCAAGTGATTCAAGAAGTCAATCGGAATGGAGTTTATTCATACGCTTCACTCTGATATGACCAAGACGACAGTGCCACATATAGGTCGAGTTATCACTCAATTTCCAACGTTTAGCTTCAATGTTATTAATATGTGTATTTCCACTATCGAGATTCAATAAGAATAGACCATCTATCAAAGGTGCATGTGCATAAAACATATTACTCATATAAATCGAACAACCATTATTCTCAGACTTAAACAAGTAACCGTCTCGCAACAAACATGATCCAGATATAATGTTCATGCTCAACGCAGGAACCAAATAACAATTATTTAAGTATAAAACTAATCCCGATGGTAGATGAAGAGGTAGTGTGCCGATCGCGATCCATTTCCAACGCGCATCGTCACCTCGTTCTTCGCTAGCTTCCGTTTATTCTGCAGCACCTGTTTCGAGTTACAAATATGAGCAACTGAACCAGTATCAAATACCCAGGCACTACTACGAGTACTAGTGAGATACACATCAATAACATGTATATCGGATATACCTTTATTCTTGATGTTGCCGTTCTTCAAATCCGCCAAGTACTTTGGGCAATTCCGCTTCCAGTGACCTTCTCCCTTGCAGTAAAAACACTCAGTATCAGTCTTAGGTCCAGCCTTGGTCTTCTGCGCTGGTGCGGCAACTTTCTTACCGCCCTTCTTGAAGTGTCCCTTTTGCTTAGACTTGCCTTTCTTGAATTTGGTGGTCTTATTGACCATCAACACTTGGTGCTCTTTCTTGATCTCCACTTCTGCAGATTTCAACATGGAGAAGAGTTCGCAATCGCTTGTTCATGCTTTGCATATTGTAGTTCATCACAAAGTTCTTGTAACTTGGTGGCAGTGATTGGAGGACACGGTAAATCCCCAAAGCATTAGGAATCACTATACCCAAAGTTTGGAGTTTGTTTGCGTGCCCAGACATCTTAAGCACATGCCTACTGACGGAGCTGCCCTCTTCCATCTTGCAGTTAAAGAACTTTTCAGAAGCCTCATAACTCTCAACTTCCGCGTGAGTCTCAAATATCAATTTGAGTTCACGGACAATATCATGTGGGTCATGGTTCTCAAACCTTTTCTGAAGCTCCGATTCCAAACCATACAAGATAGCACCGAACGAGAGTAGATCGATTCTTCCGATCGAGGTAAACGTTCTTTACTTCATCGGTAGCATCAGCTGCAGGTGGGTCACCCAGCGGTGCATCCAGCACATAGGTCAAATTGCCAGCATTGAGGACAATCCTCAAATTGCGGAACCAATCCGCGAAGTTGCTTCCATTGTTTTTCAACTTTTCTTTCTCTAGGAACGCATTAAAATTGATGGTAGTGAAGGGTTTCGCGGCATAGTAAATCAAAATTTTCTACGGATGCGAACAGAGGGAAAGCCATGATCTAATCTAGGAGATGCAAACAACGAGAGAGATTGGATTAGATCTTCATACCCTTGAAGATTCGCTGTGGAACATTAAATCGGAACGTGGGTGATGTAGTCGTACTCGCTTCTCCTCCTCGCGATCCGATCCGATCCGATCTAGCACCACAAGTGGCGATGCCTCCGTGAGATGCACACGTGCGGCACCTCGACGTCTCCTCCTTCCTTGGTCCAGCAAGTATGGTGGAGAGATGGGTTGGATCTACAACGCGACGGCGCGGTGCAATTGGTGGAGAATTTCTGCAGCAGGGCTTCGCCTACAAGCAGTCGGAAGGGAGAGAGGAGGGCAGCAGGGCAGCAGGGCAGCTAGGGTTGGAGGGGAAGGTGCAGGGGGTTGGTGCGCCCCCAGCCCTCTATATATAGAGGGGTGGGCGCAGCCCTAGCCCCTCCCCCAAGCCAAGGCCGGCGGCCCCAAGGAGGAAGAGTGGGGGGCAAGGAAACCCCCCTTCTAGAAGCTCTATCTAGAGTTTAAACCTCTCTTGGCCGGCTGGGCCCTATGGGGCCTTGTGCCCCTGGGCCAATGCGGCCAGGGCACTCCCTCATAGGACCATGCCCCCTACCGGAAGGTGGGGCCACGTTGGTCCCCTTCCAGAAGGTTCTAGAAGCTTCCGGTACAATACCGATTAACCCGGAACAATTCCGAACTCCAAAAACTGCACTGCCTTATATGAATCTTATTCTTCGGACCACTCCGGAACCTCTCGTGATGTCCCGGATCCCATCCGAGACTCCGAACAAAAACTCATAAACCAATTATCCAATCTATCCTAGCGTCGAGACACGTTAAGTGTGTGACCCTGCGGGTTCGAGAATATGCAGACATGATCTTCTATCAATAATCAACAGCGGGGTCTGGAAACCCATATTGACTCCCACACATTCATCGATGATCATATTGGATGAACCATGATGCCAGGATTCAATCAATCCCATATATATATTCCCTTCGTCTCACGATATTTTACTTGGCCGAGATTCGATCGTCGGTACCATCATACCTAGTTCAATCTCGTTCACAGCAAGTACTTTACTCGTTCCGTAATCCGATATCACTTTGTGATTAACTCCTTAACCACATGCTTGCAAGCGGTGTTGATATCGATTACCGAGTGGGCCCGAAGTATATCTCTCCGACTTGGGAGGGACAAATCCCATCTCGATACATACAACCCAACAGATACTTTCCGATCACCTGAGAGACACCTTTATGATCACCCTCTCATAGGATGACGTTTGATGACCTCAAAGCTTTCTTCCGATACCAGGGAGTTGTATTATCTCATGGTCTAAGGAATACAATATTTGACATAAGAAAAGCTTCGCAAAGACGAACACGATGACACGATCTAATTGCTTCGCTTAGTTTGGGTCTATCCATCATATCATTCTCCCAATGATATGATCTCATTATCAATTGACAACTCATGTCTATGGTTAGGAAACCTTAACCATCATTGATCAATGAGCTAGTCCATAGAGGCGTACTAGGGACACGGTGTTGTTCACAAACCACACAAGTATTAAAGTTTCCGCTTAATACAATTCTAGCATGGAATATAAACATTATCATGAACAAGAATTATAATAATAACAGCTTTATTATTGCCTCTAGGGCATAATTCCAATAGTCTCCCACTTGCACTAGAGTCAATAATCTAGTTTACATCTGGCAACAATCTCACACCCATGGCACTGAGGTGCTGATCATGTTTTACACGTGGAAGAGGTTTAGTTAATGGATCTGCGACATTCAGATCTGTATGTGCTTTGCTAATCTTCAGATCTCCATCTGCTATATAATCTCGGATTATATGAAACTTGCGGTTGATATGCTTGGTCTTTGGATGATATCTTGGTTCCTTAGCGAGTGCTATGGCGCGTGTTGTCACACAATATCTCCATGGGTCCAATTCACTTGGAACCACGCCAAGCTTCGATGATGAAGTTTCGATCTAAACTCCTTCACTTGGCGCTTACCTGGCAGCCATGTATTCCGCTTCTCTTGTAGATCCATGATCACGCTTTGCTTGCAGCTTCTCCACTCACAGCTCCTCCATTCAAAATATACACGTATCACATGCGAGATTTAGAATCATCCTTGTCGGTGTCGAAACTAGCATCGACGTAACCTTTTCTGACAGCTGTTCATCACCCCATAGACTAAGAACATTTCTTTAGTCCTATTTAGGTACTTTAGGATGTTCTTCACGGCTGTCGATGTTCCACTGGATCACTTTGATATCTGCTCGTCAAACTAAGAGCATTGGACACATCCGGTCTAGTACCTGACATGGCATACATGATAAAACCTATGGCGAGGCATAAGGCACTTTGCTCATAGCTTCCCTATCATTTACCATAGCTGGACAGAGCCTTGCTCAATATGTTACGACAACATAGGCCTGAACCTTTCTTTGCCTTATCCATTACGAACCTTTTCAGAACTTTGTCTAGGTATGTACCGCTTAAAGCTATCGAGCGTCTTTGTCTATCTCTATAGATTTTTATGCCCAATATATAAGCAGCTTCACCTAGGTCTTTCATTGAAAAACACTTGTTCAAATAACTCTTCACATCGTTAAGCATGTTGATGTCATTTCCAATAATCAATATGTCATTCACATATAGTACCAGAAACGTCACCGAGCTCCCACTTACTTTCCTGTAGATGCAAGCTTCGTAGCAATTTGGAACAAATCCAAAGCTCTTGATCACTTGATCAAAACGAAGGTTCCAACTCCGAGATGCTTGCTTCAGTCCATAAATGGAACGCTAAAGTTTGCATACTTTATCAGCATCCTTAGGATCGACAAAACCTTCGGGTTGCATCATATACAACTCTTCATCAATGTTGCCATTGAGGAACGCAGTATTGACATCCATCTGCCATATTTCATAATCATGAAACGCAGCAATTGCTAATAAAATCCGAATGGACTTAAACATCGCTACGGGAGAGAAAGTCTCATCGTAGTCAACACCATGAACTTGTCGAAAACCTTTCGCGACAAGCCGTGCTTTATAGACGGTAACATTACCATCCGCGTCCGTTTTCTTCTTGAAGATCCATTTACACTCAACGGCCTTTCGGTCGCTAGGAGGGTCCACCAAAGTCCATACGTGGTTTTCGCTCATGGATCCCAATTCGGATTTCATGGCTTCTAGCCATTTCTCAGAGTCTGGGCTCATCATCGCTTCCTCATAGCTCGTAGGTTCACTGTCTTCTACTAGCAAGACAGTCAAGACAGGGTTGCCGTACCACTCAGGAGGGGCACGTGACCTTGTCGACCTGCGACGTTCAGTAGCAGCATCGTCCGAAGCTTCATGATCCTTGTCATTAGCTTCCTCTATTGTTGGTGCAGGCGGCACTGGAACAATTTCAGGTGCTGCGCTACTCTCCAATTCAATAAAGGTTCAATAACCTCATCTATCTCTACTTTCCTCCAACTCACTTCTTTCGAGAGAAACTCCTTCTCAAGAAAGGAACCGTTCTTTGCGACAAACACTTTGCCTTCGGTTCTGTGATAGAAGGTATACCCAATAGTTTCCTTAGGGTATCCTATGAAGACGCATTTCTCCGCTTTGGGTTCGAGCTTGTCCGGCATCAACTTCTTGACGTAAGCTTCGCATCCCCAAACTTTAAGAAACGACAACTTAGGTTTAGCACCAAACCACAGTTCATACAGTGTCGTCTCAACGGATTTAGATGGAGCCCTAGTTAAAGTGAATGCAGCGGTTTCTAATGCATAACCCCAAAATGATAACGGCAAATCAGTAAGAGACATCATTGATCGGACCATATCTAATAGGGTTCGATTCCGGCGTTCCGACACACCATTGCGCTGTGGTGTTCCGGGTGGCGTGAGTTGTGAAACAATTCCGCTTGCTTTAAGATGCGTGAGAAAATCATAACTCAAATATTCGCCCCCACGATCGGATCGTAGAAACTTAATCTTTCTGTTACGATGGTTCCCCACTTCATTCTGAAATTTCTTGAACTTTTCAAACATTTCAGATTTATGTTTCATTAAATAGATATACCCATATCTACTTAAGTCATCGGTAAAAGTGAGAAAATAGCGATATCCACCGCGCGTCGAAACACTCATCGGTCCGCATACATCGGTATGTATGATTTCCAACAAGTCCGTTGCTCGCTCCATCATACCGGAGAACGGGGTTTTGATCATCTTGCCCATGAGGCATGGTTCGCATGTGTCAAATGATTCAAAATCAAGAGACTCCAAAAGTCCATCAGAATGGAGTTTCTTCATGCGCTTTACACCAATATGACCTGAGCAGCGATTGCCACAAATAAGTAGTATTATCACTGTCTACTTTGCATCTCTTAGCCTCAATGTTATGGATGTGTGTTTCATCCCTTTCGAGATTTAGAAGAAATAAACCATTCACAATAGGTGCATGACCATAAAAGATGTTACTCATATAAATAGAACAACCATTATTCTCCGATTTAAATGAATAACCGTCTTGCAATAAACACGATCCAGAAATAATGTTCATGCTCAACGCAGGCACATAATAACATTTATTAAGGTTTAAAACTAATCCCGAAGGTAAAACTAAGGAGAGCGTGCCGACGGCCATCACATCAACTCTTGATCCGTTGCCAACGCGCATCGTCACCTCATCCCTCACAAGCCGCCGTCTATTCCGTAGCTCCTGTTTCGAGTTACAAATATTAGCAACTGAACCAGTATCAAATACCCAGGCACTACAACGAGGGCTAGTAAGGAAAACATCAATAACATGTATATCAAATATACCTTTGATGGTGCCAGCCTTCTTGTCCGCTAAGTACTTCGGACAGTTGCGCTTCCAGTGACCCTTGTCCTTGCAATAGAAGCACTCAGTGTCCGTCTTAGGACCAGACTTGAGCTTCTTCTCAGCAGGGGCAGTGCGCTTGCCGCCGCCCTTCTTGAAGGGCTTCTTTGCTCCCTTACCTTTCTTAAAGGTGGGCTTGTTGACCATCAACACATGATTATCCTTTTTGATGTCCACTTCCGCAGCCTTCAGCTTTGCGAAGAGCTCGGTGATCGTATCAGTGGAACCAATCTGATTGTGAGTCACTACAAAACTTTTGTAGCTGGGAGGGAGTGATTGCAGAACCCTGTCAATCTTGAGCTCCTCTGGAATCGTGCATTCCAGTTGCTCAAGGCGTTGAGTGTAGCCCGTCATCTTAATGGCGTGCTCACTAATGGAACTCCCTTCCTCCATCTTGCAGTTAAAGAACTTCTCAGAGATCTCATATCTCTCAGAACGGGCTGAGTCACGAAACATGGTTTTCAGCTCTTGAGAATCTCAAAGGGCCGGGATAGTCTTCAAAACGATTTTGATGTTCCGGTTCCATAGCAAACAACATGGTGCTCTTAATCACACCATAATCATCTTTCTTGCCGATAGACAGCTTTCTCATCGGCCGGCCTTGATTGTAGGGGGTCACCTAACTCTTTCCCAAGGACATAGTCCTTTTGACCGCCAGAGAGAATGATTCTTAGATTGCGGAACCAATTGGTGAAGTTAGACCCATTGTTTCTAAGCTTTTCCTTCTCAGCAAAAACATTGAAGTTGAAGTTGGACTTAGCCATGTGATCTACAGTATTTGCAAGTACAATTTAGACTATGTTCATGACAAATAGTTCAACTTAATCAAATTACTAGATGAACTCCCACTAAATTCAACATCCCTCAAGTTGTTTAGTGAACATGATCCAAATTCACCACACCTAATCCGATCATCACGAGAAGAGATGTGGTTTCAATGGTGGACAACGAAGTGTCGATCATATCATTCATATGACTCATGCTTAACCTTTCGGTTCATGTGTTCCGAGGCCATGTCTGTACATGCTAGGCTCGTCAAGTTAGACCCAAGTATTTCCGCGTGTGCAAAACTGGCTTGCACCCGTTGTATGTGAGCGTAGAGTCTATAGCACCCGATCATCACGTGATGCTTGGACACGACGAACTTTCGCAACGGTGCATACTTGGGGAGAACACAGTTTTATCTTGATCTTTAAGTGAGGAATCATCTTATAATGCTACCGTCGTGATCTAAGCATAATAAGATACATTAAAGGATAAACATCACATGCATATAACTTTAATGTGACATGGTATAGCCAATCTTCGCAAGAATGATCTCCATCTTGTGCGTTCCGGCATGATCTCCATCACTCCACCATGATTGCCTCCACCATGAATAGCAACTACAACTATTGCTAACTACTTAGCGATAAAGTGAAACTATTACATAGCGCATAAGAAGTTGACACACAGGTCATACACAATTATAAAGACAACCATATGGCTCCTGCCGGTTGTGTACTCATCGACATGCAAGTCGTGAAACATTACAAAACATGATCATCGCATACATTATACACATCACATCTTGGGCCATACCATATCACAGAAAACACTCCCTGCAAAAACAAGTTAGACGCCTCTACTTTGTTGTTGCATGTTTTACGTGGCTTATGGGAGTAGATGCTAAGAACGATTCTTAACTACGGAAAGCCACAACGGTGATATTATGGTTGCCAAACTCTGGTGTTAATCCCATGACAACTATAGTGAGAGAAATTGACATCCACCAGCCGCATGTGTGGAACAAGCCACACGTCAAGTGCGGAGCCGGTCTCGCGAACGACGTCGCGTAAGGTTGGCCTGGACCGCTTCAATCTCACTATCCCGCGTCATAAGAAGAACACAAACAAGAGACTTGCAACAGAAAACATCAACGCCCGCAACAACCATGTTGCGTTCTACTCGTGAAACACATCTACGCATAGATCTAGCTCTGATACCACTGAAGGGTTTCGCGGCATAGTAAATCAAAATTTTCTACGGATGCGAACAGAGGGAAAGCCAAGATCTAATCTAGGAGATGCAAACAACAAGAGAGATTGGATTAGATCTATATACCCTTGAAGATTCGCACAGCGGAACGTTCTTCGGAACGTGGGTGATGTAGTCGTACTCGCTTCTCCTCCTCGTGATCCGATCCGATCTAGCACCACAAGTGGCGATGCCTCCGTGAGATGCACACGTGCGGCACCTCGACGTCTCCTCCTTCCTTGGTCCATCAAGTATGGTGGAGAGATGGGTTGGATCTACAACGCGACGGCGCAGTGCAATTGGTGGAGAATTTCTCCAGCAGGGCTTCGCCTACAAGCAGTCGGGAGGGAGAGAGGAGGGCAGCAGGGCGGCTAGGGTTGGAGGGGAAGGTGTAGGGGGTTGGTGCGCCCCCAGCCCTCTATATATAGAGGGGTGGGCGCAGCCCTAGCCCCTCCCCCAAGCCAAGGCCGGCGGCCCCAAGGAGGAAGAGTGGGGGGCAAGGAACCCCCCTTCTAGAAGCTCTATCTAGAGTTTAAACCTCTCTTGGCCGGCTGGGCCCTATGGGGCCTTGTGCCCCTATTTAATGCGGCCAGGGCACTCCCTCATAGGCCAATGCCCCTCCGGAAGGTGGGGCCACGTTGGTCCCCTTCCATAAGGTTCTAGAAGCTTCGGTACAATACCGATTAACGGAACAATTCGAACTCCAAAACTGCCGCCTTATATGAATCTTATTCTCCGGACCACTCCGGAACCTCTCGTGATGTCCCGGATCCCATCCGAGACTCCGAACAAAAACTCATAAACCAATTATCCAATCTATCCTAGCGTCGAGACACGTTAAGTGTGTGACCCTGCGGGTTCGAGAATATGCAGACATGATCTTCTATCAATAATCAACGGGTGCGAAACCCATATTGACTCACACATTCATCGATGATCATATCGGATGAACCACGATGCGAGGATTCAATCAATCCCATATATATATTCCCTTCAGATCGCGATATTTTACTTGCCGAGATTCGATCGTCGGTGCGTCATACCTAGTTCAATCTCGTTCACAGCAAGTACTTTACTCGTTCCGTAATCCGATATCACTTTGTGATTAACTCCTTAACCACATGCTTGCAAGCGGTGTTGATATTGATTACCGAGTGGGCCCGAAGTATATCTCTCCGACTTGGGAGGGACAAATCCCATCTCGATACATACAACCCAACAGATACTTTCCGATCACCTGAGAGACACCTTTATGATCACCCTCTCATAGGATGACGTTTGATGACCTCAAAGCTTTCTTCCGATACCAGGGAGTTGTATTATCTCATGGTCTAAGGAATACAATATTTGACATAAGAAAAGCTTCGCAAAGACGAACACGATGACACGATCTAATTGCTTCGCTTAGTTTGGTCATCCATCATATCATTCTCCCAATGATATGATCTCATTATCAATTGACAACTCATGTCTATGGTTAGGAAACCTTAACCATCATTGATCAATGAGCTAGTCCATAGAGGCGTACTAGGGACACGGTGTTATTCACAAACCACACAAGTATTAAAGTTTCCGCTTAATACAATTTTAGCATGGAATATAAACCTTATCATGAACAAGAATTATAATAATAACAGCTTTATTATTGCCTCTAGGGCATAATTCCAACAGGTAGGGGCCGCCACTGATCTACAACATATTTGCAATAGTTTAGACTAATTTTATGACAAATTGAGTTCTAATTAATAGTTAAATTAATCTAGGTGAATTCCCACTCAAAACAATATCCCTCACATTGTTTTAGTGATCACACGAACCAAATCCACCACATCAAAACCGATCATCACGAGAGTTGATGAAGCTTCAATGGCGAACAATCGACATGTTCATCATATCTACTATATGATTCATGCTTTACCTTTTGGTGATCCGTGTTCCGAGACCATGTCTGTACATGCTAGGCTCGTCAAGATCAAACCTTAGCTTCCGCATGAGCAAATCTGGCTTGCTCACGTTGTATACACTTGCAGAATCTAACACACCCGATCATCACGTGGTGCTTCGAAACAACAAGCTTTAGCAACGGTGCATACTAAGGATGAACACTTTAAAACTTGAAATTTATGTGCATGAGGGATCATCTTATAAAGCTACCGTCGTTAACTAAGCAATATAAGATGCATAAAGGATTAACATCACATGCAATTCATAATATGTGATATGATATGGCCGTTCTTCTTTGTGCTTCCGATCTCCATCTTCAAGCACGAACATGATCTCCATCATCACCGACATTGCATCAAGGTCAATGATGCCGCTCCATGGTTGTCGTCCACCAGCTTCAACTATTACAACTACTTTGAATAGACACGTGGGTCTTAACAGAATTTAAAGACAACCATATGGCTCCTGCCGGTTGCCAACTTACAATAAGGATCATTGCATACATCAAATATAATCACAATCATGGCCATATCACATCATAGCACACCCCTGCAAAACAAAGTTAGACGCCTCTAATTTTCTTTGCATATTTTACGTGGTTTGGGGCTTTCAATAAGTGTCGATCTAACTTACGAACAAGAACCACAACATTGATGTTTGAACTATCAAGTGCCCGTTGTAAATTGGATCTATACTATAATGGGAGAGACAGACACCCGCAAAGCCACTTATGCAATACAAGTTGCATGTTGAGCGTGGAGCAAGTCTCATGAACAATGTCATGTAAGGTTAGCCCGGGCCGCTTCATCCCATCATACCGCAAGATGCAAAGTACAGAAGAAGCAATTGATAATAAAAGCACCACCGCCCACAATTACCATTGTGTTCTACTCGTGCAACAGATCTACATATAGACACGGCTCTGATACCACTGTAGCATGGAAAACAAAAAATTTCTACCGCATGCAAACAAACAAGCCAAGATCTATCTACTAGATTGTAGCAACGAGTCGATAAAGGAACTCACTCTCGAAGATTCCAAAGTGTTTAACGAGAGCAGATTCTCGTGGGTGATCTATTCGTACTCTTGCCGATCTCAAGATCGCGTGAGCGATCCTTCCAAGGCGCTCCGTAGCGCTCCGTAGTCGGTCACCGTTAAATTTTCGATGAAGACCTTCCTCTCCCTTCTTCCAGCAGGCAGTGGAGGTTGTAGTTCTCCCTTCACGATTCCGGCAGCACGACGGCGTGGTGTCGGAAGTAGAGGGAAGATCCCGCAGGGCTTCGCCTAAGCCGGTGCGAGTTATGGTGGATCTAGGGTTTCCCGGTGATCTAGGGTTTAGAAGACCGGGAGGAGGAGGATGTAACATCCCAAAAATACTAAACTTGGATCATCAAACTCTAATCATCAAATTTAGGGTTAACAAAAACTTTGCTAAATAAAAAAATAAATGCATGCATGTGAGTATGCATTTCATTTTGAATCCTTTTGGACCAACTTGTTTGTGTGTTCCTTTGCTTGTAAATGGATGCTTAGGTGAAATAAACATCATCTAAACAATTCCCAAACTTTTCTCAAAGACAAGTAAATCAAAACAAGTAAAATAAGGGAATGGTCATTTTGACCAATTTAACTCCCATGCCTACTTTGGCTGTCTCAAACTTTCAGAACCTAACAGAAACTTTTCTGGATCTTTGCACCCCTTGATTGTACTCATAACAAAGTATCAAGGCCCACTTTGTGATCATCCAGAAACTTTCAAATGCATAGTTTAAATGGCAATTCAAAATTGAATCTTTATCATATGTGAAGATCCCACTTTTTCAAAAACCACTCAAACAAGCTCAACTTTCAAAACCCAAGCATCTGCAGACTCACCAGCACCAACATAGCACACCCACCAAAAACCTTTTCAAAATTCAAAACTTGAATTCTTGCGGCCATTTCATCAAACACATTGCAGACACAAATCATCAAAATCTTAAACACTATTGTGAGCAGTGATTGAATCCTAAATTGTTCCATCTCTAGCTCACAGCCATCTCAGTAGATCATCTAGAAAGTTAAACAAGCACTAGCCTCACTATAAGCTGGGCAATGACATCAATGGTGAACAGCCGAAGCTCACCATGCCACCCCAGTGGAGACAGCAAGCTAGGAGGAGATTTAGCCATGCCAACCTTGTCTAGGAGGCAGCCCACCGTACACTGCCACTCCCTGTCCCAGCCGCAAGCGTTGCCAAACCCTGGACCACCCGCACGAACCGTGCCCAGCCCACCAGCAACCATGCCGAGCATGCGCCAGAGCGCCACCCTCGACCGAAGCCCACAGACCGCGCGCCGCCCTCTCCGCGTGCATACATGAGCGCCACCGACCCAGGAGACCGCTAGACATCCCCATTCGCCGCCCCATGCCTCATAGCCATCGCTCGCCGTCGAAGACGCCGCCTCTGCCGCGCAGAGCGTCGCGTGTTCCAGACCAAACCGCACCGCCCCTACGCACGCATTAAAGTCGTAGAGCATCGCCAGGAGACCTCCAAGCGATCGCCACCACCGGCCATGCATCTAGCCGCCCGTAGCCATGTCACCACCGTTGCCTGCCCATGCCGTTCGGTCTCGTCGTCGTGACTATAAATAGAGGCCACCCGCAGCCAAATTGAGCACACCATCTCACTCCCCTCTCCTCACTGACCGTGCCATCCCGTTCCCGGAGCAAGGCGAGCAGCACTTCGCCGGAATTTCACCGGAGCCCGCCGCTGCTGGAGAAGAAGGGAGCCAGCGATTGGAGCCACCCCAAGAGGAGCTGCCAGTACCAGGAGAACTGTCGTCATCGACTTTGTCGTTCGCCCGCCTCGTCGACCCTCGCCTAAACCCCGGTGAGCCCCCAACGACCCCCACTGGCTGCGCTAGGTTTCTGTCTCGCCGGCGTTCCCAACGTCGACGATGACCCTCAGTCGTTGGATTAGAACCAGATCGAACGCACCACATCGCCCCATACCGCACCCCTGTCTCTCGTGGCGTGGGGACAGCCACTTATGCAGCCCGCGGAAGCGCTGTGCTTAGCAGGCCGGCCCGTTAACCTTTCCCGCGCAACCCAGTTATTTGAATTTAAACTTTTCCTTTTTAGTTCAAACACCCTTCTGTACCCAGTTTCAAAAATCAACCCAGGTCGATTCAGTGAACCAAATTGAATGAAACCAATTTTGTTAGAAAGGTCTGGGAATGCTGAATCCAAGCCCGTTGGATTCAAGTCATTTGGATTTGTAGATCATCCATGGTAAAAATAACAAGGCATAAGCTTTTCTGCATTCAAACATTTTTCAAATTAAAACCATAATAGCTTTTGAGTTGATTCCAAGTCTCAAAAATCACATTTAACCATAACTTTCAGAATATATATAAATATATAGGTTTACTTATAGAAATAATGTTCAAGTAATAAAAGAATGCCCCATAGGCATTTCTAGCCACTTTAATTAATTAAAATAAAAGGGTAAAACCTTATTAAATTGTGACACCACTTTAAATCACATTCCCATGAACTAAAATATGTGGTGATGACATGTGTCAACATGATCCCATGTTTGGTTTGGAGAATATTAAATCTTAAGTAGTTTTTCAATGAGTAGAAATTACTTTTCTAAAAATAAAAGGAATTAAACCAAACTTTAATCTTGTAATGTTAGTGATGATGCTAGATCATCTATAGGACCCTTTTGTGTGATGATTGCAAGTAGTTAAGTATTGTTTGGTGATTGTGTACCTCGTATTTATTCATAGACGCTAGTACCGACCAAGGATACGAGGAGGAAGGAGGATACTTCGAAGAAGAAGCCGAGAAGAACTTCAACCTTTGCTACACAAGGCAAGCTTATACTGATATTGTGCAAGCCAATACTTTCAAGCCTTACTAATCAAGTTGACCTATGCAACCTACTACTTGCTTGCTACCATGCCACTATATGCCTTAAAGCATATATGATCATAACCACTTGATAAACCAATCCTAGTTTTATTTGCAAGTTTATTACTTTATTTCTTTATCAAAGCTCTTACTTAGAGTTTACTGGAATAAATGGTAGATACTAGAAGGATACTTGAAGGTTGCATAAAGAGAATAAAATTTGGCCTAAGCTAGATAATCTTGATGTCCTCCTAAGGCATGAGATTAAACTTAATCAAACCCCACTAGTGTACCACCCCTCATTAGTACTCACCCCCACTTGTAGATGCTAGTGCTAAGCATAAAACTTGACCAACTTTAGATGGGAATACTTGGTGAAAATGGTTATGAAAACCTTAGAATGATGGATCATTCTACTGAGATGTTTTGACATGTGTTTCCGAACACCAGATGATTATGGTGATGAAAATGTTGAGGCATGAGCCTTAGCCCTTTATAAAACTGATGGTTGTCTAGATGCGATACCATTCCAATTTTATCATACAACCACAATACCCGAAGATTGGGTAGGGCTTGACTGGAAACTTATGTACCTTAGTATTAGTTCCCTCACGGCCAAGGTCTGAGCTGAGGCTACCTTGTGAAGATTGTCCACCTGTGCATTACGCAAGATGACAATTGGTCATGGTTGGGAGGCCAAACTCACAGGAGAGGTGCTTATACTAGGGCGTGTAATTGAAAGGTTAGGATTGATTATCCGCATACTGAGTATGGTGAATTCAGGATTTGTTCCTAACGGATGTATCGAATGTTGTGGTGAAAGTGTACAATCTCTGCAGAGTGTCAAACTATTCGAATAGCCGCATCCACAGTTATGGACAGTTGGAGTGGCCATACTGTTCCCCCGTCAGATGTTTTCAAAATGACTTGTGAAATGAACTGAGACTTTGACTTGACCACAACAGGGTTGTGGCATGAGATACAAGTTCCCACTTAGGTGTTATACAACCTTAACTAGCATTCGTGGTTTCCAAACTTAGTAGAGATAAACCTGGATATTGCAAAACAACCCTAGAGCCTAGTGTCCTATTATCAAAAACCCCTTTCACTTGTTAGTATTAGTTTGAGAGTACTTAAAGAGTACTCATGGCTTTGTCCCTGGCTATTTCCGTGTCCATACTATGAAGAGGAGTACCTGGAGGATGGACCCCAGGAAGGTTACGACAACTAGGATCATCTCCCATCGTCAGCATTGCCTGTGACCCCGAAGATGGAGCTTCGCCTACGCTACCGTTATTATTACGTATTCCGCTGCTTGATGTTGTATTAAGAACTGGATCATGAGATCCCTATTTGTGTAAGAACTTATGTACGGTTTGTAATGGATGATGTACTGTGGTATCCAATTCTGTTATGTCTCGCAAAAATGGTAATCCTAGGATTGCGATGTATGGCATAACAGGCATCTGGGATTAAAAAATCCGGGTGTTGACAAGTTGGTATCAGAGCCATCCTGACCATAGGCGACCCTAGTTAGACTAGACGTTGAATCAAAAACTTAGTTTCAAAACCAAAGAAAACAAATATTTACAAAAACTTATTCTCATTCTTATCCCTTTGATTCTTTCATGAAAATTCATGTTCCTCAAAAACTCTTGCAATATACATAAAATATTGACACACTTAATCACTCTACTAACTTACTCATCCTATATTCTTATAGATGGATGTGAAGTACAGCAAGTTTTATCAGTTGGGGAATGGAGGAGACCTTATCTTTGTGAGGGATTTGGACCAGCTTTCGGAACTTCGGGCGTCCGCTTTTCGAGTTCTTCGGAGCTCAGCTTAATGATCAAGGAGGAGAGGATCTGCAGTGGCTAATTGTTGCAAGTCTCCGAGGAAAGATTGAACCTCCCACTGCTGAGGGAATTCAATTTACCTTAAGAGAGAACAACTGGCTCGACGGACTTGCCAGGGCCATGCAGGAAGCTCTTTCCCGTCTGTGTGGGCAGAGCATCAATCAGATCAAGAGAACCCGCTTTGAGTTTTGCCCAAGGCGTGATGCTAATGGACAACCACTGGAAGCACCATACCACCCCGAGCTGAAGACTCAATTGGACCACCTTAGCTTCATGATGTACGATCGTCAGCAGGAGTTGGAAAACTGCCGTGACTACTCCAACCACAAGTCTGCCATCATCAAGATGAAGGATCAGACCATCGCCATGTTAGCAAAGGGTCGCAAGTATCGCCGCCATCAGCTCGACAAGAAGGAGCGTATCATTGCCCGTCTTCGCCACCGCATCTCATCTTTGGAGGAGACCATCCACGAGAGAGACATGTAGTTGGAAGAAAGGGAGAATGTCGAAGAGGATCTTCGTGGAGACCCCTACTCCTATCTCAGCGATGATGATGATTTTCTGGAGGATCAGGCTATGGATTTCTTCATCGATGAGGATGATTTCGCCTTCATCGAGGATGATGAGGATGATGAAGCCACCGATTCCGAGGAGTAGTAGCACTTGAGCACTAACGTAGTGAGTAGTATTCGGTCCCACTGTATCGTAGTTTTCAGAATGGTTCTTAAAACCATCTGCTTTTCTTTGTTGTGGTGTGTGTTGTATCGTGTGCTATGAATGAATGAATGAATGAAAAGGCAAGTTGCTAGAAAAATCTGAGTCAAACTTTAAAAACTTTTCAAAGACCCAAAACCTTAGAAATTTCCCTCTTTTCTCATGATCTATCTCAATCTTCAGAGGCCACGTGGAGGAAGTGGTTCATCCCCAGACCCGATGTTGCAGATTCTGCAAATGTTGACTTCTGACCGCGAAGCTGAAAGAGTGGAACGTCAAGCCAACCTAGCCACCCTGCAACAGATAGCTCAGCTTTCCCACAACAACCAAGGCCACGGAAATCAGGACAACCATGGATCTAAGCTCAAGAATTTCCAAAATACCAACCCACCTGTTTTCACTAAGTCAGAAGAGCCCCTAGACGCCGATGATTGGTTGCAAACCATGGAAAATAACCTAGAAGTCACCGGAGTGGAAGCCAACGAGAAAGTTTTGTTTGCCACCCACTATCTAGACGGAGATGCCAGGGCATGGTGGAACAGTATTCGCGCAATGACCAGAGGCCAGATGATGACCTGGGAGGAATTCAAGGTCAAGTTTAGTAGAACCCATGTGCCACCAGGTTTGATCAAGAGAATGAGAGACGAATTCAGAGAGCTGAAGCAAGGAAGGATGACCGTAGTGGAATACCGTGACAAATTCTTGTCATTAGATAGGTATGCCCCGGATGAGATTGACACCGAAGCCAAGAAGAAAGAGAGATTCTTGAATGGTCTGCATGATGAGATGCAGACAGTGTTAGTCAATATCCCCTTTGCTGATATTGAATCCCTTGTCGACTCTGCTATCCAGATGGAAGGAAAGATCAACCAAGCCAATGAGAACCGCAAGCATCGTATGATGCATCAGCCAGGAACCCATCAGAACCCAAAGTATCTCCCTAACCCATATCCCAGATTTGCCCCAAGAACCAACAGACCCCCGATGAACCATCCGACCTATCCCAACCGTGGAAACCCTAGACCCGGAGGAAATCACAACAACCCCGGCAACTCTAGCAATTTCAACCGTGCCCCACCCAAGTTCAACAACAACAATGCTACCACCAACACCAACACTGCCCCGAGGACTAAAGCAATGTTGTGCCTGTAGCAGCAAAGGACAAGTCGCAAGTGACTTGTTATGACTGTGGAAATAAAGGCCACTATTCCAACGAGTGCCCCAACAAGAAGAATGCCGCAGCACCCAATACCAATGCCCCAGCTCAGCAACAGCGTCGTGTTCATCCAGGAAGGATATTTGCCCCAGGGAATTCGCTCAACCACAATGGCTGTCTTTTTCTCATGCATGCTGAAGAAGCTCAGGAAGCGCCAAACGTCGTGCTGGGTATGTTTTCTGTTAATTCAGTACTTGCACAAGTGTTGTTTGATTCTGGTGCATCGCACTCATTTGTCACTGAATAATTTGCATGCACTAGTAAAATTCAACCAACCAAACTGAAGCATGTCATGATTGTTCAAATTCCCGGATCAACCACCAAGGCTAGGCAAATTTGCAAAGCCGTCCCTATCTGAATCCATGGAATAGATTTTTATGCTAATTTGATAGTACTCGGAACTAAAGGTTTGGAAGTAGTACTAGGAATGGATTGGATGTCCAAACATAAAGGATTGATTGACTGTGCCAACAAAGCCATAACCATGACCAGTACAGCCGGAATATCAGTCGAGCATATATCTGAAACCTTACCTCGCCAATTCAAGTGCAACAAGAGTATAGCCCAACCTACCATTGACCAAGTCCGGATAGTCTGTGAATACCGCGATGTATTTCCAGATGTTTTTCCCGGTATGCCCCCAGATCAGGATATCGAGTTTATCATTGAACTAATCCTCGGAACTGGACCCATAGCCAGAGACCCTATAGTATGAACCCGTCAGAGCTAGCAGAACTGAAGAAGCAACTGGATGCCATGCTGGAAATTGGATTGATTCAACCAAGTGCGTCACCATGGAGGTCACCTGTCTTGTTTGTGGACAAGAAGGATGGAGGTAACCGTTTGTGTACGGATTATCGGAAGTTGAATGATGTCACCATCAAGAACAAGTACCCCTTGCCCAAGATAGAAGATTTGTTTGATCAGTTGATCGGTGCCAAAGTGTTTTCTAAGATTGATCTTAGGACTGGCTATCATCAACTCAAGATTCGTGCAGAGGATATTCCAAAGACTGCCTTTACCACCATATATGGATTGTACAAGTATACAGTCATTTCTTTTGGATTAGCCAATGCCCCCGCTTATTTCATGAATCTCATGAATAAGATTTTTATGGACTTCCTGGATAAGTTTGTCGTTGTTTTCATTGATGACATTCTGATTTATTCCAAATCAGAAGAAGAACATGAGCTACACCTAAGGACCATTCTTGGAACCCTTAGAGAGCATCAGCTGTATGTAAAGTTTAGCAAATGTGAATTCTGGTTACAGGAGGTAGGATTCCTCGGTCACATTGTATCAGCCGGAGGAATTGCCGTTGATCCTGCCAAAGTGAAAGATGTAGAAGATTGGCAAGCCCCAACCACTCAAACCCAAGTTCGTGCATTTCTCGGATTGGCGAGATATTACCGCAAATTCGTAGAAGGATTCTCGAGTATCGCCAGACCCATGACCCAATTGCTGAAGAAGGACAAGAAGTTTGAATGGACCGACAAATGTGAAGCGAGTTTTCAAGAACTCAAGAGGAGATTGATATCAGCCCCAAGCTTGATCATGCTGGATATCACGAAGCCCTTCGATGTGTATTGTGATGCATCCAAGATCGGTCTCGGATGTGTGCTAATGCAAGAAGGCAAAGTTATATATTATCTATCCCGACAATTGAAACAACACGAGAAAAATTACCCAACCCATGACCTCGAACTCGCAGCCATAGTTCTAGCCATAAAGACATGGAGGCATTACCTGATGGGAAATCGTTCTGAGATCTATATGGATCACAAGAGTCTGAAGTATATATTCACTCAGAAGGAGCTGAATATGAGACAGAGGAGATGGATTGAGCTAATCAAGGATTACGACCTGGACATTCACTATCACCCTGGTAAAGCCAACGTGGTAGCAGATGCCCTTAGCAGATTTCCGTGCCACTTGAACTCCATGATTTTGAAGGAGCAACCAAGCCTGCACAAAGAGATGGAAGATTTTCGAATAGAATTAGTGAGTGAAGGATTTTTGGCTAGCATAGAACTTCAACCCACTTTGATCAGTCAGATTAAAGAGGCGCAGAAGGGAAATGCTAGTATCGACGGAATCAAGCGTCGTATCGGTACAGGCAAAGTACCTGGATTCACCGAAGACGAAGAAGGAGTTATGTGGTACAAAGGACGCCTTTGTGTACCAGTAGATTCTGAGTTGAAAGAAGTGATTCTGAAGGAGGCTCATGATACTCTTTATTCTATCCACCCCTGAGGAACTAAGATGTATCAAGATTTGAAAGAGCAATTTTGGTGGCATAAGATGAAGAGAGAAATCGGAAGCTATATCGCCAAGTGTTATATTTGTCAGTGAGTCAAGGCAGGACATCAAAGACCCGCTGATTGTTGCAACCCTTACAGATTCCGGAATGGAAATGGGATTCCGTTGGAATGGACTTTATCACTGGACTGCCTACCTCTAGTAGGGGAAATGACTCTATCTGGGTCATAGTGGACAGATTGTCCAAAGTCGCCCATTTCTTGCCCGTCAAGACCACATATCAGAGTTCGAAGCTAGCGGAGTTGTACATCGCTAGGATAGTTAGTTTGCACGGAGTCCCCAAGAACATCGTATCGGATCGAGGAACTCAGTTTACCTCGAGATTCTAGAAGAAAGTCCAAGAAGGTTTAGGAACCCGCCTAGATTTCAGCACTGCGTATCACCCTCAGACCGATGGACAAACAAAGCGAGTAAACGAAATACTCGAAGATATCCTGAGAGCATGTGTGTTAGAATATGGATCCAAGTGGGAAGATTGTCTGCCGTTTGCAGAATTTTCTTACAATAACAGTTCTCAAGCCAGTCTGCAAATGGACCCATTTGAATTCATGTACGGAAGGAAGTGTCGCACCCCTTTGAACTGGTCAGAAGTAGGAGAGAGTCAGATTTTTGGACCCGATATCCTACGAGAAGCAGAAGAGAAGGTTCACAAGATTCCTGAGAACCTCAAGACGGCCCAGTCCAGACAGAAGAGTTACGCCGACAAGAGACGTAGAGACCTCGCCTTCAACATAGGAGATTTTGTTTATCTGAAAGTGTCGCCATTGAAGGGAATGCAGCGTTTCCAACTCAAAGGAAAGTTAGCCCCCAGATATATCGGACCCTTCAAGATTCCGAACCATCGAGGAGATGTGTCGTATCAATTGGAACTACCCGAAGATATGTCATCTGTGCACAATGTGTTCCATATCTCGTTACTTCGCAAGTGTCTCGAAGTCCTAGAGAAGACCGAAGTGTTCAAGAACATCGACCACCGGACCATAGAGATCAACGATGACCTGACCTGTCCCGAAGTACCCATCCGTATTTTGGAAGAAGCTTTCAGAACTACCCAAACCCGAAGCATCAAGTTTCTCAATATTCAGTAGAGCAACCACACAGAAGAGGAAGATACCTGGGAGCGCGAAGATCACATCAGGACGGAGTTTCCCGATCTCTTAAAATCCTAGGTAATCTTTTTCGTCCTTTTTCAAATCTCGGGACGAGATTTTGTTTAAGGGGGGAAGGTTTGTAACATCCCAAAAATACTAAACTTGGATCATCAAACTCTAATCATCAAATTTAGGGTTAACAAAAACTTTGCTAAATAAAAATATAAATGCATGCATGTGAGTATGCATTTCATTTTGAATCCTTTTGGACCAACTTGTTTGTGTGTTCCTTCGCTTGTAAATGGATGCTTAGGTGAAATAAACATCATCTAAACAATTCCCAAACTTTTCTCAAAGACAAGTAAATCAAAACAAATAAAATAAGGGAATGGTCATTTTGACCAATTTAACTCCCATGCCTACTTTGGCTGTCTCAAACTTTCAGAACCTAACAGAAACTTTTCTGGATCTTTGCACCCCTTGATTGTACTCATAACAAAGTATCAAGGCCCACTTTGTGATCATGCAGAAACTTTCAAATGCATAGTTTAAATGGCAATTCAAAATTGAATCTTTATCATATGAGAAGATCCCACTTTTTCAAAAACCACTCAAACAAGCTCAACTTTTAAAACCCAAGCATCTGCAGACTCACCAGCACCAACCTAGCACACCCACCAAAAATCTTTTCAAAATTCAAAACTTGAATTCTTGCGGCCATTTCATCAAACACATTGCAGACACAAATCATGAAAATCTTAAACACTATTGTGAGCAGAGATTGAAGCCTAACTTGTTCCCTCTCTCGCTCACACCCATCTCAGTAAATCATATAGCAAGTTAAACCAAGCACTAGCCTCACTGTAAGCTGGACAATGACATCAATGGTGAACAGCCGAAGCTCACCATGCCACCCAGTGGAGACAGCAAGCTAGGAGGAGATTTATCCGTGCCAACCTTGTCTAGGAGGCAGCCCACCGTCCACCGCCACTCTTTGTCCTAGCCGCGAGCGTTGCCAAACCCTAGACCACCCGCACGAACCGCGCCCAGCCCGCCAGCAACCATGCCGAGCATGCGCCAGAGCGCCACCCTCGACCGAAGCCCACAGACCGCGCGCCGCCCTTGCCGCGTGCATACATAATCGCCACCGACCCAGGAGACCGCCAGACATCCCCGTTCGCCGCCCCATGCCTCACAGCCACCGCTCGCCGTCGAAGACGCCGCCTGTGCCGCGCAGAGCGTCGCGTATTCCAGACCAAACCGCACCGCCCCTACGCGCGCATTAAAGCCGTAGAGCATCGCCAGGAGACCACCAAGCGATCGCCACCACCGGCCATGCCTCTAGCCGCTCGTAGCCATGTCGCCACCGTTGCCTGCCCATGCCGTTCGGTCTCTTCATCGCGACTATAAATAGAGGCCACCCCCAGTGAAATTGAGCACACCATCTCACTCCCCTCTCCTCACTGATCGTGCCACCCCGTTCCCGGAGCAAGGCGAGCAGCACTTCCCCGGAGCCCGCCGCTGCTGGAGAAGAAGGGAGCAAGTGATTGGAGCCACCCTAGGAGGAGCTGCCAGTACCAGGAGAACCGCCATCGTCGACTTCGTCGTTCGCCCGCCTCGCCGACCCTCGCCTAAACCCCGGTGAGCCCCCAACGACCCCCACTGGCCGCGCTAGGTTTCTGTCTTGCCAGCGTTGCCCAACGTCGACGATGACCCTCAGCCGTTGGATTAGAACCAGATCGAACGCACCACATCGCCCCATACCGCTTCGCACCCCCTGTCTCACTGACGCATGGGGACAACCACTTATACAGCCCGCGGAAGCGCTGTGCTTAGCAGGCCGGCCCGTTAACCTTTCCCGCGCAGCCCAGTTATTTGAATTTAACTTTTCCTTTTTAGTTCAAACACCCTTCTGTACCCAGTTTCAAAAATCAACCCAGGTCGATTCAGTGAACCAAATTGAATGAAACCAATTTTGTTAGGAAGGTCTGGGAATGCTGAATCCAAGCCCGTTGGATTCAAGTCATTTGGATCTGTAGATCATCCATGATAAAAATAACAAGGCAGAATCGTTTCTACATTCAACATTTTTTGAAATTAAAACCATAATATCTTTTGAGTTGATTCCAACTCTCAAAAATCACATTTAACCATACCTTTCAGAATATATAAAAATATATAGGTTTACTTACAGAAATAATGTTCAAGTAATAAAAGAATGCCCCATAGGCATTTCTAGCCACTTTAATTAATTAAAATAAAAGGGTAAAACCTTATTAAATTGTGACACCACTTTAAATCACATTCCCATGAACTAAAATATGTGGTGATGACATGTGTCAACATGATCCCATGTTTGGTTTGGAGAATATTAAATCTTAAGTAGTTTTTCAATGAGTAGAAATTACTTTTCTAAAAATAAAAGGAATTAAACCAAACTTTAATCTTGTAATGTTAGTGATGATGCTAGATCATCTATAGGACCCTTTTGTGTGATGATTGCAAGTAGTTAAGTATTGTTTGGTGATTGTGTACCTCGTATTTATTCATAGACGCTAGTACCGACCAAGGATACGAGGAGGAAGGAGGATACTTCGAAGAAGAAGCCGAGAAGAACTTCAACCACTGCTCTGCACAAGGCAAGCTTATACTGATATTGTGCAAGCCAATACTTTCAAGCCTTACTAATCAAGTTGACCTATGCAACCTACTACTTGCTTGCTACCATGCCACTATATGCCTTAAAGCATATATGATCATAACCACTTGATAAACCAATCCTAGTTTTATTTGCAAGTTTATTACTTTATTTCTTTATCAAAGCTCTTACTTAGAGTTTACTGGAATAAATGGTAGATACTAGAAGGATACTTGAAGGTTGCATAAAGAGAATAAAATTTGGCCTAAGCTAGATAATCTTGATGTCCTCCTAAGGCATGAGATTAAACTTAATCAAACCCCACTAGTGTACCACCCCTCATTAGTACTCACCCCCACTTGTAGATGCTAGTGCTAAGCATAAAACTTGACCAACTTTAGATGGGAATACTTGGTGAAAATGGTTATGAAAACCTTAGAATGATGGATCATTCTACTGAGATGTTTTGACATGTGTTTCCGAACACCAGATGATTATGGTGATGAAAATGTTGAGGCATGAGCCTTAGCCCTTTATAAAACTGATGGTTGTTTGGATGCGATACCATTCCAATTTTATCGTACAACCACAATACCCGAAGATTGGGTAGGGCTTGACTGGAAACTTATGTACCTTAGTATTAGTTCCCTCACGGCCAAGGTCGAAGTGAGGCTACCTTGTGAAGATTGTCCACATGCGGTACCCAAGATGACAGTTGGTCATGGTTGGGAGGCCAAACTCACAGGAGAGGTGCTTATACTAGGGCATGTAATTGAAAGGTTAGGATTGATTATCCGCATACTGAGTATGGTGAATTTAGGATTTGTTCCTGACGGATGTATCGAATGTTGTGGTGAAAGTGTACAATCTCTGCAGAGTGTCAAACTATTCGAATAGCGCGTCATGATTATGGATAGTTGGAGTGGCCATATTGTTCCCCCGTCAGATGTTTTCAAAATGACTTGTGAAATGAACTAAGACTTTGACTTGACCACAATAGGGTTGTGGCATGAGATACAAGTTCCCACTTAGGTGTTATACAACCTTAACTAGCATTCGTGGTTTCCAAACTTAGTAGAGATAAACCTGGATTTTGCAAAACAACCCTGGAGCCTAGTGTCCTATTATCAAAAACCCCTTTCACTTGTTAGTATTAGTTTGCGAGTACTTAAAGAGTACTCATGGCTTTGTCCCTGGCTATTCCCGTGGCTAGACTATGAAGAGTAGTACTTGGAGGATGGACCCCAGGAAGGTTACGACAACTAGGATCATCTCCCATCGTCAGCATTGCCTATGACCCCGAAGATGGAGCTTCGCCTACTCTACCGTTATTATTACGTATTCCGCTGCTTGATGTTGTATTAAGAACTGGATCATGAGATCCCTATTTGTGTAAGAACTTATGTACGGTTTGTAATGGATGATGTACTGTGGTATCCAATTCTGTTATGTCTCGCAAAAATGGTAATCCTGGGATTGCGATGTATGGCATAACAGGCATCTGGGATTAAAAATCCGGGTGTTGACAGAGGAGGTCTCGGCGGCGTCTAGAGTGGCAGCGATGAATCGGCGCGGCGGCGGCGGCGTGGCGCGGCAGCGCTGGAGGCGGCTTGGGTGTGGGAGGGCTAGGGATTGTGTGTTTGGGGCAGCCCTCTATTTATGAGAGGGGGAAGCCTTGAGAGAGGGGAGTTTGAATCCACTTCCAAACCCAAGTTAGAAGGACTCTTTCCAACTTCCACTAGGAAACCATTGTTCCAGTTTGACTTTTCAAACCTCCCGTTTGACTTTCAATTTAGAGCTTTAATTCTCTCACACAAATTTCCACACCTAGTGACCTAGGATATGATCTAATCATTCCACTTACCCATGACACATTCATGGACCATTCCCATTCCAGACCGGTGAACCTTCTAGAACCTCTCCGATGAAAACATCGGAATCTTTCCCGAACTCCGATATTAGACTTTCCTTATATGAATCTTATTCTCCGGACCATTCCGGATCTCCTCGTGATATCCAGGATCCCATCCCAGACTCCAAACAACATCGAATCCTTATGTGTGTCTCCCTACAGTTCGTGAATTATGCGGACATGACCGACACACTTCTCCGATCAATAACCAATAGAGGAATCTGGAAATTCATATGGCTCCGACATATTTATACGATTACTTTGCGATCGAATGAATCACTTACATACGATACCAATTTCCCTTTGTCTCACGATAGTTTACTTATCTTAGGTTTTGATCGTCGGTATCTCTGCATACCTAGTTCAACCTCGTTAACGATAAGTACTCTTTTCTCGTTCCCGTGATATGTGATCCCTTGTGATCCAGTCACATGCTTGCTCAGGATGGGAATGGGCTGACCCGGCCCTGGCCTTGGACCTGGCCATGTGGCCTCGGGGCCAATTTGTGAGGCCATGGGTCGACCCATACATGAATAGTGAGTGGCCCTGGTGGCCCAGTGGGTATTTCGGGTCAACCCAATTTTTAGTAACATATGTTGTTTTATTTGGTTCTAACTAAATTTTTACTAATACATTGGTGTAGTGTAGGAGCTAAAAAGATTTTGTACATGGATCCACGTCAAGCTGCTTCATATGTGTATCGTACATACATATATCGTATATTTCTTTCTGTCATTGTACATCGCATACATGTGCAAGAATGTGATCGACTAGGTAGGCATCAGCTAGCTGCCAAGCACGAGAGCTAGAGCTGGACGGTTTACAGGACGATGAACAGACGGCTAGCTCGGATGATGATGTGAACATAAGTTGGACGCGGCGCCACCAGCGTGACATAAATCAAGGGAAACGATTATGAGTAACTGACGGCTACAAGCTGGGCCGGCCCTGCTGACCCAACGGGTCACTCGGTGCCGGCTCCGCGAGGCCGACCCGCGTGACCCATTGGCCCAGAAATTTTGGGCCGGGTCAGTGACCCGGCGGGTCGACCTGGCCCATTCCCATCCTGAATGCTTGCAAGCTAATTGGATGGCATTTTACTGAGAGGGCCTAGAGTATATATATCCATCATATGGATGGACACATACACTCTTGATCCATGTGCCTCAACCCATACTTTCCAAACACTCAATGCCACCTTTATAGCCACCCAGTTACGGTGTGGTGTTTGATGTCATCAAAGCATCCTTCCGGTGATGGTGATTATCATGATCTCATGGTCGAAGGAATTAGGTTACTATGTATCAGACACCTTATAGCAAACGAACTATTGAAATGACTTGATCTTTATGCTACGCTTATCTATAGGAGTATGTCCATCATACCATTCTCCTAATGATATGATCTTGTTATTAATAACATCTCAATGTTCATGATCGAGAAACCATGATCATCTATTAACCAACAAAGATAGTATTATAAAGAGGCTTTACCAGGGACTCTAATTTAGTTTACAAATCACACAAGTATTAATGTTTTCGGTTAATACTGTTATAGCATGAATGTAAACATTTATCATAAACACAAAGATATAATAATAACCACTTTTATTATTGCCTCTAGGGCATATCTCCAACATGTATAAGGATGTAGATGGAGATATTATTAAGCTTAAGATTTTTTCCGTTCTCCTTGAAGGGAAAAGCTAAAAATGGTTGCTTTCTTTGCCTAAAAATAGTATTGATTCTTGGACTAAGTGCGAAGATGCTTTTTTTGGAAAGTACTATCCTCCTACTAAGATTATATCTATGAGAAGTGACATTATGAAATTTAAACAACTTGATAGTGAACATGTTGCTCCAGCTTGGGAAAGAATGAAATCTTTGGTTAAAAATTTCCCTACTCATGGACTCACTGCTTGGATGATTATCCAGACTTTTTATGAAGGTTTCAAATTCTCCTCAAGAAATCTGTTGGATTCAGCTACTGAAGGTACCTTTATGTGCCTCACTTTGGGTGCTGCAACAAGGCTCCTTGATAATATGATGGTTAACTACTATGAATGGCATGTTGAGAGAGCTCCACATGGTAAGAAGGTAAATTCTATTGAGGAAACTTCCTCTTTGAGTGAAAAGATTGATGGTATTATGGCTAAGCTTTTTAATGGGAAAGTTCCTTTAGATCCTAATAGTGTTCCCTTAGCCTCTTTGGTTGCTCAAGAAGAGCAAGTTGATGTGAACTTCATTATAAACAACAATTTCAACTACAATGCCTATAGGAATAATTTTGGTAGCAACAACAATTATAGGCCTTATCCTCCTAATAATGGTAATTCCTATGGAAGCTCTTACAATAATGCTAGAAGTGCCCCCTCTGAACTTGAAGTAATGCTCAAGGACTTTATTAGTAAACAAACCACTTTCAATAAGACTATAGAGGAAAACCTTTTATATGTTGAGAAAAATATATCCTCTTTGTTTGAACCTCAGTCTTCCTTGATTAATAAAATGGTTGCTAAACCTGAAACTATGAAAAACACCTTTGCTACAGCTCATGCCATACAAGTTACTATTGATGAAAATGTTAGGCTGTTAGCTCAACTTCATGCTAAGTGGGAAAGGGAAGCTGAAATTGATAGAAACAATAGTGTGTGCACCATCACCACTAAACCACAAGTAGTCCCTATTCCTCCTCCTACTATGCCTAAGCCTATTGAGTCTACTACTAGTGATGCTAAGTTTGATTTTGATATTGATGGTTGCAATATTCCTGAAGTGATTATGTTCTTGCAAAAGCTTGCTAGAAGTCCTGATGCTAGTGATATGCATGTTTCTTTCACTAAACATATTACAGATGCTCTTGTGAAAATTAAGGAAGAGAAGCTAAAACACAAAGCTTCTATTCTTAGGAAAGTAGAAGATAGTTGGGAACCCGTTATTAATATGCAAGTGAATGACTTTGATCTCAAAGCTTCATGTGACCTTGGTTCTAGTGTCTCTATTATGCCTAGGTAGATTTATGAAATGCTTGATTTGACACCATTGGAAGATTATTATTCAGATGTCCCACTCAATGATAATGCTAAGAAGAAACTCATGGGGAGTATTAATGATGTTATCATTATGGTTAATAATGCTTATTTCCCTGTTGATTTCTATGTTTTGGATGTGGAATACAATGTTTCTTGCCCTATTACTTTGGAAGACCTTTTCTTAGAACAGTTGGTGCTATCATTAATATGAAAGAAGGCACCATTAAATATCATTTTACATTCAAGAAAGGTATTGAACACTTCCATATAAGAAGAGAGAGGTTGCTTTTTGCTCCTCCTTTGAAAGCAAGATTTGATGTTAATGCTTCTTCATTTGAAAATACTTGATTCTTCTTGGTTCTTGTGCCTAACTTAAAGGCGTTAAAGAAAAGTACTTGTTGGGAGATAACCCAAGAGTTTCCTTGAGTCTTGGAAGTTATTACTTAAATAATGACCTCTCCTTATCCTTTTTTGCCAAGAATGACCTCTAATGAGATGGAAGTAAGATTTGGGGAGTTGCTGTCCCGAAACAGATTTGTGTCCTCCACCAAAAAAAATCGTGAGGAGTTTTTATAACTCGTATTGAGCTCAAAATTTACTAATAAATCCCCCAGTATGTTAGATAACTTTCATTAGTTCAACACTTTTTGGTTTGAGCAACATAAGATGTTAAACAAAATCGGTTTCTACCTGCTGGTCTATTTTGACAGATTTCTGCCATTATTTGCATTTGCTTCTTATTGATTCCTTTTTGAGTTCTCTTTAGGTGAATTGATCTTTTTGAACGAGTTACTACAGTAGATTGTGTTTTTAGTGAAAATCCTTGCTGTTTCAAAGCTTTGCCAGAGGTCTAATATCTTTTGAATAAACTAATGTTACTAATGAAGATTGTGTGAAGGTTTGTATGAAGGAAAAAATTTAGGTGTAGAAAGAGAATGATGCAATGAGATGAAGAATGGACAAAATCTCAAGCTTGGGGATGCCACCATGGTGTCACCCCAAGAAATATCCAAGAGGTACAAGCGTTAAAGCTTGGGGATGCCCAAGGAATCCCCTTCTTCATCAATAAAAATCTCAGGTCTGTCTAGACACTTCGTTTTTATTGTTTCATGCTCAGTTGTGTTGTTCTTGGAGCATCTTAGTTTTTGTTTGATTTTCTTAGGTTCTTTAGTTTGCTTGAATAAATAAGTTTGGACCCCCGTTCTCGCTGTGTTTTTTTGCAAATAAGTTGCTTGGTGTTGGAAAGGAGTAGTAAGTTCTTGCTTGAAGTGCAAGAGGAGCTTGCATTGACTGTGACTTAGACTTTAGCATGACATGTTAGGTGTTATTTTGACCTTATGCTTTGTGATTATTGCTGTAGCATGTCTTGTTCCAAACAATTGGGATTGCTTAGTGTGCCTTGAAGAAATTATGCGTTGTTTTAGCATGCAAAAGCATAGTATTGTGGTATTCTCCTTTGATGCTTTGCTTGGGTTGACTTGGCACATGCTCACACCATGTTATGACTATGACAAGTCACCATTAGCCTCTATTATCATTTAGTCCTTGACTTGTGGTACCACTCTTTGCTTTGATTAGTATGCTTTGTTGCATTGCATGATTATGGCCATTATGCTCTCTTAGTTGGTTGCTCCCAGTTTTTTTGCTAGCCTCCACTTGTATGAGTAAGCTCTACTCATGCTTCCAACTCCCAAGAAACCAAGTTTTTCCAAAGTGTCCACTATAAACTCCTATGCATGGTGTGTTACACCATTCCAAGTATATTCTTGTTTTCAACTATCTTCCAATTAAAAACTATTTTGTTATGTGAAAACTTACTGATTAAAGCCCTCACGAACATGATGGCACACTTTATATTCTTTGCCCCTAATAAACTTGAACCATTGTGACAACTTTGTTGTATATGACTGCACTTATAAGTTGGAATTAGCAGAACCGTGCTGTCACGGGGAACATTTTCAACATTGCACTTGTACTTTGTACTTAGTTGATATCATGCTCTTTTGTCTATGGATGTCACCGGTGTGAAATAAAGAGGGAACTTGTAAGTCCATGGAGTTTGTATCCTGCGTTATAGAAACGCCTAGGCCGCTAGCCTAAGCCATGCCTAATCATGGTGGAAACTTGCAGCGTCACCATAATGAGCTATCTATGAAGCATCCTCAATAAAAAAACTATGCATATGGTTAATAAAAAGATTGTTGAGATGCTCATTGTCTGCTTGCCTTGTCATTTTGGTTATGGGAAAGCTCCTGTACCATGTGCAAGGGGTACCCCGTTGGCGGTTCTCAATGATAAGCAAATACTCACAATGACAAGAACTTACCTAGACCCAAAGTTGAGTATGCATGATGTGTGGCCCTTGTATTCAAGGGACTTGAGATTGCCAACTTATACTTCGTCAAGCATATACTCTATCTTTGCCACTTTAACCTTAACCACTTCAAGATGCTTATGATAGGGGCAATGATGGCTGAAAGCTAACAAGTACCATAATTTTTGGAAGATCTTTTTGAAACTTGTAATCCCTTCTTCCTTTACAAAAAGGGCCTTTCTTCCACCACTATTGAGTCTCCACCTTCTACCTTTAGGCACCATTAAGAGAGCATAGTTGTCATTCTGTGTGCAGTGTTCCAAAGCTTATTGATTGATGCATATTGTGATCTTACTTGTTCTTGTGCTTTTTGTTTCTAGTCATCCTTGTGAACTTTGAAGGTGTCATATGCATCTATATTTCTACTCTATGGGGGACAAGCTGATTGCCACTATGATATGTTTTCTGTATGTGAAACAAACAAACGTTTTTCATTGCATATTATTCATGACCTTTATTTGTAGCTTGTCATGTTGCATGCATAGTTACTATGTCCTATTGTTAGAACTCCATCTTTAATGCACATGTTTAGAGTTCTTTGATCCCAGTTTTCAATGCTTGCAAATGGTTGGATCTTTATTGTGAGGGTGCATGTCACCTCAAAAATTATTCTTTTATCACTTACCTACTCGAGGACAAGCAGGAGTTAAGCTTGGGGATGCTGATACGTTGGAAACGTATCTATAAGTTTTGATGCTCCATGCTTGTTTAGTATCTACTTTGCTTTGCTTTGCCTACACTTTGAGGTGCTTTTTACATGTTTTCTAGTACTAACCTACTAACAAGTTGCAACAGTGCCAAATGCCTTTTTTCTGCTGTTTTTGGTTTCAAAAAAGTTAGGAAAGAAATATTATCGGAATTGGACGGGACAAACGTCAAAGTCAATTACTTTCCGTGGGGAATAAGAAGTCCAGAGGGGAGCCGTAGAGGCCAGCCAGGGCGGCCAGACCCACCCTAAGTGCGGGTGGGCCCTTCCCCGCGCCTGGGAGGGGTGTGGGGCCCCTGGCCGCTGCCTCGGCCTCCCCCTTCGTCTATAAGAAGCCCCTGATGCAGAAACCCTAAGCACCCGATTAAATCTCCACGAAACTGTCTGTAGCCGCCGCCACCATCGTCCCTAGATCAGGGGGATCTGAAGTTCTTACCGGCACCCTGCCAGAGGGGATATTATCCTGGAGGCCTTCTCTTAGGTATGATACGTGAGTAGTTCCACCTTGGACTATGGGTCCATGTAGTAGCTAGATGGTTGTATCTCCTCCTTTGTGCTTTCATGTATAGATCTTGTGAGCTTCGTTCATGATCAAGATCTAATCTATTTGTAATCATGCATGTTGTGTTTGTGGGGATCCGATGGATATTGAGATTATTATGTTGGTTTGATTAATGGTTTTGTCTTTATGATTCTATCATGTCTGTGTTTTTTGTGATCTTGCATGCTCTTTGTTGTTAGTAGCTATCTTGGCCAAGTAGTTGCTAGTGACTCCAAGAGGGGATATTTATGCTCGATAGTGGGTTCATGCCTCTAGTTTCCAAGGGAAGTGACAATAATCTCTTCGGTTGTAGATGTGTTGTTGCTACTAGGGAGAAAACAATGGTCTCTTGTTCATGGAACATGTGGACTATTTACCTTACACACTTTGCTTAAAGCAGTTGTCTGTTTCTTGCAACTTAATACTGGAGGGGGTTCGGATGATGACCTGAAGGTGGACTTCTAGTCATAGATGCAGTTGGATGGCGGTCTATGTATCATGTTGTATTTCCCAATCGAATCTCATAGGATCTTTCTGACTAGTAATTGCATTGTTATGCCTTGCTCAGTTCCTGTCAATTGCCCTGCTGTAATTTGTTTACCCTTCATACCATGTTGTTTATCTAAGGAGATCTAGCACCTCTAGTGAACTATGGACCTCGGTCCAATCTTTACCATTGATACATCTTCCACTGTTACTTGTTTACTTGCTGCAAACCATTACCTTCCACACCATACGTTTAATCCTTTGTTACAGCAAACTGGTGAGCTTGACAACCTCACTGATTCGTTGGGACAAAGTCTTGAGTTTGTGTTGTGTAGGTCTCCACGTTGCTTGCAACACCTTTGGGACGTTACCTTCCTCCTTCAGGTTCGATAACCTCGGTCTCTACTGAGGGAAACTTGCTGATGTACTCATCACACATTGCTCTTGGGGTTCCAACGAAGTGTCCCACGTCAACACTGGGTGCACGCATCATTGCCTAGGTCGGTTTTGGCGCCTCGTAGACGCATAGACAAAAGACGTAGGAGAAAAAGCTTACGTGGCTACGTGTTCATTTCATCTGTAAATAATATCGTAGGTTACATCCGCCGGATTATGACGATTTTACCTAGTGAAACTATGACGTTTTGAGCCAAATCGTCTTTATTTTCAAGGGTTTTGACCACTCCAAACGGCTTATGGCCATATAGTGTGAAATCTTCATAGATCTATGACGACTTCGTCCACGTTCACTATTAGAAGGTCATAGAGCAACACATTTCTTGTAGTTCCTGGCGGCATCTTTTGATCCAATGTATGTATGACCCAATGTATGATCTTGATCAGATTGTGTTCATTTTGCTCTTTGAATTTTTCCACGAAGGTAGCATTTTCTGAATTTTCAAAAGTTTTGTTTCGATGTTTAGTATATTTTTTGGAAAATGCATCTTCGAACTAAAGAAGTGCAGTTCGGTTCCTTGTATCTATGCTTTTAGGGGCTGTAAAGTTCAATATTTTTTAGAGTTGCTCTAAGGGCATGTGTGTATGTGAACTTTCAACGATATTCTTCAATGTTCATAAAGATTCACTATTTTAAATATTTTTTTATCCTCCAAGGGTACTCTTAAAAGGGAGGAACAAAACAGTGTATCACAAGGAGAGGAGGGATGCATAATGGTGTCTATTTTATTTTTTCTAACCTTCCCCCTATTTATTTCATTATTTTATAGGGCCTATTACATTTTGGAGATTTTATATTGTTTCTGAACTTAATGTTTTGGATTTTATGAATTGTGGGCGAGTACTTTTGCCTTCTAAGTTTCAGGCTTTGTCGAAATATTTCCTGTAGCCGGATATCTTCCTACTATCCTCACTTTATTGTTTCTAGATTTCATAAAATATTTTTGCAATAAATGTAGTCACATTCATGCAAGTAATACATCATGTACCGACCTATTGGAATCTCCACGGAAAGCCGACACACTCATACATGTATAGGGTCACCACCTAGCTAGTAAGCATCTACTGCAACCAACCGGTTACATGCTATACCGTGTGACTGCTAGGGTGGAGCAGCGCTAGACAGCATGAAGATGGAGACACATCCAGAAGATTTTATTTTGAATTATGAATATGCGGGTCAAATTTGAGAATTTTTAAATGAATGAGAGATATTTTTTTGCAAAATGGACTTTGTACTATGTATGCGACAAGTATTGCCGAACAAGGCAAGTGATCTTTTACATATCTTAACATTTATAAGTTGGATATGAGTATCTATGAAATCTAATTGTTATTTCACAAATAAGTTAAAACAGACTAATGATAGATCCCCTCATGAGGCCGGGCCACTGTGCTACCAATAATAACATCAAAAAAATCCAAAGTTTGCCAAATTTAAACAGGTAGCTCCGCCCGCTAATATTTGTATCCTCGTTGCCAGCTAAACAACAGGCAGAGAGACGGCAATCCATTAATTAATGCATTCCTCTTTTGTCCTCCCCCCCCCCCCCCCCCGCGAAATCCAAAGCCTTGCTCGTGAAAATATTTCCGTTACAAAAGCTCGCCTAAATTTTTTTTACAAAGTGTTCTGCACATTTAACCATGCTCTTTTTATAGCGTCGACAAATTGGACAAGACATGAAAGTGGCAAATGCAAGTACAGATGGGAAATATCCAAATGTTTCAAAGTGGCCAATTAAAGAGTATGAGATGCCTTAGCAGCGGGACGGGTAAGTACATGTTACATCCTCTTCAGAAGGAAGCCATGAACAACAGTCTTTTAATCTTACTAAGATTATACCTATACAACAGGAACTCTTGTGGCTTATTTATCATCAAATGCATGGAGCACTGGGATGGGGAACGGATAACATGAGAATTTTCCTAGATTTTGCTTATAAACTAATCGCTTCGAAATCCATTATAAATAAGAGGCTTATCAATTTTTAATTCAAACTAATCACGTTTTTCTACTAATGTGTAGGCCACAGTTAACGCAAGAAGAAGACGTTTTGTTGCAGAAATGATCTCGAAGTATTTTCTGCTATGATAGTCGTTATTAGTTTCTTGGAATAATCATTATTCCGTGAAAACAAAAGTTCAAGAAATCGTTAGTTTCTTGTAATGATTTCTTGGAATAATCGTTAGTTTCAAGAAATCACCTCGAAGTATTTATTGAAAAGTTTTCTTGAAAAGTTTTCTGCTATGATAGTCGTTATTAGTTTCTTGGAATAATGAACTCGAAGTATTTATCAATTTATGCTGTTCATGCTTTTGCTTGATCTAGCTAGGACTGCTGGTAGAAATGTTTACTTCATGGTTTTAGGAAGTAGTGACAAAATTATATGGATACACTAGTTGGTAGATAGTACACAGCTATTTTAGTGGAATATGTCTCGTGTGTGAAGCTAGTTACTCATGTGTTCCAAATATCTACTCCTACTGGCCACTCAGCAATCAGTAGCATCACCTTATCTCCCTTGGGTTTAAATCTTTGGATTCACTTTGAATATATAGTCATCCCTTCTAAACTTCTAGCTAGAAATCATTGTGCTCTTTACCGTAAAAAAGTAGAATCCCATCACACAAATTCCTTGTGAAGGTTCTAATTTTTGCCAAGGTAAGAGCTCAAATTAATTGGCCAAAATAATGTGGTGTTTACATGGAAATAGATAACTAAGCGCGGTGACTACCATCATTGTTCTTGTGATCGAAATTTTCAGGGTTTTTGTTTTACATGTACAATGTTAACGACTACCATACTTGTATATGTTTTAACAATATGATTGGCCATGAAAATATTGATGTCTAGAATGATTTTTATATATCTTGATTGTGATGATTATATTCAGGAGAACATGCAATTGCTTGAAATAGTGAAAGATCACAGGAGAAGCATTTCTCAAGCCTGGCGTGATGCAACAAGGATCAAGACCAATAGAGTGGGTGCTTCAGTTGTGCAACAAGATCTAGTCTGAACTACCGATCTCTTTCTGAACCAACTTTATTTTCACAGAAATTCTCTCAAGGCCACAAAGAACAAATGAAAAATTTGAGTCATGTGGAAATTCTTGTTATGTACTAACATTTTAACTGAATGGAACATTTGCCTGTTGGCAGTGTAGTGTTTTGCGAACCCTTTCTTAAACAGGATGCAATTTTCTTGATATAGTAATCATCAAGCATTCACCATTTGCTACTCATGGCTTGAAGTGTCCGATGCACATACAATACTATTCTTCAGCCAAGTAGGGCTAATCATGTGCAAGAATCTGTAGTTCGCTAAAAAGACAACCAAGGAGATGTAAAATCTTTAACCATAAGTGAATATCGCATTGAGGAAAATCCAGCACAGAAACTTGACTTGTTGTTGTCGCCTCACTGGTGCAAAAAGGGCTTATAGTCCTGGATCCTAAGGGCCATTAGTCCCGGTTTCGCTAATCTTCTCACTTGAAGAAACTAGAGATTTTTTATTCTTGAATTTTGAATTGTTTGACTCGTTAATCTTCTCACTTGAAACATTTTAAACATTAACTATACGTAATCTTAGATAAAATTATACTCGTGGTCAAACTTTCTGATCGGTCACCCATCCTAACCCTAATCCACCCCCAGCACACTTAACTTCTTCGTTCCATCAGGATATCCTTGCGCAAAGGATATTGTATCTTGTTGTCAAGACTGCCATATCAATCCTATTAGCTCATATCAATATGCCACACGTCTTTATTTTTCGAAAGTACAAACAACTATTTAAACAAACAATAATAAATAAGTAATAATAAATATTTTAATCTATTGAAAATAAAAAAATAATTAAATGATATTTTATTCTATTTTTTGCCATTTATTCATTTAATATGGCATAGATTATATCTTTAGATCAGTAAACCAAAATTTGAAAAATAATATATCCATTATTATCATAAAAATCCGAGGAATCCAAATATGGAAAAAAAATTGCTAAAAAATAATCTTTTAGATAACTTTTTTCCCTTTTCGAATTTTAAAAATCTAAAAGAATCCAAAATGGCCTAAGGCGGGTGAAATCGAACTCGGAATTTTTTCGCATGTTTTGATAGGTTGTACGTTTTTTTCCGACATCGTACGCAAAAGTTATAGCCATTTGAAGTTTTCATGACATTTTTTAGTAAAATATGTCGAAATTTATGTTTGTTAATTTTCGTAACAACTAAATCACGTAATATACCTACAGTTTGAAGGATTTTATTTTTGGATTTTCTTACAATTTTGTGGGATCTTTTTGAAACTAGATAAGGAGATCAGGGGTGTCTGTGTGCGTATGGACAGAAATCTCATGCTGTGGCATGATTTTTGTCTGTTTTCCTGCCGTGGCAGAACCCTTCAAATTATTTTTGCTAGATATTTTTAGTCCCGGTTGGAGACACCAACCGAGACTAAAATGTGATACTCGCGCTCGCACCCGCCTCCATGCACCGTATCACGAACCGAGACTAAAGGTCCAAAACCACTCGGGACTGCAGCTTCCCCGGCCTCCTAGCCGTTGGAAACGGGACGAACCGGAACCAATACTCAAACTAGTCCCGGCCCGTAGCAAACCGGGACTAGTGCCGGAATCGCGACCTAACCGAAGCCCTTTTTTACTAGTGTCTTGTGATGTCCCCGATTGCCATATGAGAGCGCTTGAAGTAAAGCCATAACGTCTTGCCATTTCTGCCTCACCGTGAAAGCAAAGTTCATCAATGTGTTTCTCCAAGCTCTCAGAATTTTTGATCCTCTTTACACACACTAGATCTGATCATTTAGATCCATCTAGTCTTCCATCCTCGAACCCATCCATGGTGTAGTCACCGTCGTCCCTTCCAACAAGGACGGCAAGCATTTTGTGAACCTAGTCGATATAGGAGCCGTATTCTTCTGTGACGCCGTGCTCTTCTCGCTGTAGTCCCGCACCCACCAATGCCTAGATCTGTTTGTCCAGATCGATCCATGGAGTCCTACCCCGTATGATCTGATCTGTCCTCCACCACCCTATTTACCATGGCAGTGCAGCCTCATCGGAGAAACACTATGTTGTTGGTCCAAAAGCAGGACTAAGAGCACCGTTCTAGGAGTGCACCGACAACAGACTCCCATTCGGCCGTGACGCCGCCAGCTTCCGGTCGATGCATTTCCCTTCACTAAGGTCGTGGCGGTGCTAACGCTGCCCTTCAACTCGAAGTCACAAGATGAACCTTCACGGAGAATAATATCCTAGCGCTACAGTGCAAGGTGATGTGCGGCTCGTCACACATGTGTTGGCCCTCGTCGACGAGGCCGTGCGCCTGACTCTTCTAAACCCGTTCACAAAAACCATCGTCATGCTCCCGCCCATTGACGAGCACTCCATCGTCATGTGCATTCAGCATTTGCTACTCATGGCTTGAAGTGTCTGATGCACATACTATACTATTCTTCAGCCAAGTAGGGCTAATCATGTGCATCGTTTCAAAAATGATGGCCATCTTTACATTGTCCAAATTATGTAAGATCTCCCACTCTCGCTGTCTCCTCTACTTGATGACATAGAAAAGAGTTTCTTATCCATGTACGGAATGCCAGTTTTTCTTGTGTGTTTTAATGAATTTTCCTAGCTAGCTCTCAATTCTTATAAGAGGGAGGCAGCCTGTATTAATTTCACACTTCCAGACAAATGTTCCATTGCAATTTGATGATATGGCTATGTGTGACATTGCAATGGACTCTGATGGATAATATTTTTTTTGTTGAAGTATTTACTGGTGTGTTGTCCAATTTAGCTTCTTAGGTTTGGTGCAAATAATCTTCCTAAAAGGACTTTTAAGTTTCATTATAGCTCAGAAAAATAAGAAAGAAGTATACAAGTGTGTAGTTTTGTGTACCCTTCAACCATGTTAGTATTAATCTTGCCTTTAATCCGTTGATTTGTAATTACATCTACAAAGTGCTTGCTTTCCACGAATCTAGCATAGTTATTATTAGTCTAAACGGGATTTAGTTAGATACCTAGCTAGGTTGATGGTTTGATTTATGTATTCCTTAGACATGCACGCAGTGAGTCATTTCCTAGTCAAGTTAATATAGCTAGCTATGCATGTATATAACATGCACCAGGGTGCACATCGGTGTACTAGATCATCTAAGACATTGAGAAGAAAATAAAAAAAAGTTAGCAAGGCACAAATGTGCCGTTTGCTAAAATTTCTGGATTGCGTATGGCCATGTTTTTTGATGTGATTCAACCTCGGGTGATAGTGAAGAAACAATTTTGCGCGTTTACAAGATTAGTTGTGTAAAGTATAAGGCTTGTTTACACTACTTTAGTTAGTGTTCCTCAAAACTAAGTTTAATCAAATAAAGGAAAAATGATAATAATCACTCACAACAATAATATGGCAAATATTTTGAGCAAAATAACACATCTAACATCCTTCGTAATGTCATTATAAAATATTTCATGCTACGATTTGTTTAGTGTTCACCGTGTCTATATTTTGTCATATCATTTGAAAACACTCAAAATAAAAAATACCATTATCTAAAAAGCGATAGCATGTGATATTCATCAATAATGGCCCAGATAAGCCTTATATAGTGGCAAGGGTTGAAATAAAACAATTTCAGAATTCCAAAGTTTAATGCCTAAGGATTCATATAGATAGGAGTAAGCAATGCTTGGCACCATAGCATATTTCAAGCTCTAGTGTGGGCTTCCTCTATTGTAAACAACTTAGAAAATCACATGAAAATTAGTAAAATCGAGATATATAAAAAAAACTAACATAAACAAATACAAATTATGGGAACTTAGATAAATTGAAAAGTATTAAAATGTGTATTTTTAATCCATTGAAATGGTTTGCTAATATTTTTTAATTTCTTACATCTTCAAGTTCCCCTTACATTTTCTTGACCTTGGAACGTTTAAATAGTGTGCCATTTTCACTTAAAACTAAATTTGATAGAAGTAAAATGTGTTTAAGCTTAAAAATCTATATTTATATAACATTGAACTTCAAAGTACCGTGTTTCCATATTCACCTAAACTAAGCTTGATAGGAAGTCTAAGATTATATATTTCTAAATATTTTTTATTTATTATCTCTAATAAGAAAATTTACATTTTTCTTTAACTGACTTAATATCGTTTTCTCCTATGAAATTTTAGGGTAGTTAAAATTATATTTTGTATAGGTGTTACGCTTATAGAATCAATGTCATGTTATCATCAAAACACCTTGAAGTGTGATTAGTGTGCGAATCAGTACATTGTTTACTTTTATTTGGTATTCACATGGAAAGAGTAAACTTAAACTTATGTAGATATCGTTAAATATATGGACCAATATGATATATGGGATTAGGTTCTATTGTTTTACATTTAGAAGCATGATTCCATATGAATAGATGATATTAGGAATCGTTCGCTTGAGATTGACAGCATTTTCAAAGAAAAATCTAGATAATTCCACAAAGAAAACATTATCTGTTTCTCTAATAAAATAAAATAGATTTGTCTATCTTAACGTAATGATATATCAAGGTATTCGATCTTTATATTGTCTAGGTGTCTCATGTATGAAACAAATGTCATGTTATCATGAAAAGCTTCTATATGTGTAATTAGTGTCCGAATTTGACTTTTGTCGCCAATTGATGTACCGATTAATTTTATGTCGTATTTCTTTCTGATCGGCAAACTTAGAATTATGTAAATACAATGATATATATGTACCAATACAAAATATATCGTCTTTAGTTCCTATTGGCATACATTCGGAAGCTTACATCCATATGCTAGGATGATATATAGAACATTCGCTCTAAGTTGACAACATTGTAGAATAAATCTAGATCATGGCCGAATGATTTTTTTTCAGAAAATAGTAAACTAAATTAGAATAAAGCCTCAAACTACGAACAAACTAATGAAATAGTTGCTATTTCTAATATGATTAAGATAATAAATTCCAAATCACTAGTTCTATTCGAATTAGAATTCTTACAATTGCCAAAGCACGATGAGAAAATCATATGCCCATAAGTTGTTGACACAGAAATAACCCTAGCCATGTCGAAAGAAAAATGACATTTTCCTAATTGGTCAAATCAAGTCACAGACGACGAATGTGTCCATATGCAGCTGTTGGACTTGTAAAAAAAGACCCCCCCCTTTTCTATAAAAGTTGGGAAACTCATAATCGCTACAAGGCAAATATTACAATAAAATATTCAACGGTATGTGTAATAATATGTAGTTTGCTAAAAAGACAACCCAGGAGATGTAAAATCTTTAACCATAAGTGAATATCGCATGGAGGAAAATCCAGCACAGAAACTTGAGTTGTTATTGTCGCCTCACTTGTGGAAAAAGGGCTTATAGTCCTGGGTCGTAAGGGCCATTAGTCCCGGTTTCGCACTCGGGACTGCGAAATCGGGACGAAAGGACCCTACCTCTAGTCCTAGTTTGTTACGACCCAGAGCACGCGCGGGGGATGGGGGTAGGCGGAGGACATCTAGTCTCGGGCCGTAACACCAATCGGGAATAGAGATTTTTTATTCTTGAATTTTTGAATTGTTTGGCTCGTTAATCTTCTCACTTGAAACATTTTAAACACTAACTATACTTAACCTTATATAAAATTATACTCGTGGTCAACTTTCTGATCGGTCACCCATCCTATCACTACTCCACCCGGCACACTTAACTTCTTCGTTCCATCAGGATATCCTTGCGTGAAGGATATTGTATCTTGTTATCAAGACTGCCATATCAATTCTATTAGCTCATATCAATATTGCACACGTCTTTATTTTTCGAAACTACAAACAACTATTAAAATAAACAATAATAAATAAGTAATAATAAATATTTTAATCTAATGAAAATAAAAAATAATTAAAATGATATTTTATTCTATTTTTTGCCATTTATTTTTTTAATATGGCATAGATTATATCTTTAGACCAGTAACTCGAAATTTGAAAAATAATATATCCATTATTACCATAAAAATGTGAGTAATCCAAATATGGCAAAAAATATTGCTTAAAAAATAATCTTTTACATAACTTTTTTTCCGTTTTCGAATTTTAAAAATCTAAAAGAATCCAAAACGGTCTAAGGCGGGTGAAATCGAACTCGGAATTTTTTCGCATGTTTTGATAGGTTGTACTTTTTTTCCGACATCGTACGCAAAAGTTATAGCCATTTGAAGTTTTCATGATATTTTTTATTAAAATATGTCGAAATTCATGTTTGTTAATTTTCGTAACAACTAAATCACGTAATATACCTATAGTTTGAAGGATTTTATTTTTGGATTTTCTTACAATTTTGTGGGATGCTTTTGAAACTAGATAAGGCGATCTCGGGGTGTCTGTGTGTGTGGACAGAAATCTCATGATGTGGCAGGATTTTTGCCTGTTTTCCTGTCATGGCAGAACCCGCCAAAATATTTTTGTCAGATATTTTTAGTCCCGGTTGGAGACACCAACCGAGACTAAAATGTGATACCCGCGCTCGCAGCCACCTCCACGCCTTTAGTCTCGGACCGTATCACGAACCGAGACTAAAGGTCCAAAATGACCCGGGACAGCAGCTTCCGCGGCCTCCTAGCCGTTGGAAACGGGACGAACCGGAACCAATGCTCACACTAGTACCGGCCCGTAGCAAACCGGGACTAGTGCCGGAATCGCGACCGAACCGAAGCCCTTTTTTATACTAGTGTCTTGCGATGTTCAGGATTGCCATATGAGAGCCTTGAAGTATAAATCCATAACATCTTGCCATTTATGCCTCACCGTGAAAGCAAAGTTCATCAATGTGTTTCTCCAAGCTCTCAGGATTTTTTATCCTCTTTACACATGCTAGATCTGATCATTCAGATCCTTCTAGTCTTCCATCCTCGAACCCATCCATGGTGTAGTCACCGTCGTCCCTTCCAACAAGGACGGCAAGCATTTTGTGAACCTAGTCGAGAGAGGAAACGTATTCTTCTGTGACGACGTGCTCTTCTCGCCATAGTCCCGCACCTACCAACGCCTAGATCTGTTTGTCCAGATCGATCCATGGAGTCCTACCCCGTACGATCTGATCTGTCCTCCACCACCCTATTTACCATGGCAGTGCAGCCTCATCGGAGAAACACTATGTTGTTGGTCCAAAAGCAGGACTAAGAACACCATTCTGGGAGTGCATCGAAAATAGACTCCCATTCGGCCGTGATGCCGCCAGCTTTCGGTCGATGCGTTTCCCTTCACTAAGGTCGTGGCGGTGCTAACGCTGCCCTTCAACTCGAAGTCACAAGACGAACCTTCACGGAGAATAATATCCTAGCGCTACAGTGCAAGGTGATGTGCGGCTCGTCACACATGTGTTGGCCCTCGTCGACGAGGCCGCGCGCCTGACTCTTCTAAACCCGTTCACAAAAACCATCGTCGTGCTCCCGCCCACCGACGAGCACTCCGTCGTCATGTGCATTCAGCATTTTCTACTCATGGCTTGAAGTGTATGATGCACATACTATACTATTCTTCAGCCAAGTAGGGCTAATCATGTGCATCGCTTGAAAAATGATGGCCATCTTTACATTGTCCAAATTATGTAAGATCTCCCACTCTCGCAATCTCCTATACTTGATGACATAGAAAAGAGTTTCTTATCCATGTACGGAATTCCAGTTTTTCTTGTATGTTTTAATGAATTTTCCTAGCTAGTTCTCAATTCTTATAAGAGGGAGGCAGCCTGTATTAATTTCACACTTTCAGACAAATGTTCCATTGCAATTTGATGATATGGCTATGTGTGACATTGCAATGGATTCTGATAGATAATATTTTTTTTGTTGAAGTATTTACTGGTGTGTTGTCCAGTTTAGCTTCTTAGTTTTGGCGCAAATAATCTTCCTAAAAGGACTTTTAAGTTTCATTATGGCTCAGAAAAATAAGAAAGAAGTATACAAGTGTGTAGTTTTGTGTACCCTTGAACTATGTTAGTATTAATCTTGCCTTTAATCCGTTTATTTGTAATTACATCTACAAAGTGCTTGCTTTCCACGAATCTAGCATAGTTATTATTAGTCTAAACGGGATTTAGTTAGCTACCTAGCTAGGTTGATGGTTTGATTTATGTATTCCTTAGACATGCACAGCAGTGAGTCATTTCCTAGTCAAGTTAATATAGCTAGCTACGCATGTATATAACATGCACCAGGGTGCACATCGGTGTACTAGATCATCTAAGACATTGAGAAGAAAATAAATAAAAAGTTAGCAAGGCACAAATGTGTCGTTTGCTAAAATTTGTGGATTGCGTGTGGCCATGTTTTTTGATGTGATTCAACCTCGGGTGATAGTGAAGAAACAATTTTGCGCGTTTACAAGATTAGTTGTGTAATGTATAAGGCTTGTTTACACTACTTTAGTTAGTGTTCCTAAAAACTAAGTTTAATCAAATAAAGGAAAAATGATAATAATCACTCACAACAATAATATGGCAAATATTTTGAGCAAAATAACACATCTAACATCCTTCGTAATGTCATTCTAAAATATTTCATGCTACGATTTGTTTAGTGTTCACCGTGTCTATATTTTGTCATATCATTTTAAAACACTCAAAATAAAAAATACCATTATCTAAAAAGCGATAGCATGTGATATTTATCAATAATGGCCCAGATAAGCCTTACATAGTGGCAAGGGTTGAAATAAAACAATTTCATAATTCCAAAGTTTAATGCAGAAGGATTCATATAGATAGGAGTAAGTAATGCTTGGCACCATAGCATATTTCAAGCTCTCGTGTGGGCTTCCTCTGTTGTAAACAACTTAGAAAATCACATGAAAATTAGTAAAATCGATATATATATAAAAAAAGCTAACATAAACGAATACAAATTATGGGAACTTAGATAAATTGAAAAGTATTAAAATGTGTATTTTTAATCCATTGAAATGGTTTACTAATATTTTTTAATTTCTTACATCTTCAAGTTCCCCTTACATTTTCTTGACCTTGGAACGTTTAAATAGTGTGTCCATTTTCACTTAAAACTAAATTTGATAGAAGTAAAATGTGTTTAAGCTTAAAAATCTATATTTATATAACAGTGAACTTCAAAGTACCGTGTTTCCATATTCACCTAAACTAAGCTTGATAGGAAGTCTAAGATTATATATTCCTAAATATTTATTATTTATTATCTCTAATAAGAAAATTTACATTTTTTCTTTAATTGTGTTAATATCATTTTCTCCTATGAAATTTTAGGGTAGTTAAAATTATATTTTGTATAGGTGTTATGCTTATAGAATCGATGTCATGTTATCACCAAAACACCTTGAAGTGTGATTAGTGTGCGAATCAGTATGTTGTTTACTTTTATTTGGTATTCACATGGAAAGAGTAAACTTAAACTTATGTAGATATCGTTAAATATATGGACCAATATGATATATGGGATTAGGTTCTATTGTTCTACATTTAGAAGCATGATTCCATATGAATAGATGATATTAGGAACGTTCGCTTGAGATTGACAGCATTTTTAAAGAAAAATCTAGATAATTCCACAAATAAAACATTATCTGTTTCTCTAATAAAATAAAATAGATTTGTCTACCTTAACGTAATGATATCTCAAGGTATTCGATCTTTATATTGTCTAGGTGTCACATGTAGGAAACAAATGCCATGTTATCATGAAAAGCTTATATATGTGTAATTAGTGTCCGAATTTGACTTTTGTCGGCAATTGACGTACCGATTAATTTTATGTCGTATTTCTTTCTGATCGGCAAACTTAGAATTATGTAAATACAATGATATATATCAACCAATACAAATTATATCGTCTTTAGTTCCTATTGGCATACATTCAGAAGCTTACATCCATATGCTAGGATGATATATAGAACATTCGCTCTAAGTTGACAACATTGTTGAAATAAATCTAGATCATGGCCGAATGATTTTTTTCAGAAAATAGTAAAATAAATTAGAATAAAGCCTCAAACTACGAACAAACTAATGAAATAGTTGCTATTTCTAAGATTATTAAGATAATAAATTCCAAATCACTAGTTCTATTCGAATTAGAATTCTTACAATTGCCAAAGCACGATGAGAAAATCATATGCCCATAAGTTGTTGACACAGAAAATAACCCTAGCCATGTCGAAAGAAAAATGACATTTTCCTAATTGGTCAAATCAAGTCACAGACGATGAATGTGTCCATATGCAGCTGTTGGACTTGTAAAAAAAGACTCCCCCTTTCCTATAAAAGTTGGGAAACTCATAACTGCTACAAGGCAAATATTGCAATAAAATATTCAACGGTATGTGTAATAATCTTTAGTTTGCTAAAAAGACAACCCAGGAGATGTAAAATCTTTAACCATAAGTGAATATCGCATGGAGGAAAATCCAACACACAAACTTGACTTGTTGTTGTCGCCTCACTGGTGGAAAAAGGGCTTATAGTCCTGGGTCGTAAAGGCAATTAGTCCCGGTTTCGCACCCAGGACTGCGAAATCGGGACGAAAGGCCCCTACCTCTAGTCCTAGTTTTCTACGACCCGGAGCACGCGCGGGGGGTGGGGAGGGAGGCAGAGGACCTCTAGTCTCGGGCCGTAACACCAATCGGGACAAGAGATTTTTTATTCTTGAATTTTTGAATTGTTTGGCTCCTTAATCTTCTCACTTGAAACATTTTAAACACTAACTATACTTAATCTCAGATCAAATTATACTCGTGGTCAACTTTCTGATCGGTCACCCATCCTATCACTACTGCACCCCAGCACACTTAACTTCTTCGTTCCATCAGGATATCCTTGCGCGAAGGATATTGTATCTTGTTGTCAAGACTGCCATATCAATCCTATTAGCTCATATCAATATGTCACACGTCTTTATTTTTCGAAACCACAAACAACTATTTAAATAAACAATAATGAATAAGTAATAATAAATATTTTAATCTAATGAAAATAAAAATAATTAAAATGATATTTTATTCTATTTTTTGCCATTTATTCATTTAATATGGCATAGATTATATCTTTAGATCAGTAAATCGAAATTTGAAAAATAATATATCCATTATTACCATAAAAATGTGAGTAATCCAAATATGGCAAAAAAATAATCTTTTACATAACTTTTTTACGTTTTCGAATTTTAAAAATCTAAAAGAATCCAAAACGGCCTAAGGCGGGTGAAATCGAACTCGGATTTTTTCCGCATGTTTTGATAGTTTGTAAATTTTTTATCGACATTGTACACAAAAGTTATAGCCATTTGAAGTTTTCATGACATTTGTTATTAAAATATGTCGAAATTCATGTTTGTTAATTTTCGTAACAACTAAATCACGTAATATACCTACAGTTTGAAGGATTTTATTTTTGGATTTTCTAACAATTTTGTGGGATGCTTTTGAAACTAGATAAGGCGATCTGGGGGTGTCTGTGTGAAATCTCATGCTGTGGCAGGATTTTTGCCTTCTTTTCCTGTCGTGGCAGAACCCGCCAAATTATTTTTGTCAGATATTTTTAGTCCCGGTTGGAGACACCAACCGAGACTAAAATGTGATACCCGCGCTCGCACCCGCCTCCACGCCTTTAGTCTCGGGCTGTATCACGAACCGAGACTAAAGGTCCAAAATGACCCGGGACTGCAGCTTCCCCGGCCTCCTAGCCGTTGGAAACAGGACGAACCGGAACCAATGCTCACACTAGTCCTGGCCCGTACAAACCGGGACTAGTGCCGGAATCGCGACCGAACCTAAGCCCTTTTTTATACCAGTGTCTTGCGATGTTCACGATTGCCATATGAGAGCCTTGAAGTAAAGCCATAACGTCTTGCCATTTCTACCTCACCGTGAAAGCAAAGTTCATCAATGTGTTTCTCCAAGCTCTCAGAAATTTTGATCCTCTTTACACATGCTAGATCTAATCATTCAGATCCATCTAGTCTTCCATACTCGAACCCATCCATGGTGTAGTCACCGTCGTCCCTTCCAACAAGGACGGCAAGCATTTTGTGAACCTAGTCGAGAGAGGAGACGTATTCTTCTGTGACGCCCTGCTCTTCTCGCTGTAGTCCCGCACCCACCAACGCCTAGATCTGTTTGTCCAGATCGATCCATGGAGTCCTACCCCGTATGATCTGATCTGTCCTCCACCACCCTATTTACCATGGCAGTGCATCCTCATCGGAGAAACACTATGTTGTTGGTCCAAAAGCAGGACTAAGAACACCATTCTGGGAGTGCATCGAAAACAGACTCCCATTCGGCCGTGACGCCGCAAGCTTCCGGTCAATGCGTTGCCCTTCACTAAGGTCGTGGCGGTGCTAACGCAGCCCTTCAACTCGAAGTCACAAGACGAACCTTCACGGAGAATAATATCCTAGCGCTACAGTGCAAGGTGATGTGCGGCTCGTCACACATGTGTTGTCCCTCGTCGACGAGGCCGCGCGCCTGACTCTTTTAAACCCGTTCACAAAAACCATCGTCGTGCTCCCACCCACTCACGAGCACTCTGTCGTCATGTGCATTCAGCATTTGCGACTCATGGCTTGAAGTGTTTGATGCACATACTATACTATTCTTCAGCCAAGTAGGGCTAATCATGTGCATCTTTTGAAAAATTATGGCCATCTTTACATTGTCCAAATTATGTAAGATCTCCCACTCTTGCTATCTCCTCTACTTGATGACATAGAAAAGAGTTTCTTATCCATGTACGGAATGCCAGTTTTTCTTGTGTGTTTTAATGAATGTTCCTAGCTAGCTCTCAATTCTTATAAGAGGGAGGCCGCATGTATTAATTTCACACTTTCAGAGAAATGTTCCATTGCAATTTGATGATATGGCTATGTGTGACATTGCAATGGATTCTGATAGAAAATATATTTTTTGTTGAAGTATTTACTGGTGTGTTGTCCAGTTTAGCTTCTTACTTTTGGCGCAAATAATGTTCCTAAAAGGACTTTTAAGTTTCATTATGGCTCAGAAAAATAAGAAAGAAGTATACAAGTGTGTAGTTTTGTGTACCCTTCAAATATGTTAGTATTAATCTTGCCTTTAATCCGTTGATTTGTAATTACATTTACAAAGTGCTTTCTTTCCACGAATCTAGCATAGTTATTATTAGTCTAAACGGGATTTAGTTAGCTACCTAGCTAGGCTGATGGTTTGATTTATGTACTCCTTAGACATGCACAGCAGTGAGTCATTTCCTAGTCAAGTTAATATAGCTAGCTACGCATGTATATAACATGCACCAGGGTGCACATCGGTGTACTAGATCATCTAAGACATTGAGAAGAAAATAAATAAAAAGTTAGCAAGGCACAAATGTGCCGTTTCCTAAAATTAGTGGATTGCGTGTGGCCAAGTTTTTTGATGTGATTCAACCTCGGGTGATAGTGAATAAACAATTTTGCGCGTTTACAAGATTAGTTGTGCAAAGTATAAGGCTTGTTTACACTACTTTAGTTAGTGTTCCTCAAAACTAAGTTTAATCAAATAAAGGAAAAATGATAATAATCACTCAGAACAATAATATGGCAAATATTTTGAGCAAAATAACACATCTAACATCCTTCGTAATGTCATTATAAAATATTTCATGCTACGATTTGTTTAGTGTTCACCGTGTCTATATTTTGTCATATCATTTGAAAACACTCAAAATAAAAAATACCATTATCTAAAAAGCGATAGCATGTGATATTTATCAATAATGGCCCAGATAAGCCTTACATAGTGGCAAGGATTGAAATAAAACAATTTCAGAATTCCAAAGTTTAATGCAGAAGGATTCATAAAGATAGGAGTAAGTAATGCTTGGCACCATAGCATATTTCAAGCTCTCGTGTGGGCTTCCTCTGTTGTAAACAACTTAGAAAATCAAATGAAAATTAGTAAAATCGAGATATATCAAAAAAAAACTAACATAAACGAATACAAATTATGGGAAGTTAGATAAATTGAAAAGTATTAAAATGTGTATTTTTAATCCATTGAAATGGTTTACTAATATTTTTTAATTTCTTACATCTTCAAGTTCCCCTTACATTTTCTTGACCTTGGAACGTTTGAATAGTGTGTCCATTTTCACTTAAAACTAAATTTGATAGAAGTAAAATGTGTTTAAGCTTAAAAATCTATATTTATATAACATTTAATTTCAAAGTACCATGTTTCCATATTCACCTAAACTAAGCTTGGTAGAAAGTCTAAGATTATATATTTCTAAATATTTTTTATTTATTATCTCTAATAAGAAAATTTACATTTTTCTTTAACTGACTTAATATCGTTTTCTCCTATGAAATTTTAGGGTAGTTAAAATTATATTTTGTATAGGTGTTACGCTTATAGAATCAATGTCATGTTATCATCAAAACACCTTGAAGAGTGATTAGTGTGCGAATCATTACGTTGTTTACTTTTATTTGGTATTCACATGGAAAGAGTAAACTTAAACTTATGTAGATATAGTTAAATATATGGACCAATATGATATATGGGATTAGGTTCTATTGTTCTACATTTAGAAGCATGATTCCATATGAATAGATGATATTAGGAATGTTCGCTTGAGGTTGATAGCATTTTCAAAGCAAAATCTAGATAATTCCACAAAGAAAATATTATCTGTTTTTCTAATAAAATAAAATAGATTTGTCTATCTTAACGTAATGATATCTCAAGCGATTTGATCTTTATATTGTCTAGGTGTCACATGTATGAAACAAATGCCATGTTATCATGAAAAGCTTCTATATGTGTAATTAGTGTCCGAATTTGGCTTTTGTCGGCAATTGACGTACCGATTAATTTTATGTCGTATTTCTTTCTGATCGGCAAACTTAGAATTATGTAAATACAATGATATATATGTACCAATGCAAAATATATCGTCTTTAGTTCATATTGGCATACATTCGGAAGCTTACATACATATGCTAGGATGATATATAGAACATTCGCTCTAAGTTGACAACATTGTTGAAATAAATCTAGATCATGGCCGAATGATTTTTTTCAGAAAATAGTAAAATAAATTAGAATAAAGCCTCAAACTACGAACAAACTAATGAAATAGTTGCTATTTCTAAGATTATTAAGATAATAAATTCGAAATCACTAGTTCTATTCGAATTAGAATTCTTACAATTGCCAAAGCACGATGAGAAAATCATATGCCCATAAGTTGTTTACACAGAAAATAACCCTAGCCATGTCGAAAGAAAAATGACATTTTCCTAATTGGTCAAATCAAGTCACAGACGATGAATGTGTCCATATGCAGCTGTTGGACTTGTAAAAAAAGACTCCCCCTTTCCTATAAAAGTTGGGAAACTCATAACTGCTACAAGGCAAATATTGCAATAAAATATTCAACGGTATGTGTAAGAATCTTTAGTTTGCTAAAAAGACAACCCAGGAGATGTAAAATCTTTAACCATAAGTGAATATCGCATGGAGGAAAATCCAGCACACAAACTTGACTTGTTGTTGTCGCCTCACTGGTGGAAAAAGGGCTTATAGTCCTGGGTCGTAAAGGCAATTAGTCCCGGTTTCGCACCCGGGACTGCGAAATCGGGATGAAAGGCCCCTACCTCTAGTCCTAGTTTTCTACGACCCGGAGCACGCGCGAGGGGTGGGGAGGGAGGCAGAGGACCTCTAGTCTCGGGCCGTAACACCAATCGGGACAAGAGATTTTTTATTCTTGAATTTTTGAATTGTTTGGCTCATTAATCTTCTCACTTGAAACATTTTAAACACTAACTATACTTAATATTAGATCAAATTATACTCATGGTCAACTTTCTGATCGGTCACCCATCCTATCACTACTGCACCCCAGCACACTTAACTTCTTCGTTCCATCAGGATATCCTTGCGCGAAGGATATTGTATCTTGTTGTCAAGACTGCCATATCAATCCTATTAGCTCATATCAATATGTCACACGTCTTTATTTTTCGAAACCACAAACAACTATTTAAATAAACAATAATGAATAAGTAATAATAAATATTTTAATCTAATGAAAATAAAAATAATTAAAATGATATTTTATTCTATTTTTTGCCATTTATTCATTTAATATGGCATAGATTATATCTTTAGATCAGTAAATCGAAATTTGAAAAATAATATATCCATTATTACCATAAAAATGTGAGTAATCCAAATATGGCAAAAAAATTGCTAAAAAAATAATCTTTTACATAACTTTTTTACGTTTTCGAATTTTAAAAATCTAAAAGAATCCAAAACGGCCTAAGGCGGGTGAAATCGAACTCGGATTTTTTCCGCATGTTTGGATAGTTTGTAAATTTTTTATCGACATTGTACACAAAAGTTATAGCCATTTGAAGTTTTCATGACATTTATTATTAAAATATGTCAAAATTCATGTTTGTTAATTTTCGTAACAACTAAATCACGTAATATACCTACAGTTTGAAGGATTTTATTCTTGGATTTTCTAACAATTTTGTGGGATGCTTTTGAAACTAGATAAGGCGATCTGGGGGTGTCTGTGTGAAATCTCATGCTGTGGAAGGATTTTTGCCTTCTTTCCCTGTCGTGGCAGAACCCGCCAAATTATTTTTGCCAAATATTTTTAGTCCCGGTTGGAGACACCAACCGAGACTAAAATGTGATACCCGCGCTCGCACCCGCCTCCACGCCTTTAGTCTCGGGCCGTATCACGAACCGAGACTAAAGGTCCAAAATGACCCGGGACTGCAGCTTCCCCGGCCTCCTAGCCGTTGGAAACAGGACGAACCAGAACCAATGCTCACACTAGTCCTGGCCCGTAGCAAACCGGGACTAGTGCCGGAATCGCGACCGAACCTAAGCCCTTTTTTATACCAGTGTCTTGCGATGTTCACGATTGCCATATGAGAGCCTTGAAGTAAAGCCATAACGTCTTGCCATTTCTGCCTCACCGTGAAAGCAAAGTTCATCAATGTGTTTCTCCAAGCTCTCAGAATTTTTGATCCTCTTTACACATGCTAGATCTAATCATTCAGATCCATCTAGTCTTCCATACTCGAACCCATCCATGGTGTAGTCACCGTCGTCCCTTCCAACAAGGACGGCAAGCATTTTGTGAACCTAGTCGAGAGAGGAGACGTATTCTTCTGTGACGCCCTGCTCTTCTCGCTGTAGTCCCGCACCCACCAACGCCTAGATCTGTTTGTCCAGATCGATCCATGGAGTCCTACCCCGTATGATCTGATCTGTCCTCCACCACCCTATTTACCATGGCAGTGCATCCTCATCGGAGAAACACTATGTTGTTGGTCCAAAAGCAGGACTAAGAACACCATTCTGGGAGTGCATCGAAAACAGACTCCCATTCGGCCGTGACGCCGCAAGCTTCCGGTCAATGCGTTGCCCTTCACTAAGGTCGTGGCGGTGCTAACGCTGCCCTTCAACTCGAAGTCACAAGACGAACCTTCACGGAGAATAATATCCTAGCGCTACAGTGCAAGGTGATGTGCGGCTGGTCACACATGTGTTGGCCCTCGTCGACGAGGTCGCGCGCCTGACTCTTCTAAACCCGTTCACAAAAACCATCGTCGTGCTCCCGCCCACTGACGAGCACTCTGTCGTCATGTGCATTCAGCATTTGCTACTCATGGCTTGAAGTGTTTGATGCACATACTATACTATTCTTCAGCCAAGTTGGGCTAATCATGTGCATCTTTTGAAAAATTATGGCCATCTTTACATTGTCCAAATTATGTAAGATCTCCCACTCTTGCTATCTCCTCTACTTGATGACATAGAAAAGAGTTTCTTATCCATGTACGGAATGCCAGTTTTTCTTGTGTGTTTTAATGAATGTTCCTAGCTAGCTCTCAATTCTTATAAGAGGGAGGCCGCATGTATTAATTTCACACTTTCAGAGAAATGTTCCATTGCAATTTGATGATATGGCTATGTGTGACATTGCAATGGATTCTGATAGAAAATATTTTTTTTGTTGACGTATTTACTGGTGTGTTGTCCAGTTTAGCTTCTTAGTTTTGGCGCAAATAATGTTCCTAAAAGGACTTTTAAGTTTCATTATGGCTCAGAAAAATAAGAAAGAAGTATACAAGTGTGTAGTTTTGTGTACCCTTCAACTATGTTAGTATTAATATTGCCTTTAATCCGTTGATTTGTAATTACATCTACAAAGTGCTTGCTTTCCACGAATCTAGCATAGTCATTATTAGTCTAAACGGGATTTAGTTAGCTACCTAGCTAGGTTGATGGTTTGATTTATGTCTTCCTTAGACATGCACGCAGTGAGTCATTTCCTAGTCAAGTTAATATAGCTAGCTATGCATGTATATAACATGCACCAGGGTGCACATCGGTGTACTAGATCATCTAAGACATTGAGAAGAAAATAAATAAAAAGTTAGCAAGGCACAAATGTGCCGTTTGCTAAAATTAGTGGATTGCGTGTGGCCATGTTTTTTGATGTGATTCAACCTCGGGTGATAGTGAAGAAACAATTTTGCGCGTTTACAAGATTAGTTGTGTAAAGTACAAGGCTTGTTTACACTACTTTAGTTAGTGTTCCTCAAAACTAAGTTTAATCAAATAAAGGAAAAATGATAATAATCACTCAGAACAATAATATGGCAAATATTTTGAGCAAAATAACATCTAACATCCTTCGTAATGTCATTATAAAATATTTCATGCTACGATTTGTTTAGTGTTCACCGTGTCTATATTTTGTCATATCATTTGAAAATAAAACAATTTAGTGGCATTATCAATAATGGCCCTGATAAGCCCTACATAGTGGCAAGGGTTGAAATAAAACAATTTCAGAATTCCAAAGTTTAATGCAGAAGGATTCATATAAATAGGAGTAAGTAATGCTTGGCACCATAGCATATTTCAAGCTCTAGTGTGGGCTTCCTCTGTTGTAAACAACTTACAAAATCACATGAAAATTAGTAAAATCGAGATATACAAAAAAACTAACATAAACGAATAAAATTATGGGAACTTAGATAAATTGAAAAGTATTAAAATGTGTATTTTTAATCCATTAAAATGGTTTACTAATATTTTTTAATTTCTTACATCTTCAAGTTCCCATTACATTTTCTTGAACTTGGAACGTTTAAATAGTGTGTCCATTTTCACTTAAAACTAAATTTGATAGAAGTAAAATGTGTTTAAGCTTAAAAATCTATATTTATATAACATTGAACTTCAAAGTACCGTGTTTCCATATTCACCTAAACTAAGCTTGATAGGAAGTCTAAGATTATATATTTCTAAATATTTTTTATTTATTATCTCTAATAAGAAAATTTACATTTTTTATTTAATTGTCTTAACATTGTTTTCTCCTATGGAATTTTAGGGTAGTTAAAATTATATTTTGTATAGGTGTTACGCTTATAGAATCGATGTCATGTTATCATCAAAACACCTTGAAGTGTGATTAGTGTGCGAATCATTTTGTTGTTTACTTTTATTTGGTATATTCACATGGAAAGAGTAAACTTAAACTTATGTAGATATCGTTAAATATATGGACCAATATGATATATGGGATCAGGTTCTATTGTTCTACATTTAGAAGCATGATTCCATATGAATAGATGATATTAGGAATGTTCGCTTGAGATTGACAACATTTTCAAAGAAAATCTAGATAATTCCACAAAGAAAACATTATCTGTTTTTCTAATAAAATAAAATAGATTTGTCTATCTTAACGTAATTATATCTCAAGGTATTCGATCTTTATATTGTCTAGGTGTCACATGTATGAAACAAATGCCATGTTATCATGAAAAGCTTCTATATGTGTAATTAGTGTCCGAGTTTGACTTTTGTCGGCAATTGACGTACCGTTTAATTTTATGTCGTATTTCTTTATGATCGGCAAACTTAGAATTATGTAAATACAATGATATATATGTACCAATACAAAATATATCGTCTTTAGTTCCTATTGGCATACATTCAGAATCTTTCATCCATATGCTAGGATGATATATATAGAACATTCGCTCTAAGTTGACAACATTGTCGAAATAAATCTAGATCATGGCTGAATGATTTTTTCCAGAAAATAGTAACTAAATTAGAATAAAGCCTCAAACTACGAACAAACTAACGAAATAGTTGCTATTTGTAAGATGATTAAGATAATAAATTCCAAATCACTAGTTCTATTCGAATCAATTGCCAAAGCACGATGAAAAATCATATGCCCATAAGTTGTTGACACAAAAATAACCCTAGCCATGTCGAAAGAAAAACGATATTTTCCTAATTGGTCAAATCAAGTCACAGACGATGAATGTGTCCATATGCAGCTGTTGGACTTGTAAAAAAAGACTCCCCATTCTATAAAAGTTGGGAAACTCATAATCGCTACAAGGCAAATATTGCAATAAAATATTCATCGGTACGTGTAAGAATCTGTAGTTCGCTAAAAAGACAACTCATGAGATGTAAAATCTTTAACCATAAGTGAATATCGCATGGAGGAAAATCCAGCACAGAAACTTGACTTGTTGTCGTCGCCTCACTTGTGGAAAAAGGGCTTATAGTCCTGGGTCGTAAGGGCCATTAGTCCTGGTTTCGCACCCGGGACTGTGAAATCAGGACGGAAGGCCCCTACCTCTAGTCCTAGTTTGTTACGACCCGGAGCGCGCGCGCGGGGGGTGGGGGGGGGAGGTGGAGGACCTCTAGTCTCGGGCCGTAACAAGTGTCTAGTTTTGTGTACCCTTCAACTATGTTAGTATTAATCTTGCCTTTAATCCGTTGATTTGTAATTACATCTACAAAGTGATTGCTTTCCACGAATCTAGCATAGTTATTATTTGTCTAAACGGGATTTAGTTAGCTACCTAGCTAGGTTGATGGTTTGATTTATGTATTCCTTAGACATGCACAGCAGTGAGTCATTTCCTAGTCAAGTTAATATAGCTAGCTATGCATGTATATAACATGCACCAGGGTGGACATCGGTGTACTAGATCATCTAAGACATTGAGAAGAAAATAAATAAAAAGTTGGCAAGGCACAAATGTGCCGTTTGCTAAAATTTGTGGATTGCGTGTGGCCATGTTTTTTGATGTGATTCAACCTCGGGTGATAGTTGAAAGGATACGGATGTCGCCTAGAGGGGGGGTGAATAGACGATTAAAACTTTTCCTAGAGTGGCTCAACAAAGGCGGAATAAAACTAGTGTTTACTTTGTAAAGCACAACCTAGAACAACTAAGGTTCACCTATGTGCACCAACAACTTATGCTAAGCAATACAAGCAACAAAGTGATAGCAAGATATATATTACTTCAAGCACGAAGGCTATCACAATGTAAAGTGCATAAGTAAAGAGCTCGGGTATAGAGATAACCGAGGCACGCGGGGACAACGATATTTTACCGAGTTCCTCCCAACATGGAGTGCATCTCGTTTGGATAGGGGGTGGTATCAAACCACCAACGCCACAAAAGGCCTCCCTTATTCTCCGGTGAATCTCACCCTAATGGGATCGATCCACACTTTCACTATTGGTGCACTTGTCGGTGGCAAACCAGAACCTCTCACAAGGTTGGGGCACTTCTCCACAACTTAATTGGAGGCTCCCAACAAACGCCACCAAGGCCACAACCTGCAACACCAACAAACCATCTAGGGTTCCAAGAACCCAAGAGTAAAAAGCTTCTCAACTTTCACTCACCAAATCCTCCAGGGAGAACTCAAACCGATGCACCAAATGCAAATGGCAAGAACACAAGTAGTTCTCAAATCCTTCTCTCCCAAATTCCACCAAAGCTACAAAAGCTTGTGGGGGAATAAGAGAGGAAGAACAATGGAGGAAATCCACAAAAGACTCCAAGATCTAGATCCCAAGATGTTCCCCTCACTTAGAGGAGAGATGGATTGGTGGGATTGTAGATCTAGATCTCCTCTTTCAAATCCCTAAAGTATATGCAAGAATAAAGGGAGGGATTGAAGGGGGGCAATCTCAAGAGGGTCGAGAATGGAGGAGAAAGCCTGTAAAACTCGAGCCGTTGCATTAGGGAAGAAGGGCCCCTTTTTATAGGCCCATAGATTTCTGATCGTTTTCTGCCCGTTGGGGAAAAGTCGGACCGAAGACTCCGGTCTACACCGGAGATTTCGTCCCAACCTCCGGACCAGCCTCCGGACCGCCCATCTGAATGACCTGGGCCATCCAAGACCCAAGAAGACCGGAGACTCCGGTCTTCCAACACCGGAGACTCCGGACTGAGGAAACATCGGAGACTCCGGGGTAGCCTCCGGACCTGGCTCCGGACCCCCATACAGTATGTCCTAGCCCTGATTCTGAAGTCACCACCGGAGACACATCCGGAAACTCCAGACTACACCGGAGACTCCGGTCCACACAGATCGGAGACTCCGGTCAGAACCAAATAAGAGGCAAACTTCAAATGGCGATATCTAGAGTTTGGAAACTCCGATTGACCCAAAACCAATTTTGTTGGAAAGAGGACAGCAAGGGCTACCCAACAAAAAGTGGAAATATTGGATACCAGCAAGAGAGAACATTTCATGTATTATAATGTGAGATACCTCTCTTGGTGAGAAACCGTAAAACCTCAAAGATCAAAAACGCAGTATGATATAAAAGGGAAATCCGTTTTTGATGAACTAGAGCTTGTTATGAATATTACCATAAGCTCTAGAACCTCACATGGATAAGATCCAAATAACAACCAAGAAAGGATGATGCTAAGTATGCAAAGGTTTGAGCTCTCTTTGAAAGATATGATCGAGTTACTCACTTGAGAGCCCCTCTTGATAGTACGGTTGTCTATCCTATAAACCAGTCTCCTCAACTAACACCACGAGACCGGTAAGAAAGAAACTCTATCAAGATCATACCTTTGCCTTGCGCATATTCCACTTGATTATGATTTAGACGGTCTTGTCCTTCTCAAGATGGAACACCTTTCTTGATTGCTCTTGTACGCACTTGCTTGATGAAGACTTGCAAGTTACTCCCCCATACAACATGGGGAAACCTTTACTTTAACCTTGTCTTCATCGATCCATGATCACCGAGGATGGCAAGATTTAAGCATGAGATCTTCATAGGTTTAACTCTCGCATGACCAATCTGTGGATCACTCTTTGAACACCTTGGTCACCACTTGATCCTCTTCACTTTCTTCTTCTCCAAACCTTGAAGCCAACATATGGTTCAATCATTGCCTATGGACAATTCCTACAAGTACAACTTGATACAAGCATTAGTCCATAGAGATTTTCATTAATTACCAAAACCACACATGGGGGCCCATATGTTCTTTCAATAGTGAAGAAACAATTTTGCGCGTTTACAAGATTAATTGTGTAAAGTACAAGGCTTGTTTACACTACTTTAGTTAGTGTTCCTCAAAACTAAATTTAATCAAATAAAGGAAAAATGATAATAATCACTCACAACAATAATATGGCAAATATTTTGAGCAAAATAACATATCTAACATCCTTCGTAATGTCATTATAAAATATTTCATGCTACGATTTGTTTAGTGTTCACCGTGTCTTTTTTTTGTCATATCATTTGAAAACACTCAAAATAAAAGCTTCTATATGTGTAATTAGTGTCCGAATTTGAATTTTGTCGGCAATTGACGTACCGATTAATTTTATGTAGTATTTCTTTCTGATCGGCAAACTTAGAATTATGTAAATACAATGATATATATATGTACCAATACAAAATATGTCGTCTTTAGTTCCTATTGGCATACATTCAGAATCTTACATCCATATGCTAGGATGATATATAGAACATTCGCTCTAAGTTGACAACATTGTCGAAATAAATCTAGATCATGGCTGAATGGTTTTTTTCAGAAAAATAGTAACTAAATTAGAATAAAGCCTCAAACTACGAACAAACTAATGAAATAGTTGCTATTTCTAAGATGATTAAGATAATAAATTCCAAATCACTAGTTCTATTCGAATTAGAATTCTTACAATTGCCAAAGCACGATGAGAAAATCATATGCCGATAAGTTGTTGACACAAAAATAACCCTAGCCATGTCGAAAGAAAAATGACATTTTCTTAATTTGTCAAATCAGGTCACAGACGATGAATGTGTCCATATGCAGCTGTTGGACTTGTAAAAAAAGACTCCCCCTATTCTATAAAAGTTGGGAATCTCATAATCGCTACAAGGCAAATATTGCAATAAAATATTCAACGGTATGTGTAAGAATCTGTAGTTCGCTAAAAAGACAACCCAGAAGATGTAAAATCTTTAACCATAAGTGAATATCGCATGGAGGAATCCAGCACAGAAACTTGACTTGTTTTTGTGGCCTCACTTGTGGAAAAAGGGCTTATAGTCCTGGGTCGTAAGGGCCACTAGTCCAGGTTTCGCACCCGGGACTGCGAAATCGGGACGAAAGGCCCCTACCTCTAGTCCTAGTTTGTTACGACCCGGAGCGCGTGTGGGGGGAGGCGGAGGACCTCTAGTCTCGGGCCGTAACACCAGTCGGGACTTGATATATTTTATTCTTGAACTTTTGAATTGTTTGGCTCGTTAATCTTCTCAGTTGAAACATTTTAAACACTAACTATACTTAATCTTAGATCAAATTATACTCGTGGTCAAACTTTCTGATCGGTTACCCATCTTATCACTATTCCACCCCCAGCACACTTAACTTCTTCGTTCCATCAGGATATCCTTGCACGAAGGATATTGTATCTTGTTGTCAAGACTGCCATATCAATCCTATTAGCTCATATCAATATGTCCCACGTCTTTATTTTTCGAAACTACAAACAACTATTTTAATAAACAATAATAAATAAGTAATAATAAATATTTTAATCTAATGAAAATAAAAAATAATTAAAATGATATTTTATTCTATTTTTTGCCATTTATTTATTTAATTTGGCATAGATTATATCTTTAGATCAGTAAATCGAAATTTGAAAAATAATATATCCATTATTATCATAAAAATGTGAGGAAGCCAAATATGGCAAAAAATTGCTAAAAAAATAATATTTTATATAACTTTTTATCCCTTTTCAAATTTTAAAAATCTAAAAGAATCCAAAATGGCCTAAGCGGTGAAATCGAACTCGGCATTTTTTTGCACGTGTTGATAGGTTGTACGTTTTTTTCCGACAACGTACGCAAAAGTTATAGCCATTTAAAGTTTACATGACATGTTTTAGCAAAATATGTCGAAATTCATGTTTGTTAACTTTTGTAATAACTAAATCACGTAATATACCTACAGTTTAAGGATTTTCTTTTTGGATTTTCTTACAATTTTGTGGGATGCTTTTGAAACTAGATAAGGCGATCTGGGGTGTGTGTGTGGACGGGAATCTCATGTCGTGGCAGGATTTTTGCCTGTTTTCCTGCAATGGCAGAACCCGCCAAATTATTTTTGCCAGATATTTTTAGTCCCGGTTAGAGATACCAACCGAGACTAAAATGTGATACCCGCGCTTGCACCCGCCTCCACGCCTTTAGTCTCGGGACGTATCACGAACCGATACTCAAGGTCAAAAACGATCCGGGACTACAGCTTCCCCGGCCTCTAGCCGTTGAAAACGGGACGAACCGGAACCAATTCTCACACTAGTCCCGGCCTGTAGCAAACCGGGACTAGTGCCGGAATCGCGAGTAAACCAAAACCCTTTTTTCTACTAGTGCCTTGCGATCTCCTGATTGACATATGATAACGCTTGAAGTAAAGCCATAACGTCTTGCCATTTCTGCCTCACCGTGAAAGCAAAGTTCATCAATGTGTTTCTCCAAGCTCTTAGAATTTTTTATCCTCTTTACACACGCTAGATCTGATCATTCAGATCCATCTAGTCTTCCATCCTCGAACCCATCCATGGTGTAGTCACCGTCGTCCCTTCCAACAAGGACGGCAAAATATTGTGAACCTAGTCGATATAAGAGACGTATTCTTCTGTGACGTCGTGCTCTTCTCGCCGCAGTCCTACACCCACCAACGCCTAGATCTGTTTGTCCAGATCGATCCATGGATTCCTACCCCGTATCATCTGATCTGTCCTCCACCACCTATTTACCATGGCGGTGCAGCCTCATCGGAGAAACACTATGTTGTTGGTCCAAAAGCAGGACTAAGAGCGCCGTTCTGGGAGTGCATCGACAACAGACTTCCATCCGGCCGTGACGCCACCAGCTTCCGGTCCATTCGTTTCCCTTCACTAAGGTCGTGGCGGTGCTAACGCTGCCCTTCAACTCGAAGTCACAAGACGAACCTTCACGGATGATACGCCCAATTTGCATCACCATTCTATATCATAATTTACCTGTATTCATTGATATTTGTCTTATTATGAGGTATTACTTATAGATTTTCATCTGTTTATGTATGTTGGATGATTCCTGGAGGATGGACTACCGGAGTCTGGATTCTGATGGAAAAGAAGGGGTTTCGGTGCAATTTCGCGAAGATCAGAAAAATACCAGAAAAATATGGAAACGTATTATTTTACCAGAAGACGAAGGAAGCCAGAAGGAGGGACGAAGTGGGGCCTCAGGGGGCCCACACCCCCTAGGCGCGGGCCCACCTGACCCCGCGCCTAGGGCAGGTGTGGCCCACCTGCCCGGCCTTCGACTCCGCCCCTTCGCCTATATCTCCCCTTCAAAACCCTAAGGCTCGGGGAGAGACCACAGATAGATTTCTGCCGCCTCCGGGGGGCGGAAAACACAGAGAGAGAAAGATCTCTTCGGCAGACAGATTTCTGCTGGGAGAATTCCTTCCCAAAGAGGGGAGACCGTCGCCATCAACACCGTCATCAAGCTAGGCTTCATAGGGATCATCATCATCCACACCATCATCTCCACCAGCACCATCACCACCACTTCGTATCGCTGTAACAATTGTGTTGGATATTGCTTTAGTTCTTAGGGGAAACTTTCCCGGTGTTGATTACTATTTAGTTGATGCTTGTGAGTGGAACCATATTGGATTATTGTTTATGTTCAGATTGTTATCCATTACCATATCATCTTTGATCTTGATCCATATGATGTCTTGTGAGTAGTTCGTTTAGTTCTTGAGGACATGGGAGAAGTCATGTTGTTAGTAGTGAATCTTTGATGAGTTATTATTCAATGGTTTAGTATTTAAGTTGTGGTCCTATTCTTCTAGTGGTGTCATGTGAACATCGACTACATGATACTTCACCATTTATGGGCCTAGGGAAATGCATTGTGTATTTGGCTACTAATTATGGGGTTGCCGGAGTGACAGAAACCTAAACCCCAGTTAGGACACCTTTGCACAAGGGAGCGTAGGATCTCAGAGTTTAAAGTTGTGGTTAGATTTATATATTAATTACTTTCCTGTAGTTACTGATGTTTGCGGGGGGTTTAATCACAAGTATGTATTAGTCCTAGGAAAGGCGGCATGTTAGCACAGGTTCACCCACACAACACTTACAACACCAGAGAAGAGTACTCAGCTATTTGAAGCGAAAGCACTTGACAGAATTCTCATGTGTCCTCGAGAACGTTTGGTCCTTATAAGTATTTCTACCGGCTTGTCCTTTTCTAAGAAAGGATTGGGCTACTTGATCCCTTTGTTCGTTACGTCTTTTACTTGCTCTTTGTTTTGTTGCCTTGTCAGAAAATCACTAAAAAATTGTTTGCTAAGTATTCACAAAGATTTCCTGCTCCATACCACTGTTCAGCACCTTCTGCTCCTCGTTGGGATCGACACTCCTATTTATCGAAAGTACTATGATACATCCCCTATACTTGTGGGCCATCAACGGAGAATAATATCCTAGAGCTGCAGTGCAAGGTGATGTGCGTCTCGTCACACATGTGTTGTCCCTTGTCGACGAGGCCACGTGCCTGACTCTTCTAAACCCATTCACAAAAACCATCGTCGCGCTCCCGCCCACTGACGAGCACTCCGTCGTCATGTGCATTCATGGTCGACCACTCTTGATCCACTGACCTTTGGCCAACAGCATTCTGTGTGAGATAAAGATGGACCAGATGCGCGACATGTTCTTCCAGCGAGGTGGTGCTCTCCTCGCCGGCCGATTCCAGTGACTGTATTGTGATGGCATAGCTCGACAAGCTGTAAGTCGCCTGGGTCAGCGTCGGCGCCTCCTAGACACATATACACAACAGTAGGCGAAATAGTTGACGTGGCTACATATTCATTTCAATTTAAATCGTCGTATTCATATACAAATAACCTCGTATGCTACATCGGCCATATTATGACGATTTTACCTAGTGAAACTATGACGTTTTGGAGCCAAATCATATTTATTTTCAAGGGCTTTGACCCCTCCAATTGGCTTATGACCATCCGGTGAGAGATCATCATATATCTATGACAATTTCGTCCATGGTCGATCGCTATTAGAAGGTCATAGAGCAACACATTTCTTATAGGTGTTGGCGGCATCTTTTGATCCAATGTATGATCATGATCAGATTGTGTTCATGTTGGTCTTTGTATTTTTCCATGAAGGTAGCGTTGTCTGAAATTTTTAATGTTTTGTTTCGAAGTTTAGTATCTTTTACGACAAACGCTTTTGCAAATCAAGAAGTGCAGTTCAGTTCCCCGTGTCTATGTTTATAAGGACTCCAAAGTTCAATATCTATTAGAGTTGCTCTAAGGGCATGCCTGCATGAGAACTTTCAATATTCTTCTTCAATGTTTCATACAGATTCTCTATTTTCAATATGTTTTTATCCTCCAAGTGTATTCTTAAAAGAGAGGAACAAAACAGTGCATGGGAAGGAGAAGAGGGGTGCATAATGGTGTCTATTTTATTTTTCTAACCTTCCCCCTATTTGTTTCATTATTTTTAGGGCCTATTATACTTTTTGGAGCTTTCATGTTGTTTCTAAACTTATTTATTCAGATTTTATGAATTATGGGCGAGTACTTTTGTCTTCTTCTATGAATTTCCTAAGAGTTTCAGGCTTTGTCAAAATATTTCTCATAGCCAGATTTCTTCCTACTATCCACACTTTGTTGTTTCTAGATTTCTTCAAATATTTTTTCAATAAATGTAGTCACATCAATGCAAGTAATATGTACCAACCTATTGTAATCTGCCCAGAAAGCCGTCACACTCATACATGTATAGGGCATAGTTTAAAATAGACAGCTATTCCATTTAGCCGGGGCTTTTTCATAGGCTATGAAAGGCTATAGCACACCTATAGCAGGCTATTTCATTTTAGCGTATTTTCAAAAATTGAGCAAATTACACTGAAATCTTTTCAAAAGATGAGGAAAACTATAACTCAAATAAGATTCGAGCTACAAGTCATGCAACTGTTGAACATAAATGAGTATTCAACCAATTAACTCACAAGTTCTATTGAATCGTATTTAACATAACTTTGGAAAAGGGAAAAAAGAAGAAAACTTCAAAGAGTAGAAGTTTAGCGGCTAAATTGGAGCTAATTTAAAGCTAAATCGGGCTATATCTGACTATTAGCAGCTATTTCTCATTTAGCCTACAAAGGGCATAGCCGTAGCCAGAACTTCTCAAAAGGTTGTAGCGCGGCTATAGCCGGCTATTTAAAACTTTGGGTCACCATCTAATAAGCATCTACTGCTCCCAACCGGTTACATGCTATAATGTTTAACTGTTAGGGCGGAAGCAGGAGACACGTCGGGAAGATTTCAATTTGAATTTTGAATATGTGGGACAAATTTGAGAATTTTTTAATGAATGAGGGTTATTTTTGCAAAATGGACTTTGTACTAGGTATGCGACATGTCGTGGTATTGCACGGCAGATGCTACTGGGGTAGCTTACGTAGAGGGAGCAAGGCGACGTAGGAGAATCCGGGAGCGAGATTGGCACACGATGTACCCAGGTTCACGTCCCCTCGGTGGAGGATCGCTACGTCTTGCTATCAATCCAGTATATGATTATAGATTGGTTTACATGGGAGCCGCCGTAGGCGGAGGGAGAGACTAGATCTAATCTATTGTGGGAAGAGATCATATGATCTCCCCGTGGGGGGTGCCCCTGGTGGCTTTATATATGCAGCCACCTAGGGTTTACATGTGCACTAATGGGCTTTGTATTGGAGTCGCCGTCTTGGGCCTCCAGTCGGCCCCACTCGTCTGGGTCCAGCACGCGCGAGTCTCTGTATTGGGCGAGTCGACCCGCTAAGGGCTAGGTTTCAGTCGGCTCGATCTAGCCAGCAACTCTGCTTCGTTGGTATACCCCGATTGGTATTCCCCCATCAGTAGTCCCCGAGCGCGTTGTCGATTCGACGCGGGCTCGAATCAGGGCGCGGAGAGTCTTGACGATGGGTCGTGGCGAATCGGCGACGAGCTCCTGAACAGAGAAAAGAACCGTGAAGCGGGAGCTGGTCGGCGTGAGCCAGTCGGTGATGGCCAGTTGGCGAAAGACACGGGGTTTCGGAAAAGCCGCCAGTGCCGGCGAGTCCCAAAACATGGAGCGTGCCGAGTCCCCGAGCGCAGTGAGTGGCGAGGTCGAGCGACCGGCGAGTGCCGAGTCCCCTGAGCGTGCCGAGTGGCGAGGTTGAGCGACCGGCGAGTGCCGAGTCCCCTGAGCGTGCCGAGTGGCGAGGTTGGGCGACCGGCAAGTGGCGCTGTCTGTAGCGCGCCGAGTCCCCGAGCGTGTTGAATACGCGAGGGCGAGTGTCCACGGCGGCGAGTCCCCGAGCGCATTGAGTACTCGAGGGCGAGTGTCCGCGGGGACGAGTCCCCGAGCGTGGAGAGTACGCGGTGGGGATTCCCCGAGCGCGTTGAGTACGCGAGGGCGAGTTCGCGGTCACGAGTCCCCGAGCACGTTGAGTACGCGAGGGCGAGTCCGCGGTGGCGAGTCCCCGAGGGCGTTGAGTACGCGAGGGCGAGTCCGCGGTGGCGAGTCCCCGAGCGCGTTGAGTACGCGAGGGAGAGTCCACGGTCGCGAGTACCCGAGCGCGTTGAGTACGCGAGGGCGAGTCCGTGGTGGCGAGTCCCCGAGCGTGTTGAGTATGCGATGGCGAGTGTCCGCGTCGGCGAGTCCCCGAGCATGGAGAGTCTTGACGATGGGCCGTGGAGAATCCGCGGTGGCGAGTCAACGAGGCGAGCCGCGGTCATGGAACCACGCGCACACGCAGCATGCCTAGGAGTAGTCCCCGAGGCTCGAGTTGGCTTGTAGAGGCGACTTGAGGCTCTTTAGAGATGCATATTCTGAAAATAGTAGTGGTTGGTGCAGAGCATGGCGACCGGCGAGCGCCGAGCCCCCGAGCGCGGCGAGTGGCACGGTCGAGATATCGGCGAGCGCCGAGTCCCCAGGTGCGACAAGTGGCGAGGTCGAGTGACCGGCATGGGCCGAGTCCCGGAAGCGCTGGCGAAAGTGGCGAGCGACAGCGAAGCGCGAGTTCTGAAGCGCGAGTGGCGAGGTCGAGCGGCGGCCGCTGAGTCGGCAGCGCGGCGAATCGGCGAAGGCGAAGGTCGGCGACCGGCCGAAGCGCTGGCGAAGCGGCGAGGTCGAGCGAGCGGCGAGTTCCGCTGTCTGGAGCATGCCGAGTCCCCGAGCACGGCGAGTAGCGAGGTCGAGCGACCTGCGAGCGCTGAGCCCTCGAGCGCGACGAGTGCCGAGGTCGAGCGACCGGCGAGAACCGAGTCCCCTAGCGCGGCGAGTGATGAGGTCGAGCGACCGGCGGGCGCCGAGTCCCCGAGCGCGGAGAGTGGCGCAGGTCGGCGACCAGCGGCGCCGAGTCCCGAGCGCCGGGCGAGTGGCGTAGGTCGAGCGACAGGGCGAAGCTCCTAGTCCCGGCGCGTGGCGAGGTCGTCGGCGAACCGGCGCGCCAGTGCCCGAAGCGGCGTGTGGCGAGGTCGGCGACCGGCGGCGCTTAAGTCCCGGCGTGGCGAGCGGCGAGCCGAAGCGACCGACGGGCACCGAGTCCCCGAGCGCGGCGAACGGCGAGGTCGAGCGACCGGCGAGTGCCGAGTCCCCGAGCGCGGCGAGTGGCGAGAAAGACACCGTTTTGCTGAGAAGGAGAAAAGATACAATTGCATTAAGGTGTACTTGCATAATATATTAAATAATTGTAAGACGTGCGAATTGTAGACGTTGAAATAAAATGCATGTTTGTTATGTGGATCGATGGACAGTATGTAAGGTTTATGCATGTCTTTTCATGAGTAGGCAGACCTCCAGCATTAAACGTTTGCCGGGTAACAGGGTCGCGATGCCAGACTGTTGAACCCGGAGACAAGGTCGGCCTTTTGGTACCCAGCCTCACTACTTCGACGGACGCGAATAAACAAAAGACAAAACTGAAACCAATCCCAAGTATGATTTTGGTCCCTGAAAGGGTCATATGCGACTGCATTGTCGGCTTTGGAGAATGAATGGAGATTCATATATATTTTGAACTCACAACATGTACGAGTGTAAAGAAACTTAGCTGTTAGCATGGCAATTCCGCGACGGCAGTCCGTGAGTGTGGCGAGTATGCGAGCGCGAGCTCGCGGTAGTGAGTCCCCGAGCGTGACGAGTCCGCGATGATTGCGAGTCCGCGAGGGGAGAGTCCCTGAGTGTGGAGAGGTAAGACCGCGGAGGGAGAGGTCGCGATGGCGATCCCGCGGTAGACGGGTCCGTGCTGGGCGAGTCCGCGACGTACTGGTGCGGCATTTAGCCGGAAGGAGTGGACCGGTGGAGTCGTCACAGCGAAATCGACGTTGCGAGGGGAGTCGACCAGATTTTTGTCCGTCCGGAATGACATAAATTTGCATAGTCGTCCTTGATGCCGCGGTTGCCGTCTATGCCGGTTGCCGTCTGGAAGACAGACTGTATTAGCATAACAGAGGAGCACTTATGCGATTAGCTGATGAATTTCATCGGTATACGGAGACATTTTCTGTCCGGCTCTACATCGACTCCATGTGATTCGTACATGTCAGCAATGTCCATGTAATATATTAGATCCAAATAAAATAATTAAAGCAGTCAATGAGAAAGAGAATAAAAGGATCAAGTAGAAAATTCAGCTGTGATTGCAGCCGATCGTGCATCCGTCTCTTGTTTCTTTTGCCTGGAGTTGATCTACCATATCTCGAAATTTGATCCACGGATTTGACATGCGCCTCCTCTTTTCCTTTAGCTCATGGATTAATAGCCACGAGTGATTCGCTCCTGCTAAAATTTTCTGCGTGCGCGTGTTCCGTGTCGCCGATTTTGAGTCATCGGATAGCAATTCTTTGATGGCGCGTCAGATTCTGCTGGTGATGACGAGAGATCCCGCCCGGATTATCACCCTCCAAACATTGCTTGTCCCACGGTGGGCGCCAACTGTCGTGGTATTGCACGGCAGATGCTACTGGGTAGCTTGCGTAGAGGGAGCAAGGCGACGTAGGAGAATTCGGGAGCGAGATTGGCACACGGTGTACCCAGGTTCACGTCCCCTCGGTGGAGGATCGCTACGTCCTGCTATCAATCCAGTATATGATCATAGATTGGTTTACATGAGAGCCGCCGTAGGCGGAGGAAGAGACTAGATCTAATCTATTGTGGGAAGAGATCATATGATCTCCCCATGGGGGGTGCCCCTGGTGGCTTTATATATGCAGCCACCTAGGGTTTACATGTGCACTAATGGGCTTTGTATTGGAGTCGCCGTCTTGGGCCTCCAGTCGGCGCCACTCATCTGGGTCCAGCACACGCGAGAATCTGTATTGGGCGAGTCGACCCGCTCAGGGCTAGGTTTCAGTCGGCTCGATCTAGCCAGCAACTCTGCTTCGTGGGTATACCTCGATTGGTATTCCCCCATCACGACAAGTATTGGAGACCGAGGCAAGTGATCTTTTACATATCTTAACATTTATGTTGGATATGAGTATCTATGAAATCTAATTGTTATTTCTCAAATAATTAAAACAGACTAAAGATAGATCCCCTCGTGAGGGACACTGTGCTACCAATAACGTCAAAAAATAACCCCTAGATCTGTTCATTCAGATCGTGTCCTCCTCACAGCCTCCTCCAGTCATCCCTCGTATGAGGTCTAGTTTGGCAACAAAGTTTTTTTAAAACTAAAGTATATCAATACCATAGTATTTTATGACTAGCAGAGCAATAGTTTAATTTTTCTCTTTTCTCTCGGTTTTAGAAAAAAAAAGGTTCTAACATTTTTCTTAAATACTCATATTATTTGTTGGATCCAAACACCTTAAAATATTTAATACTTTAATTTTTTCAAAAACCAAAGTATTCTCTTAATACTTTAAAAATACTTTGATATCAAACGGGACCTAGTCTCTCCCCCACCAGCCTACCATGGCTGCGCAACATCGTCGGAGAAGCACCAGGCTGCTGGCCTAGAAGCAGGACTGGAGCACCGTTCTGCCGCACAAGCTCTGGGAGCGCATCACCGAAACGCTCCCGTACGGCTGCGACGCCTCCAGCTTTCGGTCCATGTGCAAGCTTTGGCGTGGCGCGCTGCCCTTCACCAAGTTCGCTCGTGCTGATGCTGCCCTTCGACCCGGATGCACCCGACGGCACCGCACCATCACATTCTATAGTCCGACGGACGGGAAAACTATAAGTCCTCGTTACTTCCCCAGTATTTTCCAAGTTCAGCGAGTATTTTCATGGCACTCCTGCTGATTCTCGATTTTCCTCGCGAGCCCGTTTACTCCTCGTGTATTTTCGAGTTTGTTCCCGACCCATCCCCAAAAATCACCCCACCAAGAGCGATCCATCCGGGCATTTCCACACATGAAGAAAGCGCTCCTACGCCTAGAGGACATACGCAATGGCGCGAGCACACTATAAGAAATGTGTTAACTTGTGACGTTTTGGTAGTGACCATCTACAAAATCGTATTAGATTTATAAAGATTCCGTACCGGATGGTCTCAAGCTTCTTGGGAGGGCCAAAACCTCAATAAACTATGACGATTTCGCTCAGAAACGTCGTAATTTCTTCCAGCGAAACCGTCATAATAGCTAGAAAGGTCTAAATGCGGAGGATAGCAAGATGGGCCATTGGATGTGAACAGAATGGACGGACAAGATGTTGATCCATGGGAACTTGACACGGATAGATGACGTGGCAAGGTACCCATCGCACGCAGACACCGAATATTTCACCATCGCGCGCGCGTGCTAGCCAAAATCGCCACATCCCCACCCTCCCAGCGAACGCCTCTCCCCTCCTTTCTCGGCTCCCCAACCCTAATCCTACCGCCCGCCGCCACACACAAGCGAGCGAACGTCGCTCCCTTACTTCTCCAGCGAGATCTCCGCACGCCGCCTTCGCCCTCTGTTCGGGAGCCTCTTCCCCGCTCGCTCCAGCCGCTTCCCTCATTCTCCAGCAAGATCCACACCCCCTCCAGCGAGATCCACCGACGAGGAGTCGAATGATGGACGAGGCGGACAGCGACGGTTTCATCAGCCTCACCGAGTTCACGACGCTTGTCGAGGATGACTTGCAACTCCCAGATCCCTCCATTCTTGCCTCCTGTTTTTGTGCCATGGGCGGGAGCCTCATCGTCGACTACGCGGGACCTCCCTCCTACCCCTCACCTCTTCTCACACCGCCCCCCTCCCCTTCCATCGACCAGAGCAGCATCGAGCGCGCGTACGCGCCGCCGATGGAGCCCTGCAAGGAGAGGAACCAAGGTCGGTGGCTGATCCGGCCGTCCCTGTCGTCGCGTTCCTCGGATCTGGCAGCCCCGGTCCTCAAGCAGGGCTCGTGCCATGGAGGTCGTCAAGCAAATCTCGTGCATGCGTCGTCCTCCGCTCTGATCCACATGATGTCCTCGCTGCCGCCAACGAGCACTCCTCCAACTAGGGGCGTGTATTCCGTGTCGCCAACCATGCCGTCGTCGCCCTCGCGGCCTCAGCGCCGAGGGCCGCTCGTCTCCACCGCCTCACAGACGAGGTACAGATGTATATCCTCCGCCCGTCCTCCTTCTGCTTGCAAATTGAATCATTGGGTGGCCCTGTTTTGCGTCTTGACTAAACAGCACCATATTCTAATGATGCAAAGAAATAATTTATGTACATGTATTACCTACTCATGTTTTCCTTCTGACTAAACAGCACCATATTGTATGGATTTATCATGTTTGTCTTAGTTTCTATCACCCATATATTCTTGAATCCAATTCACACTTAAACTTTTAGTCAAGAAGGATGCTAGGACATGAACTTGTAGATTATAGCAGATAGGACATGAACTTTTAGATTATAGCAGCTAGGACATGAACTTGTGGATTATAGCAGCTAGGACATGAACTTGTCTATATAGTTGTGCATTCACCTTGATTAGACAAATACATATGTATGGTTCATTTATATTTTCCGTCAAGAGGGATTCTTATGTATGGTTCTTAAATTTACATGTTCGGTGAAGAAAGAGCAATGAAGTACAATTGATACACATCTTCACATGTTTCCACCGCGGCCTCCCTCCCTGGACCCCGATCCAGATCTTTGCTTTTACTACTACTATTTGCTGCCTAAAGTCAATAAGAACAGGTACTATGACTTCTTCAATTTTCTAACCGTTCATAAGCTTAATTAGTTACTACTCCCACTATTAGAGCTGGCTAATTGTCTATCGGTACAGCATGATAAGTGAAAGTCGGATTGAATCCGGTTTGCGTGATCGCAAAGCCTCGGCCCTCCTCATATATTTATAGACAATTTCAAATACACAATACAAGTATAGAAGACGTATTTAGCTAGGTTCCTTGGACTAGACTCTAAGTTGATCGGCCTCCGTCTCCTTCTCTAACACGCCCCCACAGTCTGAACCTGGGAGAGCATCGACGTGAAGACTGGATCGGAATTCCCTAAACAGAATGGTGGGCAGACCTTTGGTGAAGATGTCAGCATACTGTGATGTAGAGGGCAAATGTAACACACGAATAGCGCCGAGAGCCACCTTTTCCCAAACAAAATGAATTTCTAGCTCAATGTGTTTGATACGGTGATGATGAACTGGATTTGCCGATAGGTAGATGGCGCTGACATTGTCACAATACACAATGGTGGCTGTCTCAATAGGATGGTGAAGCTCCTGCAAGAGTTGCCGAACCCAGCAGGATTCCACCCCGGCATCACTAAGGTCGTCATGCGGGACCTGTACGCCGACGTCTTTCCCCATCTCTTCCCTCCCCTCACCACCGCCGCCTGCCTCAACACCACCTCCTAAACGCCTTCCAAGAGGAGATGGGCCTCAACGACAGCCTCAACTTGCTTTCCGGCCACTAACCCTAAGCCCTCCACTTCAGCTCCGCTAGGGCGGCTGCTCACCAAGACGATGCCGGCGCAGTCCTGACTTTTATTCCTCTGTGTGCAGGGATGGCCGATGCCGCTGGTTGGTTTGCTGTGTGGAGGGATTCAGCCACGCCATCAATTTTCTCCACTCATCCTCGATTCTACATCCCCGTATGCTAAATTTTCTCTCTCACTTCTATCTGATGGTCGCCACAGATTTTCCATGTCACCTGGAGGCCGGCCGACCGGTCGAGATGAGAAGGCCAAAGAGATTCCACGGACCTCCTCTCTGATTTGATCTGCTTTGTTCCCACCTGCCATTTTCCATGGCGAGGATCCTTTTTGTCTTCTCCGGCAGGAAGTATGTATGCCTTCCTGGCTCTCCCTATTGACCTATTCTGACCATGTACTCATGGTATCACCTGGTGCATTTACTAACAAATGAAAAGGATTTTTTCCCGTATATAATAAGAATGGCATGGATGATTAATTTGTTCGTTTCTTCTCTGAATATGTACTGCGTGCTTAATTAATTTCCCATTTCTGTCATTAAGTTCTATGGCTGATCATCAATGAGAAAGGGAAGGATTTCAGAACTTTCTACATTAGATGGTCAGCCTAAAAGTTGCAAACAGCACTTCGATGCGTCTCTGTTGGTGAACCTGTTAATTAGTGGTAGTTCACACTGAATCATGGTGCTTAATAGATGGGCATCCATGTCTCTACAGTAACAGGATAAGGGACGCCAGCTACATACTGTACAAAGTGCCACAACATGGTGAGTCCCGGTTCCTCCTGCATGGCCTCCTCCTCCTTCTCAAGAACAGTCGATGTTTCTTGGATCGGCCTCAACACTGACACACCTGCCATGGATCCGCTCGATAGTTGTTCTATTTGTTTTACGTACGTATGTGTCCTATTTTCATGTAAATATTAACTGCAATATTTTCCTGGTGCATACGCTGCTTAGATATATATATGTGCCTCAGGAATCGCTAGACAAATAGAAGATTGCCAATATCTACAGCCAAACTGACATAAATGTCATGCCATGTATTTAGGTGAATTTTACTACGAAGCTGGCAAAGAATATGCAACGATCGGTAAGTACAGCTTAGTAAGAAAGCTTTCAATATCTATGGTAGCCTATCCTTTATATATATATTTTCGTGTTAATTTACATGTGGTCGGCGTATATGCTGGAAGCAATTCACTCTAATTATAGATCAACTCTCTGTCCATTCTTGGTGCTTCTTCTTTGTATCATTTTTTATATCTAGGTACTTATATCCATATACAACAGCCAATTGGTATTTGGTTTTGTTCGTACTCACATAGGTGCCTTCCATCATGCGTTCCTTATATATACTGCCCTCGCATACAAGTATTTTTTGTTGATGTAGTGCAACCTACTATATATTTGCCACTGTAAAGAAATTAAAAGCATAAGTAATATGGAAAGTAAATTGCAACTGTTCTGCTTCATTGCTTAACTAACTAATTACTAAAACTTTGTTTCCTTATTCTGGATGTAGGAGCTATATGAGATAATATCCTAGACCCTCCATGTTACAGTAATGACGCACATTTGATGCTATTGTAAATGGTGTGATTTTTCGTTTTTGGATGGATATTATGTAGAGCAAATAAGTGGAGAAATTGCTATTTACCTTTGTGTGTCCCCGTAAAGAGAGTTAACGTACCTCTTCTTTTGAAGAGTACTTTGAGAATTCTTCTCTTTATGCTTATTAAGATTCCACTCAACCAAACTATATGAATGATTGTCGAGTCAAGTTTAGATACAAACCGCTTCATAACTTACATAGATCATCAGTATTGGATAAAAGAATATTGTCATCTTGCCTGCTTTGGATATTTCCATTCCTTTTAACATTTTTTTTGTTCCACTCTTTGCTATATTGGAAAAACATGAAAGAACATCATTATTTTCTCTGATTTGCTCATATTGTTTTATCGGCAACTCAATTCTGCAATTTAGTTTTTTCAGACAAATTGACCAATCTATTCAGATTTTCCAGGAGTGCAAATAGCCTTACTCAAAGATGTGTGGAAGCAGATGTGTCGTCGGAAACTCGTGTGCTTAGTATGAATCTGGGAAAACGAAGTTCGTGACACCAGACATATCATATATGAGCTGGATTTCGTCATGGTAATCCGTCAGGTATGTACCATAGAAAACATCTCTATTTCGATTTTGGCGTCCTTACAGTACAAATGATTTAGGATAGTCTCCTATCAAGAAAGTAATGTAAATTTCTAAAAGCAGCACAATACTTTAAACTATGATGTAGAAAATTACTACCACCTGTTGTTCGTCAAATAAGATGATGTAGAAAATTACTACCATGTCAGATGTTATGGTGTATAAGTCAAACCAACAGCCAAGGAGGCATGTATATTTACAAGCCACCAGGTACATTTTATGGCTTAAAAAAGTAAAAACTACATATACTGTGTATCATGTAGCTACCATAAAGTTAATATACGCAGCATAATTCCTTTTTTAAGTGGCAATGTATATTTACAAGCCACCAGGTACCACCTGTTGTGACTCTATGGGGAGACCATGTAAAAAACTTCAATGCTGCTGACTTATATAATGCATCCTCACAAGAACTGTCTCAAGCTACTAGCAGTACCTCTATATAAACCACTTGAGTTAACGGGGATAATATGTGCCTCTGTTTTAGGTCCCTAATCATACCGTTGTTTTTTACATTCATTCCTCCTTTTACCTATATAAAAGAGTTAATTTGAAAAGAAATCGGTAATGTATGCATTGATAATTTTGCTGAATAATATAACACATGATATATATATACCTGTCAAAAACTTCAATTATCTCTAGAGAACGCCATTCTGATCTCATACTAGCTGACAGAAACGAGGCAGTTCTACTGAGAAAAATGACCTATGTTATTGCAGTTGCATTTCCAAATATTTACATGATCTAAGAAAATAGTATCCAGTTAAGCATATATTTCTCAACACTTAGACTTATAGAATTCTCTTCTTACTGCATAATTTGTGGCTGACTAACTTAATTGTTTTCTGCACAAGGCTATATATAATTTCTATTTTGGTTTGAGGGAACCACGTTGGATGTCTGTGTGCCAGCCAGTGTTACAGATTGGTTGACAAAACTACTGAAGAAGGTTCGATCTATGTCCTTCCTCCATTTACAAATAAGTGGATTTGCATTTCTCTAGATTCACATGTATCTATACACTATAATGCGTCTAGATACATGCTAATTTAGACAAATCCAAGTCACTTATTTCTGAACGGAATGAGTATCTAGAATGTTCGAATTGCTGCTGACACCTGAAAGATACAAAAAAACAACCCACCTGTATATAATCAAAGTTGCTTAGAATCAGGAAATCAGCCCACAGCATGAATCTTCTCCTCTGTTCACTTACGATGCACAACCATATGATGTTCTAGAAGCATGTATAGAAAACCCTAAACCCTAAACCCTAAACCCTCTTCCGTCAAGTGTGAACACAATAATCTTCCATCAGGTGTTTGCTCAATTCTGCATAGCTTATACTATTTGCTTTGCCTGCATTTTTCTATTGGCGAATATTCTCCCTCTGTTGTTCACATCACTTTCTGCTTATTTCTGATGCTTAATCTATTTCTGGATACTAACACAATACTATTTACTTATGGTACAAGACACTGTTGTATTAGTGACGTGACTCTAGGACATTGTTCCATTAGAGAGAAATCTAGAACCCATGAGACACATACACTCAACTGATACAAGGTACAGTTCATGTTATAAATATTTACAATCTCAAAACATTACATGACCCCCTAATTGATGTCTGGTACAGTTCATAGTGTAAATACCTAGAGTTTAAAAACACCACATGATTCCCTAATCACTAACAATGTCTCTAAGTACAGAAATTATCATGGGAAAGACAACAAGAAATTTGGAACCAACACTACTTAACCTTCCTTTCAGTTTGTAGTTCTTGCTGTAGATATTGGGTTACTGTTAACACAATCTTTTGATACGTTGAATCATCGATAAATAGGGCGAAGGTCGTAATGCATACAACTTGGGGAAACCAACTTTTAGATTGGTGGAGCAAATATTAACTACTGTATTAACAGTGTTTCAAAAGAAGGGATTGGAGAAAACGACGATGTGAATCCTACCGACGACACGCAGAGCTGGAGGATACAACTCTCACTCCACCCATAGTCTATAGATAGTTTAGATACTGCTCAACATCGACGCCTTCTCTGACAATGAGCCCTGAGAAGAGGACCACTTCATCACCGGAGTTGTCCTTGGCCTCCCAGTGCTAGAAAAGGACACCGTCGCGACCACCCCCTGGACACACGGTAGAATAGATGCAGCGAACTCAGGCCGGTTGCACTACAATGTTAGTAGCAACATGATATTTTGTGTTGTGTCTACTCAAATAGGCACTGTACTTAGAATCATGTAACTAAGCTCTGCAAAATCAAGTGCTACTTGCTTTGTTTTGTAAATATCTGCACCTTCTAACATCTGTGCCTCTGAGTGTAAAAATATGTCGGCACTATCTAGGATAATATTGTCAAATATGTTCCGAATTAGTTTCAAAAATAGACATCAGCTTTGCAAAGAAACATGTTACTATTTCTTCGCTCTAACAGCTATAATTATGAGCAATTCTATTAGAACTGAACTTGCCTAAAAAATAACAACACGGGAGCGGCGTGTCGCTGCGACACTTTTCCTAGTATTATCTGTGAAGTGCATCATGGATCATAATGGTGGAAATGCCATGGAAATACATTACATGAATTCTAGTCACAATTGATGGAAATGCCATTTAAGGCAATATGAAAACTTCATGTCTATAGATGGTAGCAACCTTTTTTATGTTTGCATGTATACTTAAGCTTAGTATAAGCTTATTTTTTTCCCATGATAGCACAAGATTCCTGGAGTTACTCAGTATGTGTAACCCATGGTTTTTTCTGTATTCTGTTGCTCTAAAAATTTAAGGTTCCCTCGTTTTTCATTGCCCACTCAATGTTCGCAGGTGCTTGATGTAGCCGGTGGGAGAACCTACAGGTAGGAGCCGAGTCCGGCTGGATGGACATGCTTTGTTTCTTAGAATCGACTGATGTTGGATGTAGATGTTGGATGCAGCCTTTTGTAGTTGTGTGTTGGGGTTTAAATTTTGGGCTAGATTCAGTTGCAGCCTCAGGTGATTCTAGGTTATTATTTTCTATATATGATTTGAACCGTGGAAATGTTGTAATAGACTTGATTGTTGTTGTTATTAGAACGATGTCATATATTCCCACGGTTCTAATTAAATTTTATGTTGTTTAATTGTTGTCAAATTGTTGGTACATAAACATGACAAGTGGGACCAGTTGGACAACGGAAACTGACCTGGGGGACCAAATTACTTGAATAGTTTTACAATTGGGACCCATCTAATTCGTAGGACCAGCCAAAAAAAGATGGACCTTAGAAAGGCCTAGGCCCAAAATAGAAAAGGTTGTAAAAAGTCTAAGGCCCAATAGAGAAATGGAATATAAAAAGCAAAAACATAGTAAATAAATGACTGAAATTATTGGGCTGAGCCCATATGGACCATAGAAATGGACTGGGCTGATTTTGATTTAAGACGATTTCATTTCGTCATAGTTTTGCCACGTAGGATTGGCCACGTAGGATCTGACTTGGCCAGTGTCGTGGGAATCGTCACGGCAGACGCTGCAATCGGCAGCGAGTAGTAGAACGAGGGGCAAGGGCGGCCAGCCATCTGCGGTGCGAGATGAGGGCGGAGACACAGGGTTTTACCCAGGTTCGGCCCCCCGGAGGGTAAAGACCTACTCCTGCTAGATTGTATTATGAAGGTGGTACAATGGGCGAACTCGGCGGCTAGGCGGCGAGTCGCTTGGGTGTATGATGGAACGTATCTTTACACGCCCCGCAGGGAGGTTTATATAGGCTCACCTCCCCTAGGGTTTACATATCTTAACCAAATCAGTTAAGGTTTCGGTGCCTGTTTACCCTAATCCGACTGGGCCTATCTACTCGCATGGGCCTTCGGCTTCCAGTCGCTTGGATCCACACCGGGCTTTGATCCAGTCGCCGTCTTGCAGGCCCACTCGCCAGTTCCTTGGGCCAGTCGGAAACGTCCTGCTGGGTATACCCCGGTAGGCACATCCCCATCAGTAGTCCCCGAGGCCGTCGTTGATTAGGCGCAGGTGGCTGCTGGCAGTCGGAGTATACGGCTTCAGAGTAGACATCCAGTCGAATCGTCGGCGGGCTCCTGTATAGAGGAAAAACTTGTCATTCTGTTCGCAGCTTTGGCGAGTCGAGTCGGCGAATCACTGTCGTAGCGATCAGGTCGGCGAGCCGAGTGGCTGAAGTTGGACCGTTAAGCGTGGTCAAACTAGCCATTGCGGTAATCCAACGGTAACTTCTGGCGTAATCACCGCGTAGTAACGGCCTCCTGATTTGGCGGGTAACAACCGCTATATAAGGGGAATGGCAGTCGATCAGAGAGCTATCTTCTCGCCATTCCCTCCGACTACACACATTCTCGCCTTCCTTCGCATCGCGATCCAGCCGACCCGAAATCCTCCGACCCCCCGCAAAGCCTTCCGCCATGGCCCTCTCCACCGATCCTTGGGGGAGGTCTAAATGTACGAGGGCGCAACTGGCGTCCTTCGAGGAGGCCGGGATCCTGCGCGCCGGCTGTTGGCGCATCCCCGCGGCCGGAGAGGTGACCCCAAACCCGCGCGAGGGGGAATTCATCTGCTTCACCAGCCACCTAGAACGGGGACTGGGATTCCCCACGTCCTTGTTCTTCCGGCGCTTCTGCGCCTACTACGGGATCCAGCCGTCGGATCTGGGTCCCCACAGCATCGAGCAGCTCGCCATCTTCGTGGCGTTCTGCGAGTGCTACTTGGGCTGCCGGCCCTACTTCCCTCTGTGGCAAGATCTGTTCCACGGACGGATCAGCCGCGAGGAGGCGGGCGGCCCAATGCTCGCCGCGGGTGGCCTAACCTTCCAGCTGAAGTCGAAGGCCTCATTCTTCGACCTGATGTTGCCCGCCAAGGCAGCGAGCGACTGGAAGAAGTCGTGGTTTTACGTCTCCGAGGCGACCCAGGAGGGCGAGACGGCGATCCCGCGGTACTCCGCCAACCGGTCTGAGCCGCGCCGTCTTCAAGTCGGCAAGCTCCCCAGCGACCAGCGGATGGTCGTGGAAGAGATGCTCCAAACCATCCGCGGCTTGAAGAAAAGGGGCCTCCAAACGATCAATCTATACAACTGCTGGCTCGGCGCGCTCGCCCTCCGCTCGGCGCGACCACTACATGTACCAAAGACATGGGCGGAGGACTCGACGAAGGCCAGCCTAGCAGTGGAAGCTCGAGGACTACACCGCAGCATCGAAGAAGATCACCCAGCGGTGTACACGGGCCAGCTGGGTCGCCCTACAAGCGTCCGGCCCCAACGGTAATCATCTCGTATTATTCGCAATCGTAGTTTTTTGGAGTCGCGGTCATTCTAATTTCATCTTGTCTTCATTGCAGCTGTTCCAAGTGGTGGAGGGGTGGCTTCCGCCTTCGGACGATGAGAATTCGAGCTCGTCCGTCCAGGACATGGGCGAGTCGCCTCTCGCCAAGGGCGACGCCGGGAGCGACGAGAGCAACAGCGACGACGAGTCCGAGGAGGAGGTCGCCCCGCTGGTCCGCAAGACCCGCGGGCAACGTCAACGCGAGCTCGAGGCGAGCAAAAGCCTCGAGCATCATGATGACGAAGAAGAGCTTCCGGAGACCACCTCGCGCCGCCAGGCTACTCCGTCGAAGAAGAAGAAGAAGAAAGAGAAGGAGGCGAAGGTCCCTCCAAGAAGGAAGACGAAGCCGATGAGGCCGGCCTTGCCACCGCACTCGGCAAGCAGTTCCGATGCCCCCAGCCCGGCCAAGGACGAGGCGCCACCGACGGCAGTCGCGCTGGACACGGTCACCATTGAGGTGCCACTGGCTTCGATGCCCCCGCCATTCGCCCCAGTCTCTGGGCTGGGGGACGCTCCGGCCGCAGCGACCTCGGCTCGCAGGGAAGCTCCTTCCGAAGAAGTTCCAGGGGCTCCCGTTGCGGCCTCGATGACGAAGAAGCCGTCCGTGTCTTGGGCACGCAATGTCCTGGAGATGGGGCTCAGCCGCCGTCTGGGCCCTGAAATGGAGAAGCCGGCTGGCCTCCGCACGGGGCTGCGCTCCATTCCAGTCGCCAAGTGAGTTTCCTCACCTATCTTTGTCTTCCATAGTAGTTTGAACTATCTTGCTTACGCGATTGATTTACAGGACCGGAGTGAAGAAGATGGGCCACCCGACCGTGGCTAAGGTGCCATCCGTCGCCAGCGAGGAGGATCCTTCCCGTAAGCGGAAGGCGGACGAGGTCGTCGTCCCTACAGATGGCGGCAAGAAGGCCAAGGGCGATGATGTCGTTACGATCTCCGACGACACGACAGTTGCGCCGACCGATCCCGCACCAGAGGCGGCCGCATCCATGAAGGAGGGCGCTCCCCTGCCTAGTGCGGCCGAGCCGACCTCCTTTGGTGCGGGTGCCTCCATCGGGACGTTCCCGCGCTTCATGGCCAAAGCGGCCACGGCGAGTGGGACTTCACCATCGAGCCGTGCTCCTGGGGTCGCCGACATGGAAGTCGAGCAGCTTCGTGGGCACACGCCAGCTCTCCTCCCGTCCGTGGACGTGATACAGCTTCATGGCATGCTTGGCGCAGCCATCCAGGTATGTCCAGTCCCCGAGGATCAGGTCGGTGTGTTGCAGCGGACTGATCCTTTTAGTGTATAGCCGTTATTTTTCGCATCCAGTCCCGAGTGTGCACTCGCTGAATTTCAGCGGGTGGGCACTTAGGAGTTTTTGATTGCCAGTCCCTGAGTGCGCACTCGCTGAATTTCAGCGGATGGGCACTTAGGAGTTTTTTGATTGCCAGTCCCCGAGTGCGCACTCGCTGAATTTCAGCGGGTGGGTACTTAGGATGTGCTTTGACTAACTGTTTGAATGATGTGCAGGGACTGCAACGTGAATCGGCTGACCGGTTGGCCGCGAAGCGCCGTGCAGAGAAGGAGCTAGCCACCGTCTAGGAGGCGAACAAGGGGCTTCAGGCGGTTGCCGCGAAGGCGGAGGAAGCCCGCTAGGGGATTGTCCCAGCGGGTGAATTGGCGGCAGCTCAATCAGCATTGGGCTTGGCTGAAAAGCGAATCGCCAAACTTGAGCGCGAGCTGAAGGAGGCGAAGGAGGAAGCGAACTCGGCGGATGGGCGAGCCAAGGCCTCTATTTCCGCCGCCGCAGAGGATCGTAAAGTGTCCGACGCCCTTGTTGCTGGGCTTCAGGACGACTATACTGCGCTTCAATGCTTCATCACGGATCTCTCCCGCCCCTTGATTGGTGAGTGTACCTGCCTCTGCCAATAACATGTGTACTGTTGTGGTACCTGATGTACTCATTGTTTTCTTCCATTCGCAGGTCGCATCCTTGATAGCGCGGAAGAAGCGAGCTCGTTCGACGCGCGGCAGTGTGTGTCCATGCTCGTGGATTCGACGACGTTGTCGGCGACGTGTATCCGAGGTAATTCTGAGCGACCTCGTCGAGGCGTGGAAGTACTTGGAGAAGGCGCCCGCGGTCGTTGAATTCATGACGCGATCGGCGTTTCGGCGCGGAGCGGCGACGGCGCTTAGCCTTGGACTTGCTCACTTTCCGGAGGATTTCGACATCGACGACGTGACGAGTGGCTACCCGTCGTCGACCGGTGCAGTGGATCTGTCCGAAGTGCTCAAGTTGACGGACCGCGCTGCGATGTACTCCGAGCGTGTCTGGGCAATGGGCGACCTCCTTCCGTACCAGGAGACGGTCGTCGCGCCCAACGACCCCGAGCCGCAGCATCGGGACTTCAAGGTCGAGCATCCCTTCCGCGCGGCGATGGCGGGTGAGCTGACGACGTACCCATCCAACCCGTACACGCCATTCATCCGCAATCGCCATAGTGCTGGCGAGTCGTCGTCGAAGCCTGCAGAATAGGATAATTTGGGGCATTAGTAGCAGGTCTGCCGTTTAGGCGTATTTTGTAATTTAAGACAATGCTACGAACTAATGAATGAGACGTCGTGTCTGTTTTGGGATTTGATATGTGTTTTGTGATTGAGGTTTTGTACGAGTCCCCGAGCGCGTCCGCCCTTTTGTGGGGTTTACCTCGTGTGTGATCTGTTTATGGTTTGAAATGTTTTGTTATTGTGGTCGACTCGCCCGGATTCGAAGAGCCAGTCGCTAGGCGACTCCCTTGAGCGCTCTGTACTTCACCGTTTTCCCTTGCGCGAACGAGGTCGGATGGCCGAGTCCCCGAGCGTGGTACTTGGTTGTTCTAGGCGCGACTCGAGGGTGGGTGAGGACTTGGCGCGTTGGTTTGAGCGCATCGCTCCTGCCTGGCCCGTGGGGTCAGTCGCATGGCGAGTCCTGGGCATGCTCTCATACTTGGCGTTTTTCCAAGTCGCTCGCGCTGAATTGGTCGTCAGTCCCCGAGCGTGGTACGTGGCCGTTCGAGTCGCTATGTCGACGATGCGGAGGATCATGGTCGCTGTGAGAAGCGAAGGCAGTTGTCTTGGCTCGTAGAGCCAGTCAGGCTAGGCGACTCCAATGGGGCCCCGGGTATGCGTTTTTCGTGGACGATGCGAAACCTGAGGTAACTCAGTGCTTTTGCATCGCACTACTTGGCCGTGCCGATCGCTTTACCAAAGGTTGACTTATGCGGTTAGCTTGACGCTGTTATTACGAGTGCGAGTGGCACAAGACAAGGAGAGTAAACGCAATTTGCGGTAACCAATTCTTTTTATTTAATAGCGACTGGAGAGTACATACGTGGCGTTCTAGGAATAGAGTTTCCGTAGGAGGTTTACATTCCATGGTCGCTTGGCGGGGGATGAAGCGACTGAGAGCCGCTACTCGCCAGCTTCCGATCGCCACGCAAGCACTCGGTTTGTTTTGCCGGCGATCGTGTCGATCTTGGTGGGTTCGCTTATCCCGCGCTTGGAGACGACGTAACCCAGTAGTTGCCCTGCTGGTACACCGAAGGTGCATTTGCCTGGGTTAAGCTTTATCTTGTATCTTCGCAAGTTGGCGAATGTTTCCGCCAGGTCGGCGAGTAGATCATCCTGGCGAGCGGACTTCACGACCACGTCGTCGATGTAGACGTGGACGTTGCGGCCAATTTGGCTCGCAAGGCACTCCTGCATGCACCGCTGATAGGTCGCCCCAGCATTCTTGAGGCCGAAGGTCATAGCTGTGTAGCAGAAGGCTCCGAATGGCGTGATGAACGCCGTCTTCTCCTCGTCCTCGACAGCCATCTTGATCTGGTTGTATCCAGAATAGGCGTCGAGGAAACATAGCGATTCCGAGCCCGCGGTGGAGTCAATTATTTGGTCGATCCGCGGGAGGGCGAACTGCTCCTTTGGGCAGGCGCTGTTCAAGTTTGTGTAGTAGATACACATCCTCCAGGTGCCATTCTTTTTCTCGACCAGGACTGGGTTTGCCAGCCACTTGGAGTACTTGATTGGCCGGATGAAGCCTGCAGCGAGTAGACGCTGCACTTCCTCGGCAATGGCTCGGCGGCGCTCTTCGTTAAAGGGCCGCAGCGACTGCTTGACGGGTCACACTTTGGGGTCGGCGTTTAGTTTGTGCTCAGCGAGCTCCCTAGGGACACCAGGCATGTCGGAGGGCTTCCATGCGAAGATATCTCTGTTCTCACCCTCGATGAGCGCGCCTTCCTAGGCTGGGCTCATCCCTGTTCCGATCGTCACCGTCTGGCTGGAGTCGCCTGGGACCAGCTCGACGGTGCGAGTGTGCATCGTTGCCTCGAAGGCTGAGGTGTTTGCGCCCTCCGAGTTGGGCTTCTTGAGTATGGTGGGGTCGTCGTTGTTCATCCCGCTCGCGTACTTGGCGAGCTCGTCAGCATGGTTGGCCTCTGCCGCGATGACAGCATCGGCGAGCTCGGCTCCTTTGGCCTCGCACTCGGCGGCCATGTTGGGGTCGCCGTTGATGGTGATGATGCCACACGGCCCAGGGAGCTTCATCGCGTTGTACGCGTAGTGTGGCGCTGCCATGAACTTGGCGAACGCCTGGCGCCCCAGGACGCAATGGTAGGGGCTGTCGAAGGGCACCAGCTCGAAGATGATCCGCTCGGTGCGGAAGTTTGCTGGGGTGCCAAAGGTGACTGGCAGTGTGACCTTGCCGATCGGGTACGCCTTCCGACCGGGGACGATGCCGTGGAACGTGGTGTGGGTTGTCTCGATCATCGACTGCGGGAGCCGCAGCCGCCTGAAGGTGTCCAGGTACAGGATTTTGATGGAGCTGCCGCTGTCCATCAATGTTTTGGGGAGCCAGTAGTCGCCTACTTTTGGCTTGACCACCAGGGCGACTCGCCCTGGATACTCAATGCGCGGCGAGTGGTCCTGGCGGCTCCAGGTGACGGGTTGCTCCGACCAGTTGAGGAACTGGGGAACGTCCACCTGGGCAATCGCGTTGACGGCGACGGCGCGGGTTATGACCTTCTTCTCGCGCTTCGTGTTGAAGCCGGTGAAGGTATGGAGCGACCCGGCCACGTTGCCGAACTTTCCGCCGTTTGGAGGGTTGTTGTCGGGGTCCTCCCTTGCTCGCCGTGCATTCTCGATCTCCCTGAGGGTGTGGCAGTCGGCGGTTGTGTGCGTTACGGGCTTCCCTTCCCTGCTATGAAACGCGCAAGGTTGGTTAAGAAGGGCCGCAGGATCGAACCTTGGCTTGGCCTTGTAATTGCCGCTGTCGCGGCGTTGTCCTCCGTCGCGGCGGAAGCTCTTGGGCTCGCGTTGTGCGTGCCCGGCGTTGGCGACGAAGTCGACTCGCCCGTCACTGCGGCGCTTGCCGGTGAGGCGAGTGTTGCTGTAGCGTAGGTCAGACCGTCGTCAGCTGCCGTTGCCTCTCGTGCGGCGTTGACCCCCCAACTTGTCGTCGGTTTCCTGGTTTGGATCTTCCTCCACGTACCGTTTGGCAATCTCGAGGAGGTCCGGTATGTTGTCGAGAGTGCGAGAGTGTCGCTTGAGCTTGGCGACCAGCGGCTCGTAGCGGCACGAGGTCTTGAAGCAATGGATCGCGGTGTCCGGGTGGATGCCGACCGCGTTGTACCAAAGTTCCTGCCACCGTTGGACCCAGTTGCGGGTCGACTCGCGGGGTCCCTGGACGCATCGCTCCAGGTCCTCGATGGTGGTGGCGCGTGTGTAGGAGCACTCGAAGTGCCTGACGAAGGCGTCGTGCATTTCCTCCCAGGAGTCGATGCTATCCTGTGGGAGGGTGTTGATCCACTGCCTGCACGTCCCCTCCATCATCAGGGGGAGGTAGCGGGCGGCTAGAAGATTAGTGTGGCCTGCGATCCCCATTGCCATGAGGTATGTATTGAGCCAGACGGTGGGGTCGTACGAGGAGTCGTATTTTTCTATCTCCTTCGGCGCCTTGAAGTTTGGCGGGTACTTCTCGCCTCGGATCATTGGTCCGAAGCACTTGGGGCCGAGGCGACTGAGCGACCCCATTGGCTCGCCGTCGCGGCGATTGGTCAGGGTGTGTCGCAGGTCGTCGGGCTGGCGTGCGCGCCAGCTTTGGTTGTTGATGATGTGGGTGCGGGCGTCGATGGGTTGACCGTTGGCGGCGACGAAGTTGGTCGCTGGCCTGGGGTTGTTGGTGGAGAGTGCCGTGTTCGCGGGTCTGTGTTGGAGATGCAATGGCTCTGGTGGCGGGCAGTTGAGGGTGTTTGCCGCCAGTGGGCGGCCGCTCGAGGCCGCTCTGCTTCCCGAAGAACGCGAGTACACTCGACCCTGCGAGTCGGCGCCTGCGTTTTGCTGCTCGACGGCCTTTGCGAGCAGGGCCCTGACGTACTGGATCTGTAGGGCGCCGTCGCCGGTGGCCGTGATGTTGTCGGCTGCTGCTCGGCCTGCCACGAGGTTGTCCATCGGGGTGGAGAACAGTGGGAGGCCGTTTGCGTCTCGCTCCCGTGAGGAGACTACTATCCGCGGCTGGTCCCTGGGGGTGTGCATTGGGTGGAGGTGGGGCGCCCATCGTCGTCGACCCTGGAGGGGGCCGGGCGCTTCCTCCTGGTGGCGCGTTCTCGCAGATCGCGGCCGCCGCTGGCGGTCGTTTTCGTCGTCGAAGTTCAGGGCGCGCCCCTGAACGGTAGGGTTTAGGCGCGTCCTGATTCGTTGCGCGTGGTAGCGCGACAGCTCCTGCGCCATCACCTGCTCGAGGCAAAAAATTTCGCTCGGCCTCGCTCCGGCGACGGCGCCCGCTTTCAGGCGGAGTTCCCCGACCTCCGTTGCCGTGGCGTTGGGAGGGATCGGAGTGGAGAACGGGTCCTCCGGCGGATCGGTGCCAGTCGCCATATAGGTTGCGGCGTGACGACCGGTCCCGTCACGGAGATCGGCGGAGTTTTCCGACCCAGAGTCAAAGTCGAAGATCCCAAGGATGGAAGGATCCTCGAAGTCTCCCGCGTTGGAGACCTGGGTGATGGAGCCCGCGGGCGAAGCCGTGGTGATGGAACCGACGAGTGATGCCGGGGTCACCGAGTTGGCGTCGTCGTTGAGGGCCGCGGAGTTTTCGGCCACGTCGCTTTGGGCCGATTTATACTCGGAGGCGAGGCGATGGATGGTGCGAACCTGGCTCTCAGAGAGACGATCGCGTGGCGGCGACTCGCGGATGCGAGCCGAGTCCTCCGAGACGATGATGTCGGTGAGGCCGACGAAGAGGCTGATCGTGTCCACTGGCAGGATCATGCTGTGCGTGACGGGTCGCGCCGCCGGGACATAGCTTCTTGGCAAGATCTGGAGCATCTCGCCAATCGCTATCATGCGGCCGGTGGCGACCGACTCGTTGATGGGCAGATTGGATCTCGCCGCAGAACACCGGCCAGACCGGCCAGGCCCCACGGTGGGCGCCACTGTCGTGGGAATGGTCACGGCATAACGCAATCGGCAGTAGTAGAACAAGGGCAAGGCGGCCAGCCATCTGCGGTCGAGATGAGGCGGAGACACGTGGTTTTACCAGTTCGGCCCCGGAGGGTAAAGACCTACTCCTGCTAGATTGTATTATAAAGGTGGTACAATGGGCAAACTCGGCGGCTAGGCGGCGAGTCGCTTGGGTGTATGATGGAACGTATCTTTATACGCCCCGCAGGGAGGTTTATATAGGCTCACCTCCCCTAGGGTTTACATATCTCAACCGAATCAGTTAAGGTTTCGGTGCCTGTTTACCCTAATCCGACTGGGCCTATCTACTCGCCTGGGTCTTCAGCTTCCAGTCGCTTGGATCCACACCGGGCTTTGATCCAGTCGCCGTCTTGCAGGCCCACTCGCCAGTTCCTTGGGCCAGTCGGAAACGTCCTGCTGGGTATACCCCGGTAGGCACATCCCCATCAGCCAGGCTAGATGACTCGTGATGATATTGGATTGTCATAGACGTTATGACAATCCAATATCGTCATAGACTATTATGAAGATTTTGCCAAAAAACGTCGTTATAGTTCATTTGCGACGCCCAACTTTCGACTATTTCAAAATCGTCATAAACGGGCAACTATGACGATTTTGTGACGAAAATGGAGGGTCATATATAGCCATATTTTTTGTAGTGGCAGCATGCGACAACGCTCTGACCTAGACATCACCGACGGACACCACTAGTGGACAAGATAGGGCCTTCTCTCCATCAAGTCCCTCCTCGCCTCTTCACCTCTCTCGCCTACCTAGGGTTTCTTCGGAAATGATAGTGGTGTACCAAATAAAGAAAAAGTTTGCATGCCAACACTATTTTTTGTTACATATAAAAAAGGAATAGAAAAAATAGAATTTGATCCGCCACTCCACTCAGCTCGCATTTAAACTGAAATCTCCACTCCTCCACTCCACTCCTTCCCTATCTTGAGCCTCCACTCGGCGGATCCTCTCCTTTCCATGGCTGCTGTGTCGATGCCTCGACGACACTGATGCACCGCCATTCTCCATCGCCTCAATCGCACTGACGCACTTTTCCCTCGGCGAGGGCGGAGAGGCGCGACGAGGAGGGTCAGGGAAACACGGGTCAGAGAGGTGTAGAGGCGCGAGATCAGAGAGGGCTAGACCAGAGTTTGGCAGGGCGGCGCGGGTGGCGGCAGTGATTTGGGGGGAGGAGGGGCGGGGGGACGAGCCGGCCAGGAGTGGTGCGCGCGGAATGAAAGAGAGGCATAAGGGAGGGCGGCACCTTTTAGCGAAATTTTGGATGGCACAGTGGTGGCGTCTCTAATTTATGGGACGTCAACACTACACCGTAGTTGCGGCGCTTCGAAGTGCCGAATGCCCGGGCTATATTGGTTCCGGCTTGCCTCGTAATCCCCATTAAGTACCGGCGTTCGCTGTTTTCCGAACCCATGACTAAGTTATAGTGGCGGCGTTCGCCTTTTTCCGAACGCCGCGAGTATTTTCCCTTGCAGTAGTGCCGCTCATTTTACTTTAGACGTCACTAGAAAAATAAATGCTCTTAAGTTTTTCCTACTGGTTCTAAGTTTTTGTACTAGAGGAACAAATTGTTACCGCATTATGATTTGGAACGAGCCTGAAACAATTTATCAAAACAACTAAGAATTACTGACATAGGGTGCCTGAAAGTAAACTAGAATGCCAAACGGCACCCTCCCAATAGAAACAAATATGGACAATTTTAGGCCATGTTGTACCAAATTTTGGCATCTTGGTGGAAAAACTAGCACACCAAACAGTACACTATTCCCAAAAGGTTGAGTCCAGGAGTACTATAACCGTCACGTGCATAACAAACACGATCAGGAATTGCGCTCTTGGCTACGCCTCTACCTTCACATCTAGTCCTTCCGTTTTAAAATATAAGATGTTATAGCTTTGTGAAGGGAGTGTATCTAGACTATTTTTAGTGTATAGATTCGGAGTAAAACTATACACAAAAAGATTCTAGATACGCTTCTTTCACAAAGCTAAAACATTTTATATTTTAAAATAGAGTGAGTAGATGGGCTTTGCAAATTCTTCGTTGTGACACTCGTCTAGCCAGACCTCATGTAGTCTAGAACTTTCTGTACATCTACCACTGACATTATTGACTCTCATTGATTGGATTTCTCCATCTATTTCTTTCTGTCTTTGTAGCAAATAATTGCGACGAAACTCTGGTTCAAAGCTTTATTTTCTAAACAGAACTGAGATATACTCTTTGCTCCTTGACGTAGATCAAGTAGAGCACGGTGAGAAATCTTATACTGTCACTAGTAGAAAAGAGGCCATCCGTTCGTGCCTCCTAACAGCATTAGTCCTGGTTTCGCCATGAACCGGGACTAATGCTGGCACGCGTCCCTGTTCGAGCGGACACGGGGCCGGGAGGCATGCGCCCCGGTTGGTAGGGGAGAATACGTCCCGGTTTGTAACACAAACCGGGACTAAAGGTTGGGGTGTGCCACGTGGCATGGCACACACGTTTAGTCCCGGTTTGTGTTACAAACCGGGATATATGCTCCGCCCTCTATAAATGCAACGCCCTAGCCCTCTGCCTCCACTCTGTTTTTTCTTGGTGGAAGGTGTGAGGGGTGTGCTAGTTTTTTTCCCTATGCATGCATTCAAGGTGTTTGATGAAATGTTTGAGTGAATGATCCCGTTGAATTTCTCATAGAACAAAAATATAGAAGGTGTCCGAGATGGACTTGAGCTTTCTCCTCTTTATTTCCCTCGATCGAGGTTAGCAGTCTTATCTTTTCTCTGTCATTGATACAATGCATGTGTCAATGTGAATTGGTCATTTCACTATTTATGATATCCTGTTTTTGATAAACTTACTTATATGATGCAGATGAACGGTCGGGAATGGATGTACGGTGACCGGCGTGTACCCGGGTATATGGAAGGCGTGGATAAATTTATCGATGGGGCTACGGCAAAAAAAGAGAATGGTTTTATACGTTGTCCATGTGTTCAATGTCGGAACAACAAGGAGTACTCTTCCTCGAAAATCATTTGCGGCCACCTGATTATGAAAGGTTTCATGCCCAACTATAATTGCTGGACCAAGCACGGGGAAAGAGGGGTTATGATGGAAGATGGTAAAGAAGAAGATGATGATAACAACTATCATCATATGTTTCCTGAATATAGTGATACTACAATGGAAGACAATGGAGAGGAAGGAGGTGAAGAACGGGCATCAGATGAGCCGGCTGATGAACTTGGTAGGGTCAATTCTGATGCAAAGCGAGACTATGAAACAGAAAATGAGAAGTTGAAGTTAGAGGGCATGTTAGAAGATCACAAGAAATTTTTGTACCCAAATTGTGAAGATGGCAGCACAAAGCTTGGTACCACACTGGAATTGTTGCGATGGAAGGCATAGTGTGGTCTAACTGACTCCTCATTTGAAAAGATGCTGAAAATAATGAAGCCGAAGTTTCCAAAACATAACGAACTTCCCGAGAGTACCTACGAAGCAAAGAAGACTCTCTGTCCTCTAGGATTAGATGTGCAAAAGATACATGCATGCATTAATGACTGCATCCTCTACCGCGGTAAGGAGTATGCGAATTTAGATAAATGCCCGGTATGCAATGCATTGTGGTATAAGATCAGACGAGATGACCCTGGTGATGTTGAGGGAGAGCCCCTCTGGAAGAGGGTTCCTGCTAAGGTTATGTGGTATGCTCCTATAATACCAAGGTTGAAACGCATGTTTAGAAACAAAGAGCATGCCAGGTTGTTGCGATGGCACAAAGAAGACCGTAAGAAAGACGGGAAGTTGAGACACCCTGCTGATGGGTCACAGTGGAGAAAAATCGAGAGAGACTTCCCAGACTTTGCAGGTGACGCAAGGAACTTATGGTTTGGTCTAAGTACGGATGGCATGAATCCTTTTGGGGAGCAGAGCTACAGTCACAGCACCTGGCCCGTGACTCTATGTATCTACGACCTGCCTCCTTGGTTGAGCATGAAGCGTAAGTTCATTATGATGTCAGTGCTCATCCAAGGCCCGAAGCAATCGGGCAACGACATTGATGTGTACCTTAGGCCATTAGTTGAAGAACTCTTACAGCTATGGGGAAAACCAGGTGTACGTACGTGGGATGAGAACAAACATGAGCTATTTGATCTATGAGGGTTGCTTTTCGTAACCATCAATGATTGGCCTGCTCTTAGTAACCTTTCAGGACAGACAAACAAGGGATATAAGGCATGCACACACTGTTTAGATAAGACTGAAGGTACATATTTGCATAAATGCAAGAAGGTTGTGTACCTGGCGAATCGACGATTTCTTCCGACCAATCATCCCGTAAGAAAGAAAGGCAAACATTTCAAAGGTGAGGAAGATCACCGGAAGAAGCCTGAACTCCCTGTTGGTGATGATGTATTTGGTATGGTCAAGGACATAGAAGTAATCTTTGGAAAGGGTGCCGGCGGTCAATCAGTTCCGAACGACGTCGCTACAGGACACGCACCCATGTGGAAGAAGAAATCTATATTTTGGGAGCTGCCATATTGGAAAGTCCTGCGTGAACCTGCTAGGATTCCTAGGCGTGTATGGGAAGACAAAAGATACACCAGAAGCACGGGAGGACCAACAAATTATGAAAGACCCAAAGAACATGCATACACAGAACAAGATGGATAAAGGGCGTCACTTAAGTCGTGCCAGCTATGCTCTTACCAAAGCAGAGAAGGAAATCTTTTTTGAAGTCCTTTACAGTATCAAGGTGCCGTCTGGCTTCTCATCTGATATAAAGGGGATAATAAATATGACAGAGAAAAAGTTCCAAAACCTGAAGTCTCATGACTGTCACGTGATTATGACGCAGTTGCTTCCGATTGCATTGAGGGGGCTTCTACCGGAAAATGTTCAAGTACCCATTGTGAATCTGTGTGCATTCCTCAATGCAATATCTCAGAAGGTAATCAATCCATATATTCTGCCAAGGTTACAGAAGGATGTGGTACAATGTCTTGTTAGTTTTGAGTTGGTGTTCCCACCATCCTTCTTCAATATTATGACGCATCTCCTGGTTCACCTAGTGGAAGAGATTGCCATTCTAGGTATGGTATTTCTGCACAATATGTTCCCCTTTAGAGGTTCATGGGAGTCTTAAAGAAATATGTTCATAACCGCGCTAGACCAGAAGGAAGCATCTCCAAGGGATATGGAAGCATCAAGGTCCCGTCTGGCTTCTCGTCGAATATAAAGGGAATAATAAATATGGCAGAGAAATATTCCAAAACCTGAAGCCTCATGACTGCCACGTGATTATGACACAATTGCTTACGATTGCATTGAGGGGGCTTCTACCTGAAAATGTTCGAGTACCCATTGTGAAGCTATGTACATTCCTCAATGCAATATCTCAGAAGGTAATCGATCCAGAAAGCCTACCAGGGTTACAGACAGATGTGGCCCAATGTCTTGTCAGCTTTGAGTTGGTGTTCCCACCATCCTTCTTCAATATTATGACGCATCTCCTAGTTCACAAAAATATGTTCATAACCGTGCTAGACCAGAAGGAAGCATCTCCAAGGGATATGGAACAGAGGAGGTCATTGAGTTTTGTGTTGACTTTATTCCTGACCTTAAGCCGATTGATGTTTCTGACTCGTGGCATGAGGGAAGACTAAGTGGAAAAGGCACACTGGGAAAGAAAGCAATGATATGTAGGGACGGGGATTCTTTCACTAAAGCACACTACACAGTTCTACATAATTCCACCTTGGCAGCTCCGTATATTGAGGAACACAAGAATATTGTACGCTCACGCGCCCAAAACTCGGGAAGCTGAATCATGGATTCTGAGATGAACACATGAAGTCTTTCGGTGGTTGGATGCGGACACATCTCTTGAATGACACCACTGTTGGAGATTAGCTATACTTGTTGGCCGCGTCATCATCTTCTACTGTATTGAATTTCCAAGGGTACGAAATAAATGGGAATACATTCTACACGATCGTCCAAGATAAAAAGAGCACCAACAAAAATAGTGGTGTCCGCTTTGATGCAATAGACGAGAATGGACAAAAGGACACATACTATGGTTACATAGAGGAGATATGGGAACTAGACTATGGAGTCTCTTTTAAGGTCCCTTTGTTTCGCTGCAAATGGGTCAACCTGAATGGGGAAGGGGTAAAGATAGAACAGTTGTACGGAATGACAACAGTGGATCTCAACAATCTTGGTTATAGAGATGAACCATTCGTCCTAGCCAATGATGTGTCTAAGGTTTTCTATGTGAAGGACATGTCCTCCAGACCAAAAAAAAGAAAAAATATGCAAACGAATACATCATATGATGAGCCAAAGCGTCACATAGTTCTTTCAGGGAAAAGAAACATCGTGGGAATCGAGGACAAGACAGACATGTCAAAAGATTATAATCAGTTTGATGAAATTCCGCCCTTCATAGTGAAAACTGACCCAAGCATCCCGTTAAGTAAAGAAGATGCTCCATGGTTACGTCTGAAGCGATCATAAGGAAGGACATATCCCAAGAAGTTCATGCTCATATTATGTAACTCTAGTTCATGTCTTTCGCGGTTTGTGGCTTGACCGAAGGATATCTTTCGCGATTTGTGGCTTGACCGGGACTATATATAGGGGGGCCTTTAGTCCCGGTTTTGTAGTCTCAGTTTTTAATATTAATAAATGTCTGGAGTGTTAGTCCCGTTTTGTGGCTGGACCAGGACTATGAAGAAGTTGTCCCGATTCATACTTACCATTAAGATCTGATCTCCAAACGCGCGCGGTCACATATTAGGGAGTGCCTCTATGACCAGTTTCTTGGAGATGCTTGGGAGGCTGGGATCCAGCGACATCTCCCTAAACTGGTCGTAGTGGTGTCCTGCTCTCAAAACCATCTTGCAGCTTGTAAATTCTCTAACTATATCAATACACTGGAGCTAACTAATTTCACATATTAGGAGTGCCTCTATGACCAGATTTCTTGGAGATGCGGAGGCCGGGATCGGCGGCATCTCCCGAAAGCTCGTAGTGGTGTCCCTGCTCTCGAAAACCATCTTGCAGCTTGTAACTTCTCTAACTAGATCAATACACCTGGTAGCTAACTAATTTCATATATTAGGGAGTGGCTCTATGACCATTTTCTTGGAGATGTCGGAGGACTGGGATCCGGCGGCATCTCCCTAAAACTGGTCGTAGTGGTGTCCCTGCTCTCGAAAACAATATTGGAGATGCCTCAATCTGACTGGAGGACTAGACTCACAAGGATGCCTATTTATAGTACAAGCAGCTCGACATAGTGTCGACACGATATAATGTCGACACTCACTCCTATTATTAGTGCTGACTCGTGTTTTGTCCCGGTTGGTGTCTCCAACCGGGACTAAAGGTTCATCTTTAGTCCCGGTTGGTGACACCATCCGGGACAAGGTACACGCCGCACGACATAATGTCGACAGTCTCCCCTATCATTAGTCTTTGCTGGCCCGGCCAAGAAATCCGCCAACCGGGACTAAAGATGAACCTTTAGTATATTGAAAATCCGAACAATGAAAATACTTCGCGTGGTGTCATATTATGTGACATAGTTGAAAGGAAAAATACCATCTTGGTATATTGATCATGTCTCGAAAAAACCTTCACAAAATGACCTATCATGTTCGAGGTTTCATGGCTTTCGGTCCAAATGACCGATGTTATGTGCTGAATCACGGCATAGTTTGTGATCTTGTGCCCATATTATGCATGCATGTGGACATTGGTATGGAGAACAATGTTGCCGGAGGAAGTTTTCCTTTTGTCGCACGGAAAAGCCCTTTTCCATTTTCCGAGCGCAAAAAACGGGTCATTTTGTGAAGTCACCACGAAAATGCTGTTTCAGAATGCTACCGTCCCATTTTCCTAAAATACTAGACCACCTTACATGGACTATATCCCAACCGGGACATCTCAAACCTTTTCGTCCATCCCGGGTAAAAAGGACAAATGTCTGCCGAATCGGTAGGAAGTGGGTCCGGTTTGTACTACATGTACATGATCTATCGCCCGTGATTTTTAAAAAAAATCATTTTTTGACTCGCAATATGTGGTTTCTTCAGAGATCCAATGCAAGTTCTAACGATGCTCGTCCCCTATCTTCATGCACGCCGGTTCGACCATATTTAGAAATTCAAAAAATTCAAAACGGGCATAAGAAATTCAAAAAAAAATCCGAACAATGAAAATCCTTCGCGTGGTGTCATATTATGTGACATAGTTGAAAGGAAAAATACCATACTTGGTATATTGATCATATCTCGAAAAAACCTTCACAAAATGACCTATCATGTTCGAGGTTTCATGGCTTTCGGTCCAAATGACCGATGTTATGTGCTGAATCACGGCATAGTTTGTGATGCTGTGCCCATATTATGCATGCATGTGGACATTGGTATGGAGAACAATGTTGCAGGAGGAAGTTTTCCTTTTAGTCGCACGGAAAAGCCCTTTTCCATTTTCCGAGCACAAAAAACGGGTCGTTTTGTGAAGTAACCACCAAAATGCTGTTTCAGAATGATACCCTCCCATTTTCCTAAAATACTAGACCACCTTACATGGACTATCTCCCAACCAGGACATCTCAAACCTTTTCGTCCATCCCGGGTAAAAAGGACAAATGTCTGTCGAATCGTTAGGAAGTGGGTCCGGTTTGTACTACAGGTACATGATCTATCGCCCGTGATTTTTTGAAAAAATCATTTTTTGACTCGCAATATGTGGTTTCTTCAGAGATCCAATGCAAGTTCTAACGATGATCGTCCCCTATATTCATGCACGCCGGTTCGACCATAATTAGAAATTTAAAAAATTCAAAACGGGCATAAGAAATTCAAAAAAAATCCAAACAATGAAAATCCTTCGCGTGGTGTCATATTATGTGACATAGTTGAAAGGAAAAATACCAGACTTGGTATATTGATCATGTCTCGAAAAAACCTTCACAAAATGACCTATCATGTTCGAGGTTTCATGGCTTTCGGTCCAAATGACCAATGTTATGTGCTGAATCATGGCATAGTTTGTGATGATGTGCCCATATTATGTATGCATATTGACATTGGTATGGAGAACAATGTTGCAGGAGGAAGTTTTCCTTTTTGTCGCACGGAAAATCCCTTTTCCATTTTCCGAGCGCAAAAATCGGGTCGTTTTGTGAAGTAACCACCAAAATGTTGTTTCAGAATGCTACCGTCCCATTTTCCTAAAATACTAGACCACCTTACATGGACTATATCCCTACCGGGACATCTCAAACCTTTTCGTCCATCCCGGGTAAAAAGGACAAATGTCTGCCGAATCGATAGGAAGTGGGTCCGGTTTGTACTACAGGTACATGATCTATCGCCCGTGATTTTTTGAAAAAATCATTTTTAGACTCGCAATATGTGGTTTCTTCAGAGATCCAATGCAATTTCTAATGATGCTCGTCCCCTATCTTCATGCACGCCGGTTCGACCATAGTTAGAAATTCCAAAATTTCAAAACGGACATAAGAAATTCAAAAAAAATCCGAACAATGAAAATCCTTCGCGTGGTGTCATATTATGTGACATAGTTGAAGGAAAAATACCAGTTCTAAATCATTTTTGGACTACATGTACATGATCTATTGCCCGTGATTTTTTGAAAAAATCATTTTTGGACTCGCAATATGTGGTTTCTTCAGAGATCCAATGCAAGTTCTAAATGAGCCATTTTTCTACCCGCCATTTCTTCCCGCCATTTCTTTCCGCCATTTTTCTTCCCGCCATTTTTCCCGCCAGTTCTTCCCGCCATTTCTTCCCGCCAGTTTTTCCCGCCAGTTCTTCCCTCCAGTTATCTTCCTGTCATTTCTCACTATATATATATGTAGGGTTGGCCTCCATTGTCATTGCACATCTCTAGACTCATATCTGCAACCTCATCACTCTTTCCCATGACTTCCACGGTAGCATTAACTCCCAGGGAGGCGGAGGCGCTTTGCGCCTCGAACTACCCCTGCCCGCCGGTCTACTGTGTCCCCGTCGGCTGAATGCTGAGTGCCGGAGGCGTGCCGGTTCCTCCTGTCCCTCTAGGTGTGGCGCGCCGGATGTCCATCACGAACCACTACTACTTCGAGCTCACGCCGGAGCAGCGGAGGAATCCCAGATGGCATCCTGACTATTTACCGACTTGGGAAGCCTTCTTCGTGGATCGACGTGAGAGGGCGCTCGCCAGGCACGAGGAGGACGGTCCACCTCCTCCGAACTTCAACGAGGCCGCCCGTCGGCTGTGGTGGCGTGGTCGGACTCTCCAGAGCGTCATGATCTACGACATGGCCACCGACTCTAGCCCCCGCCTACGCTATCCTCAAGTCCAGCCTACTCGTACTCAGCCTTCAAGGTTCAACTACGGCGACCCGGCGGCAATGACGACGGCATGGCCAAGTACGACGACTACAGTGGCGAGTATTACAGGTGTAGGCAGGAGCATGACTGAATCACTCCAATATTGCAAAACAAGTTCGGCCGATTGTGGCTTAATCTGGCCATGTATCTTAATTTTCAGTTCTTCTATGTAACTTTGTGTTAGTTGCGTTATGTACTTTAATTCCAGTTCTATCCTAATAAAATTTTCTTTCCGTATTTCCCGTCCTTTTTTTCCCGCCCATTAATATATAAAAAATATAAGTTAATTCAAATCCAAATTAAAAACAGAAAATGGTTTTGAATTAGTTATTCAAATTCAAACACTTTTTATGTTTAAAGTTTTTCTAAATTCCAAATTATTATTCAAAAATATAAGTTAATTCATTTTTAATTTTAAATGGTTCATATTTTAAATGGTTACATTAATTATTTTTTAAAACATAAAATGGTTTTGAATTATTTATTCAAATTCAAACACTTTTTATGTTTAAAGTTTTTCTAAATTCCAAATTATTATTCAAAAAATATAAGTTAATTCATTTTTAATTTTAAATGGTTACATTAATTATTTTTTAAAAACAGAAAATGGTTTTGAATTAGTTATTCAAATCCAAACACTTTTTATGTTTAAAGTTTTTCTAAATTCCAAATTAATATTCAAAAAATATAAGTTAATTCATTTTTAATTTTAAATGGTTCATATTTTAAATGGTTACATTAATTATTTTTAAAAACAGAAAATGGTTTTGAATTAATTATTCAAATTCAAACACTTTTTATGTTTAAAGTTTTTCTAAATTCCAAAGTAATTGTCATTTAAAAAACATTACAAATTTAAACCCCAAAATAAAAAATAAGACGGGAACAGAGAGAAAATTACTGAAAGTTTTTGAAAACAGGGTCATATGTCCCGGTTGGAGCCAGCAACCGGGACTAAAGACCCCTGCGCGCCCCTTGGGCTGATAAAAAAAATTGAACTATACGTCTAGGTTGGTGGCTCCAACCGGGACGTATGACCCTTTAGTCCCGGTTCGTCCCGGTTGGAGCCACCAAGCGGGACAAAAGGTCTTTTGGTTATAACTGGGTGCCCCTCCTCTTCTTCTTCCCCATCTCACATTCTCTTCTCGCGCACGACGCCGTCACCATTGCACGCCTACACCGCCCAGCCAAGCTGCAGGGAAGCTTGCCGCCCGAGGCTTCTCCTCGGCGAATCGGCCCCGCTCGCTCCCAATCGTCGCCAACGACCCTCGAGCCCAACGACCGCCGTCGTCGATTCGCCGGCTCCCGACCTCGCCTCGCCTCCCCACCACCACCACCGCACACCTGGTGAGCTGCTGGTCCTCGTGGACCCTCTCTCTCGCCCCCTCTCGCTCTGGTTCCTCCTTCCCGTCGACCACCTGCCACCACCGCCGCTCACCATCGTCGTGCTCCCTCTCCGGTGACCTTTTGGAGGTGGCGCCGCTATTCTTTGGCTCGCCTCAACCTCCTCTCTCTAACGCGTGCACGCACGTGCCCTAGCCGTTCCCCGTCATCGTCCTGCCAGACACCGCCGGCATGACGTCACCCGTGCGTCGGCGCGACCCAGCCAGGGAGCCACTTTGCCTGTGTGGCTTGCCTATGTGGCCTCTGGCCCACAGGTCAGCCTCTTTGGCTAGCCCCAACCCGAGTGAAAAATGCCCCTGAACCACTTTTGCTTGTGTGGCTGCTGAGGTGGCTCCGGGCCCCTCTATCAGTCACTATGGCTAGATATGCCTGCGGTGTAAAAAGTTTAACCAGCTTTTAATAATTTCAAAAATAATTGTAATCTTATAAATTTAATAACTTTTAATCCATAAGTCAGAAAAATATGAATAATATATCAAAATGTTCAGAAAAAATGAAACCTAGCTATCTAAGCTATAATAATGCATTTTTAAACAACTTAAATGACAAGTTTAATTAGAAGAACAAATACACCCCTCTCATGTGTTCCGGAGTTTCTCCGAGTTAGGGTTTTCACCCCTCAGAACCCCGATTAATTGTCGAGCATGCTTTAGGGTTAAATTTCAATGCAATTCAACTTGTCATATCATCATACTTGCTTGAGCATTGCATCGATGCCATGTGTTGACTATTTCCCTTTCTTTCTGGTGTTTGGTTCTTCCCGGTAGAATACGATATCGAGATCGAGATCGAAGCCAGAGATCAACACCGTCGAAGCTCGAAGCAAATTCTTGACCAAATGTAATCAAGTCAAGTACAAGGATCCTGAATCTCTGCTTTCGGCTATCAACAGGCAAAGGCAAGCATAGCCCCACCATGATATAATCCTATGATTTCTAAAGCATTTCAATTCTTGCCATGATGCATACGATTCTACTGTGGTCTTTTATCGATAGATAGAGTGTCCTATCTGTTGCATTACTCCCTTTGAGCTTATATTACCTGTTCCACTACTCCTAGCTATTAGGTTTATTAGGTTTATTAGTTTGGATTATTAGGTTTATTATTAGTTAGGTATTATTAGGTTTATTAATTAGTTAGGTATTATCAGTCTCCGGCCCCACTGGCCAGTCACTGTGGGTAGCCCCAGAACCGATGAAAAACTACCCCCTGTGCTAATGTACATATTGATTGCGCATTGTATTATGCCATGTATTGATTGCCACCTTTCTTTCCGGTATTGGTTCTTCGCGATAGGATCCGAGCCCGAGGGTTTCTCCGAATTAGGGTTTCTGATATTGTAAATTCATTTTTATTATTGTGTATGTATATATTAGGGTTTCTCTGAATTAGGGTTTATATATCTCAACACCGTACCTAACATTCTCTCTTAGCCGCTTTGACTTATCCGTTTTTCCACCTATGTAGAAAATATGGACCCACACGATAGAGACGAAGACAAGGAAGAGTTGATCCAAGGTGTGATCCGCGGGTAATAAAATTTAGATGTATCGACGTTTCTGAACAACTCCGGTGAGGGTGATCCTCTTTTTGCCAGAAGAGACGACTTGTTTGAGGTTGAAGGTGATGCCTTCCGCGAGGGAGAAGGCGATGCCTTGTGTAATCGAGAAGACGACCGCTCTGGCGAGGTGCATGTAATATAATTAATTCATTAATTAATCATCTGCTATCTATATAGAAATAGTAACGACGAGCTTTCTTCTTTTAGCCCTCCGAATCGAACAAATCTACTGAAAAGAGCGGACGAGGCCCAACCAAAAAGTTGGAAGACCATGAGAGGTTCAGGATCAAAGATATCGCTGAAGACGGCAAACCGACGGCTTCCGAAGTTGTCGCAATCTGTGGCACAATGCGGAGTAATCGTTAGGGACTTAATCCCGATCACCATTTAAAATTGGAATAGGCCTGCTGATGCGGAAGAAGAGGGAACATGTTTGTTTGTTTGTCCCTAACAAGGCCAAAGATTTACTGTGGAAGAGGCTCATGCTTAATTTCAAACTACCGAAGATAGAGCTGGATCCAAATGCGGAGGATCCAGTTGAGGACGCCTTAGAACATGGGAGAGCCATAGAGGCTAAGGTCAGGGAGTGGGCTATGAAGAAGATAGCCCAGTGTTTCACCAACTGGAAGAAAAGATTGCACCTTGACTATGTCGTGAAAGAGAAGACTCCAGATTTCAAGAAGATTCAGTTTGAGAAGATAAAACCATTCTGGGCTGAGTTTGTGAATTACAAGACATCAGAAAAAGCTAAGAAAATGTTTGCAACGAATAAGCTGAATGTTGCTAACAAGAAGTATCACCATACTATGGGGCAAGGTGGCTACAAGGCTGGCATTCCTAAGTGGGAGAAACTTGAGAATGAACTGCGTACTAAAAAGATCACCTCAGAGACAGACGATTGGGTAGAATGTGCAAGGAATTGGTTTTACGGGCATGGGGGCACGTTGGACTCGGAAAGGATGTGTATATATAACATACGACATAAAGAATACCCCTTGCCAATCGAGAAGATGAGAAAAGCAGTAAAGGCTGTTAAAGATGGGGACTTCATTCCCGATAGAGAGAATGATGAGCTCACACTCGCCCTTGGAAATAAGGAACATGATGGACGAACACAAGGCACAAGCGGATCCAAACCATGGAGGACTGGGTTTCCCGAAGAGAGGAAGAAATATCCTGATAGAAGCCGCCAGAGGAGAGAGGACAAGGCGGAAGTTGAAGCAGATATTCAGAAAGAGCGAATGCGTATAATTGAAGAATGAATAACGCAACATCAAGATGAAATTAACGCACTTAAAGAGCAAAGTACTACTGCCCATCTCAAAGACAATCGCATTCGATGCTACCGGCCTATCGAATAATCAAAAAAGCAGTGTGGCTTCCACCAAGGTCCCGGTTGATGACAATGACGATGACGATGGTGCACCGATGATGGCTCCTGTTGGCTACCCAGTGGATGATATCACAGAGATGACACACTGCGAGCTACATGTGAAAGTTGTGAACATATCAATGAAGGTGGCGGTCGGCTATGCCTTACCAATTGGACCCACACCAACTTACCACTGTCGTCCGGTTCCATAGGGCTACGTTGTTGTCGGGGTGGATGAAATCATGCCCACCTTTGAAGTTTTCGATCTTGACTACCCTGCAGGTGAAGGGGATGTGACTGTACTGGGAGACGCAAAAAACGTCACCATTCTATGGCCAAAGAAATATATCGTGCTTCGAAATCACACGCCAAGGCCATCTTCGCCGCCGCCTCACCCGTCTCCAGCGAGGTCAACGCCGCCACGACAGCCGTGTTCGTCGCCTCACCCGGCTCCTTCGCCTCACCCGTCTCCGTCGCCTCACCAATCTCCGGTGCAGCCATTGATGCAGGATAAAAAGCGTAAGCGTACCGCTACTCTGCGTCGTGGTAAGCGATCGCCGAAACGTAAACAAGAGCCTCTTCCAAAAGTACCAAAGGTTCCTCCCAAGAGAGCTTATGACTGTACTGAAGAGAAGACTACGGCTATCATTGATGCGGAAACGACAGCGTTTTTCGCTAAGCTGAGGCGGCCGAAAGAGCTAGAGTTCCCCAGCACCAAAGAAGAAAAAGCCAGAGTGTTGAAAATGCTAAAGACTCTTCATCAACCCGAGCCAAAGCTGTCATCAGACTATGAGCGTTCTATTCTCAAGTCACATGCGGCACAACATGCCTCGAAGAGCAGTACTGATGCAAGCGAGAAATCTGTTGCCCAGCTCAGAGAACAAGCAAAACAGTCTTGCGGCCCTCTCAAGGTGATTTCCCATACCAATGTGGGGTCGAGCAAATATAAATAAGAGCAAGATGATCCAGAGGTAGTTGCACAATACGGAGAAGCTGCCGCTGCTCAAGGTATGAGTATTGCCCAGTACTTATCCCAGTTAGAGTACTTCCCCGTGAGTGAAGTAGCATACAAATACCAGTACGGCAAACCTCTCGTCAAACCTGAGGAGATAAATAATCTTCCAACAAAAATGCGAAGATTGCATAACTGGTACATGCATGCCACAAAGGCCGGGGCTAACTGGATAGTGCTGAAGGTTACACAAAAGCATTATGGGAAAGAAATAGATAACATGATATCCATTGAATTTGATGAACTATTTCAATTATTCAATCAAGACGCCTTGGACAAATCGATCATCAGTGCCTATTGTCTGTAAGTACTAATTCTTTAATTAATTTAGTCTCCAGCTATCTCACCTTGTTTATTGCATGTATATAATCATACTGTAATATGCAGAATGAAGATTCTCGAATGCAGCAGAGGACAAATCTATGACATTGGCTTCATTGACCCATATTGGGTTCATCAAGCTAATCTCAAAACAAGCACCCAGGGTACAGAGGATAATATAGTACACACATTACGGTTTCAAGAAACCAGAAGGGAAATACTATTTCCTTACAACTTCGAGTGAGTGTTATTGCCTTGTATACACTTTCTATTTCGCTTACTTGATGTTAAGTATATAATTGATTAGTTATGCATTCGCAGCTTCCACTATATTCTGTTAATCATTCAACTTGACAAAGGGCGTGTACTAGTCATGGACTTGAAACATAAACCCCTTGAGCAGTGGAAGGACATGCAGATGCTTCTCTAGCGGTAATTTTAATCATTACGACACTATATCGGCAACGTTCGTGAATTTTATGATATCAAGTAATTAATAACTTCTTTTATTCGTTTTTTCGTCGGGCAGCGCTTGGAAACGGTTCACCAACAAGGATAGGGGTGTTTGGAAAGCGGAGCTTACATTTCAAACACTAGATGTAAGCACCACTAGCTATATCCGCGCATCTCTTTGATTCTAGTTTTGATACCGTTATTATCATGCTTGATTATTATTTTGATTGAACTATGTTCTCGTAAAGTGCCTGACGCAGGGACCAGGTAACAATCTATGTGGAAACTATGTTTGCGAGTTCATCCGGCAGACGTGCTGTGAGAAGGGCAGAAATTTAGAGCAACTCCACGTATGTAAACAATTTCTATAGTTTTTAATTACCATCAAATTGTGTTTAGTTTCATTCATATATGCTGACTCCTTTTTTAAATCAGATCGAACGTCTACGGGACGGTCTTCTGCCAAAGGATCATGTACAAGCAATTCAGGAGGAATTGACGGGATTCTTGGATGCATAAGTCCTAAACCCAAAAGGGGAATACTATTCGGGTGTGTATAAACAATAGGGATTGTACAAAGAACAACTTTTGTATGTAGTGCATGAACTCGATCCGTGTATCGAATGTAATATTATCATGATGATCTTGTGTAATATAATGGTTCCTTCATTGATGAGTGCAAAACACTAAATAAACAATAAAACAACATAAATGAATTCTCTGCCGCGACACAAAAAGTGGCCAAAATGCTGCCGCGGCAACAAAAGTTGCCAAAATAAATTCTTCCGCATGGCAGAAATGTATCAAATCTCTGCCGCAGAAGGGTTATTGTCCCGGTTCGTGTTACGAACCGGACGCTTCTCCACCCTCGCCCTCTGCCATGCCACGTAAAATTTTGTCCGGTTGGTGGGGCAACCGGGACTAAAGGTTGGGACTTTAGTCCCGATTGCCCCGTCCCTGTTGGGTAACCGGGACTAGTGCCCCTTACCAACCGGGGCCAACGGGGTTGTTCCCACTAGTGTGTACAGATGTAGCACACATGGCACTGCCGCATGCCATTCTTTTTATCTTTGTTAGCAAACATTTTCTAGAAAGCTCATGTCTCGGGATCAAAGCTTCACATTCTAACACTATTGAACTAGACAGCTTTGCTAACTTTTAACTTTGAGAACAAGTAAATACACTATTATACTGTATAGATGTAGCACACATGGCATTGCCGCATCCCACATGCCATTCTTTCTATCTTTGTTAGCAAACATTTTCAACAAAGCTCATGTCTCAGGATCAAAGCTTCACATTCTATCACTGTTGAACTAGACGGCTTTGCTAACTCTTAACTTTGAGAACAAGTAAATACACTATTAAATCATCACAACACGGTAAATAGATCTGTATGAAAATGAATGTGAAGCCTATTGAGAAATGAGTTTTTTCGGCTGATTGAGACAATATTATTTTTTTCTACTAGAGCAACAAATTGTTACTACATTGTGATTTGGAACGAGTTTGAAATAATTTATAAAAACCAACTGAGACCCTCTAAGACATAGGGTGTGCCTGAAAGTAAACTAGCACGCCAAACGTTACCCTTCAAAATAGAAACATTTGCAATTTTAGGCCATGTTGTACAAAATTTTAGCAGCATACCGACTCAGGAGAAACAAAATTTTACTACATTGTGATTTTGAACGAGTTTCAAACAATTTATAAAAACCAACTGAGAACCTCTAAGACATATATATATATATATATATATATGTATATATATATATATATATATATATATATATGGTGCCTGAAAGTAAACTAGCACACCAACCGCTACCATTCCCAACAGAAACACAAATATGCAATTTGTATAACAACTTAACATAGATATAACATCAACTTTCGCTTGGTTCAAAATTTCATGCGTTATTCAAGTCCTCATGTAGAGAAATAGTACTGAAATAAATTTGGTCCAGGGAATAAGAGACATGTAACCAGAACTGTGTCCAAACTGAATTTTAATGCATAAACCGGTAAATAATTGTCTGATATAAGTCTCTGACTCTTCACGCCGGGGTTGGCAGGTGCTTTTTTTTTGGATCTTTCACCATTCAACCATTACTCGCGTGCACGCCCACCTGAAAGAAATAATCAAACTTCAGATTAAATTAAGAGAAAACTACTTACAACAACTAGTACTGAATGTCCGATCATCTTATTAAAAAGAATATGTGCAAAAATTAATTTGGACAGGAGTAATGGTGGAAATTCTGATCACCAGCTCAAATGCAGCTGCCACCATTATGGTCAGAAATATCTCAAAGCACGAGAATTTGACCACCAACTTACTAGTGTCCAATTTCTTTTATTTCTTTAAGTTTATGGTACTGTACCGTTGCAACCAAGCTAAAATTCAATTCAAGTACGTATCTTGCAACTGAAGAAACACAAGATATGTGCTAAAATTTTCCCATCCTAGCTAATATATCCAGTAACTATGGATCAAACATGCCTATATTTCTAGAACAAATCAATTACTTGTGAATAAAACAATGTGGATAGAGAGTAACTAGCAGCATAACACTCAAAGCATAAATTGATATTTCTCGACGATTGCCTCATCCGCATAACATGACCACCAAACATGATGTGGGAAAGCTAGCTAAAACACAGAAATCTTCATATTGCAGAAAGAACAACATGGAGTAATTAACCTCCATACACCTACGATACCTTATTGCAGAAAGAAGCTTAAATTTGCAGCTAAAAAGATGCATAGTAATCAAAGTTCTGGAGCGTATAAAAAAGAAGCTCAATATACCTCCTATCTATCTGCTACAACAGTGTAGGCGTTTTTGTTTGTTTCTAGAATTGTCTCGTGCTAGTAGATAATCCCTAACTATTGTAATTTAACCTGTACAAACTTTTTTGTCAAACAGGTCAAAAATCTCTAGCAAATCATGCAAACGCTCTAGTTATATAGATCCAATGAAATCGCATGGAGGATCCTGTGTTTTTAGCTAGCCACAAATTTCGATCTACAAATTCAATTCATGTACGTACCACTATGGTTAGAAACTGAATAAACAAACAATATGAAATATTTAATATATGTCGATCATCATATATTAATAGCAAGGTGACCATGAACCCAACATGCCTAGGCTTCTAGAACCTATAAATCCTACATGTGAAGAAAACCATCCGCGAACGAGTCATAGTGGCATACCATAAGTTCATGGTACTCTACCGTTGCAACCCGAGTATAATTAACATCCCATCCGCAGAATATGACATATGTACTCATGTAGCCAGTTTACCACCAAATATGGGGGAATTCTAGAACATGAAAACCTTAACACGGTGGAGAGAACAATATGGAATAACCTGCTGACACATCAAACATGTCGACAGTTTTTTGCAAAGCTTTCAAGCCCGACATAAAATCCAGCGAAAATAGGTCGATTTAGTATCTAGCTATAGCCACATACTTTCAACCCATAAATTTAATTCAATTACGTAGCTTGCAAACTGAAGAAACAAACAATATGCCAAATTTATTATTTTTTATCATCATATATTCATAGATAACCATATGAACCGAACATGCCTAGGCTTTTAGAACCTATAAATCCTACATGTGAAGAAAACCATCCGCGGGTCAAGTCACAGCGTCATATCATAAGTTTATGGTACTCTACCGTTGCAACCAGAGTATAACATCCCATCCCACAATATATATATGAGATAAGTAATCATGTAGATAGACCACCAAACATGGGGATTTCTCAAGAACATGAGAACCTTAACATGATGTCTGACAGTTTTTTGCAAAGTCTCCAAACCCAACATAAACTCCAGCGAAAACACGTCGCTTTAGTATCTAGCTATATATAGCTACATACTTTTGTCCTATAAATTCAATTCAAGCACGTATCTTGCAAACTGAAGAAACACACCATATGTGCCATATCTAGAAAATTTCCCATCCTAATATCCAGTGACTATGGATCAAACATGCCTAGAGTTGTAGAACCAATCAATTGCTTGTGAAGAAAACAATGTGGATAGAGAGAGAGTAACTAGCTACGAATTGCAAAGTAAGTAATTGTCTCATGGGCACAACATGACCACCAAACATATATATGATGAGGGAAATAAGCTAGCTAAAAACATAGAAACAATCATATATAATGTCGAAAGAACAACATGAAATAATTAACTTGCTGCATGCATATATAAACGTAGTACGATACCTTAGTGAAGCCAGTGATTAGGCTGAATCCAGCAGAGAGCTCCTGATGTACCCTGAATGTTACTGGGATAAGGTTGGAACAGCTCCGATGTTCCATTGGCGATGTCAATGATCTCCAACTCTAACCGGTCACGCTGCCCATTAGGTTTGGCGCGGTAGACGGAGTTGGTCCTGAGTCCGTAGACGCTTGCAGCTCCGCCATAGCCGGCGGCACTGTAACTAGTCAAGGTGGTGGAGATGAAAAATGTTTGACCATGGGTGTTGTTGACCCTGGTCCACTTGGGCATGGCAGCCAAGACGTTGCACCTGTAGACCTGGGTGAGGAGGGTGGAGTCCTCCGAGACGGTGGCCACCACGTACAAGACGCCCTTCACGACCAGATAAGTGCGGGGGTAAGCGTATGTGTTCAGTTTGGGAGATCCATGCAAACCTTGAACCCGCGTCGCCGTTGGAACTGCACCGGCAACGTCGCAGATGGAGATCACTCCGGCCTCCCTGTCGGTGGTAGCCAGGAACTTGCTGCCGCGGAAGTGGACGACGGTGTTGACGGGGCCTGCCGGCAGATTGGTGTCGAGCAGCGTCCACGCTCCGTCGACGCCGACACGGCAGAACGCGACGGTTGCCGAGTCGGCGAGCACTGCCATCGCCACGCAGTCACCGAAGCCCGGCGACGAGGTGGAGAGCACGATCCGGCGGAGGGCCCTCGTTTCCATCTGGTCCACCCTGACGGAGATGTAACTGCCGTCTTCCGAAAGGAGCCTTGCCGTCGGCGGGATCACGACGGGCTCCACGAGGAGCCTGAAAGAGGCACCCACGACGTGCTGGTCGGGCGGCGGGAACTCGACGGTGGCGCCGGTTAGCGGGTTGAGAAGCGTGGCGGACCCGGCCTCGTCGATGAGGGCGAGCCACCCACCGGTAAAAAACTTCCAACCACGTCCTCCTGCCTCGCCCATTTGCGGAGATCATCTACATTTTGCCAGATATCGGCTCGGCTGGCGTTCTGATCGGGAGCAGCTCTGTTTCCCGTTCTGGGCGCGCCTGTGTAGTAGTGTGTACGCACTTTCGCTCGCACTTTCGGTCGCCAGGACATTCAAATAGTTGTCAGTCTATTCAAATAGCATGCAACAGCCAGTGTAAAGTGCACTGCAAATACAGTTTCCATTCTGAAATATCGTCAGATAAAACAGATAGTGAACAACGAACTAGCCTTACCCGAGCAGAATTCTTGAATGGAAGCAAGATCATAGTTCATATACAAACATCCGTACCGTTGAACTGTCTTGGACTTAGATTCCATCACTACGGGAATAACTTTATACACCGACATCCGCATTCTACGCCGATGGCAAAGAGGTTGGGGCCGTCAGCGCAGCTTGACAGGCTCAGCAGCCAGGCTGCGCGGCCGTCGGCCCAGTTTTGCCGTCAACGTAGGGTGGATAGGCCGACGGCAGCGGTCGGCGTAACCAGGACCATCGGCGTAGGAGATTAGGCTAACGGCAAAGGGACGGCGTCAAGTCTACGTCAACGGCAAATCCGTCGGTGTAGCTATTTTTCCTTTTTGCCACATTAATCTTAGAAAAATCACAACTAAATCACTTAAATTCAGAAAAATACATATAATATATTAAAATTTGCAGAAATGTAAGATCTATCTACATAAACTTAAATATTACATATGTTTGTTCAAAAAATATATAAAAAATATAAATACTTTGGTATAATATATTATATATTTTTCGAGCACAAAAAATGGGGTGTTTTGTGAAGCAACCACCTTTTAAAATGATACCACCCAAATTAAAAAAAATAGTAGACCATCTTGAATAGACAATGTCCCGGGTATCTCAAACCTTTCCATCCACCCCTCCTGAAAAAGACAGATTTTTATCGAATCGGTAGGAAGTGTGTCAGATTTGAACTACAGGTAAATGATCTTCATAATATGCTATTTCATCAGAGATTCAATGCAAGTTCAGTGAGGCCTAGCCCCACGCTAAGGATCTTCATACCCGCCGATTTAGAAAATTTGACAATATTTTAAAACAGGCATAAAAAATTCAAAAACGGTCGAAACAATGCAAAACCTTTGCATGGTGTCATATTATGTGATATAGTTGCAACAAAAAATACCAAACTTGGTATATTGATTGCGCCTAAAAAAACCTTCACAAAATGATCTATCTCAATTGAGGTTTCCTTGCTTTCGAGTTAAATGACAAAAGTTATGGCCAGAATCGCGGTATAGTTTGCGATAATGTGCCCATATTGTGCACGCATGTGCATCATGGGATGACGGACAATGTTGCAGGAGGAAGTTTTCCTTTTCGTTGCACCAAAAATCATTTTTCATTTTTTTGAGTGAAAAAAAGGGGTGTTTTATGAAGCAACCACCAAATGAAAATTTCAAAATGCTACCACCCCATTTTTCAAAAATACAAGATCACCTTGCATCGACAATTTCCCAACCAAGGTATCTCAAACCTTTCCGTACACCTCTCATGAAAAAGACAAATTCATGCCGAATCAGTAGGAAGTGAGTCAGATTTGAACTACAGGTACATGATCTGATGCTCATGTTTTTAAAAAAAATCATTTTTAGGTTCATACTATTTCATCGGAGATCTAATGCAAGTTTAGCGAGGCTCAGTCCCGAGCTAAAAATCTTCATGCCTGCCAATTTAGAAAGTTTGACGATAGTTTGAAACGGACATAAAAAAATTAAAAAACGATCGAAACAATGCGAAACCTTTGCGTGGTGCCATATTATGTGACATAGTTGTAATGAAAAGTACTAAACTTGGTATATTGATGATGTCTCAAAAAAACCGTCACAAAATAACCTATCTCAATCGAGGTTTCCTGACTTTCAGGTCAAATGACCAATGTTATATCCAGAATCGCGAAATAGTTTGTGATAATGTACCCATATTATGCACGCATTAATGGATGGAGAACAATGTTGCAGGAGGAAGTTTTTCTTTCCCTTGCGCCAAAAAGCCATTTTCATTTCTCGAGTGCAAAAAACGGGCTGTTTTGTGAAGCAACCACCTAATTAAAGTTTCAAAATGCTACCGACCTATTTTTAAAAAATACTAGACCACCTTCGATGGACAATTTCCCAACTGGGGTATCTCAAACCTTATTGTCCACCTCTCGTGAAAAAGACAAATTCATGCCGAATCGGTAGGAAATGAGTCAGATTTGAACTACAAGTACATGATCTGATGCTCATGTTTTTGTGCAAAAACCATTTTTAGGTTCATAATATGCTATTTGATGAGAGATCCAATGCAAGTTTAGCGAGGCTCAGCCCCGAGCTATGAATCTTCATGCTCGCTGATTTAGAAAGCTTGATGATAGTTTAAAACGGGCATAAAATTTCAAAAACGATCGAAACAATGCAAAACCTTCTCGTGGTGTCATATTATGTGACATAATTGCAATGAAAAATACCAAACTTGATATATCGATTGTGTCTCAAAAAAACCTTCACAAAATGACATACCTTAATCAAGGTTTGCGAGGATACTACTTTGCGGCCCGAAAGTTCATAGGCGAAGGCAACGCGGGGACCGAGTTGCATGTAATCACCGCGATTAGAAAAGTTTGAGGGGTAATTACCGAGAGGGGCATTTTGAGTGAATGGTGGCCAAACCAAATATTTTCAAATCTTAGCCAATATGTCAGGATATTCTGTTACATTAGTACCTGCCGTGCCCCTTCTAAGTCACCGTCCACGTGCCGTACGGGAAAATCCATTTCTGTACTTTCCTAACCCCCGACACTGAATCCGGCAACGGCGGCGGCGGTCCCTTTTCTCCCTCCCCCTACACTGAATCCAGTTCCACGGCGGTGACAGTCGTTTTTCTGTACTTTCCCCGCCACCTCCCCTTCCCACCCACCCACACACACACTGAACCTTCGGATGTCAAGCGAGGCCAAGGTGGTAGCTACGTCGGCGACGGATTCGGCTTCGTCGGAGCCAGCGTCTCGGGCACAACGCCAGACAAGCGAAGCAGCGGCAGGGTCTACAACCCAGGTTAGCGAGGAAGTCAACCAGAAGTTTGTTAACAGGGTACCTAGGAGAAGAAGGTTGAAGAGAAAAGGTAGGCCGGTGGCGGAGTGTTCGGATGCAGTGCAGGGTCGTGCAACCCAGATCTCGAAGAAAACCACCCGGGAGAAGAGCCAGAGGTGGATTTTTCTTATGTTGCAAATAGATTACTTTCTGCAAAGTAGTGTCGAATAAACTGAAAGGTCCCCTTTTTAATCAAATTAGGAACAACTTCGATGCAGCGGACCTATATGAGTTCACGGTTCATGTTCGCCAGTACACTGCAAAACTAGATTTTGGTTGCGAGAGGGTTGTGTTTGGGCAAGATGTGCGTCTGCTTGTCAACTACAAAGAGGTTGTATCTGTTTCGTAGCTGATATATATGCTTCATTATAGAATTCCTTGGGGATCCAGACAGAGGGAAAAATTGGTGTGGCGTAACATAAGTGACACCTATGTGCAAATTGAGCACTCCCATGAGCTTCATATGCTTTGGGAGTGTTGTGCAGCTGATCGTCGGGTGAAAGTTGAAGCGATGATTGATGATATGTATGCGGATACTGGAGATCTTGCTGCCAAAACTTCTGCTACTCGAGTTTACGGACCACCAGATGCTGATCAAGCTAAGTTCAATATACACCTGGAGATGGATTCATACACAACAAAACTTGATGGAGGGGTTAGTAAGCAAATTTCATCATGTACTCTAGAGATAGCCGTCGATTCCAAAAACATAACTCTTGTTGAACTGAGAGAGATGATTGGTAAGGAAATCATTATTGGCCCTAAGCAAATGGCACGACTCCGATGGTGGCATCATAAGAAGCAGGAGTTCATAGAGGTTTTGGATACCGATGATCTGATGCAGATTATGCGACGAAAGAAGCAAACCAGGAGGGTGTTCTTCCTGGCTGCCATTTCTGATGTTGTTAGACAGGTTGTAGTTGACGCAGAGGCCCATGCTGTGGCTGAACAGAACGAGGCGATAGACGTTGATCAGATCTGATGAGAGCTGCTACCCAGGGCTTGTCAAATAGACCACAGGGCTCCACTGCCTGTATTTGTAACAAAGATTTTTGTTGTTTTGAAACTGTGTTGATGTGGTCGTGTTTGTTCAGAGATTGCAATCCGATGTTCTGTGAGCTTTTGAGATTTTCAGACATGATTGTGTTTGCTGAGATGATGTGATAATTTTCTTCTGAGATTATGATTGTTGAGAGATTCTAATATAATGTGTTGTGAGCTATTGGGATTTTGGACATATCATTCATTGAAACCATCGCTGAACAAGGTGATATATAAGTACCTTATAGTTGACATGATTATGATGTAATATAATGCTCTGTGGGATCAATAAAAAAACTTACTAAGTAGGAGACAGTGATCTATTGGACGCACAGGTCTAGGATTTATGAATAAGGGTTAAGGGGTTAGTACAATAAACAGTTCATTCGACCCTAAACCATAAACCATAAACCATAATCCTATATTGTTCGGTACATAAGATTTTGTATGTTTCTATAAGTCAAACAAATTGGGAAGGAGGAAGTACATGATTAATATTACAAATTAAAATGAAGTAAGAGAAAAACTATTAGATATGAGATAGTAATACAACCACGGGACATTGTATCAATTAAACCATTGTAGCATGCCAATTTAGTCAATGTTGCAACGTTGATGTACTTCACTTTCCCCACTCCTCTCTCCACTCACTACCCTCCTCTCTATCCTCACCGTCGCTGACGCGTCGTTGCGGCCGCATTCGCCTTGCCGCCCTAGAACGACGAGGACGACCAGTCGAGCAGCGATAGCTTTCTCTCCGACATCGAGTCTTCCCTTCCCGATGTGAGTTCCTCTGTTTTCTCGGCAATGGTTAGGAATTGTTAATTACCTCGACCCAAGACTTGAAATGTGCATGCAATCGTGTTTATTTCTAGATTTTCGTTCCCTTATAGGTACCACTCACGATCTACGACCCTGATTGGGAGGGCCTAGATCTCGATTGGGAAGTACCATGTGACCATGGGCTAAAACTGAGAAAATATGTTGCATTTGAAGGCAGTAACACTATAAGAAGGTTTTTGGGCTGTACAAATCAGGTTTGCTTTCGTTATGTACAATGGCGACATGAAGAAACTTGTGTAGTGTTATGTTGATAATTAAGTCCCGTGTTTTTTTAGGTTGGCCCGGTGTGTAAAGCAGTAGAGTGGGTGGATCTTGAGTGGCCAGACGCTCTTAAGAAATGTTTCGCCCAGTTGTGGGATATGTATGAGCTCGAGAGGTCGGGGAGATTTAAAGATTACCGTGATGCAGCTTCAAAAAATTACAAGCTCTTGGTAGGAAATAAGGAGATGGAACATGAAATCAAGCATTTGCGGTCAGAACTAAATGACACAATCAATGGGAGCTTGGTGGTGGGAACTGCACGGAAGATTCAGAAGGCAGAAACGGAGGGTTATCAGCTCATGGAAGAGAATAAGAAGCTAGAGTACTGCATTGCAGAGCTGTTGAAGGATCTAAATAAGGAGCGTGAGGTTAACAAGGACAAGCTACAGACGTTTAAGGATATTTTAGATGAATAATTCGTGTAGTGGCAATATCTGAAACTAGTTAACTGTAAGACATGCAGTTGTGATATCTTGACTAATCGAAACTCAATCCTTGAGAAAAATAACCTTTCATAAGAAAGCATAGTTTGCATAGAGAGAGGTCCACGTTTACAAAATCACTAGTACACATGGATAAAACACGATTTGGTCCGTCAGAACACATAGTTTGCAAACTAATTTCAGAGGAACTTATAGTTTGCACTGAGCCTGGCGTGGAGATGGCCGTGTTCCTTTCTGAGAAGCTCCTGTTCGAGGGTTCGTTTGATCAGGTCAGCTTTGGTTTTTACCTGATCCCTCGGTACTTGCACGTGCGCCTACCGCTGGTTCAAGCGCTATGTCTGGTAAGCGACAAGCTTATGAGTAAGCTTAAGATTATCCACCATGAGATCCTTGATGATGTCCTCCTTCGCACGCGCCGAGCCGATACTTTTCTCGTGAAGTTTCTTCCAGCCAGCGATATCCACCTTTAGACCGTGGCACTTGTCATAAAGGATGGTGACTTCTTCTCTCAGGCGGTCATGGGACACTTTCTGAAAATTCTGCTTCTCTAGTTGGATAGCCATCTTGTCCTTTAGCCAGGTCGGCAGTTCTGGGTTGAGCTTTCGCCTCTTCTTCTGCAACAAAAATATGTGGTTAGTTTCCACAATTTAAACAATTAACTAGTTTCGAAGTCATAATTTGAAGGATAGAGCAATCAAGGATTGTACAAATTTAACAGAATCAACTAGTGGCACAATCCTAATTCTAGTGATAATGTCAGAGCAATATAGGCTTTTTCCTAATTTAACCAGATAAACTAGTGGCATACATTCTAATTTATATGACTGAGCAATAAACCCTTTTTTCCAATTCAACAGGATAAAGTAGTGGCATAGTCCTAATTTCAATTTTAGAGCAATATAGCCTCTTTTTCCAATTCAATAGGATAAAGTAGTGGCACGGTCCTAATTTCCATTTCAGAGAAATATAGCCTTTTTTCCAATTCAAAAGGATAAAGTAGTGGCACAGTCCTAATTTCAATTTCAGAGCAATATAACCTATTTTTTCCAATTCGATAGGATAAAGTAGTGGCACAGTCCTAATTTCAATTTCAGACCAATAAAGCCTAATTTTCCCAATTCAACAGGATAAAGTAGTGGCATGGTCCTAATTTCAATTTCAAAGCAACGTGTGGCTATATCCAACTAAGGGTGTTGTGGGTTTTCCAATGTAACCAAATAGTAGTGGCATAGTCATAATCTAATTCCAAGCTCAGATACATAATGGAAAGAAAGGATAATGACCATTCATGAGAACACAAACCCATAATTAAGTTGACAGACAAGTAATATAAACAGAGAAATAAGGAGTTGCTTCTAGATTGCTTAATTGCACAACATATATAAATTACAAAACCAGCGGAGCACGAACTGAGATTCCTGCCCCCCTACTCTGGATCTGAATTGGGCATGGCCATTGGCTCCCCGTTCTCCTTGTTTGGACTCTTGGGCACGGTGAGACCTCGGCCCATATAATCCTTCATCTGTCTCAATGCATCCAGGAAACGGTCCCTATCATTGTAGGCTTCGATGGCAGCCTTTGCTTCGATGATGCATTCTCTGCGTGTCTCGGTGGCTTCGTCCAACAGGAGGACGCATCTATCCTGGAGATTCTTCTTGTCACGCCAGACCTTTGTAATTAAGTTGATGGCCAGGTCTTATTTGGACAAGTTGTGTGCGATCAACTTCTATAGCTCGTCGATCACCCTATGCATCTCGCCGCGCTATGCTTCGAGCCTCCTAATGGTAAGTGAAAAATCAAGAGTGATCTCCTTCTACAGAGACAAACGCCTTCAAAGGCAATCATTAGACTGGGTTAGGGAGCGTGCACCCTGCAGTTGGTTGTCTATATTGGCATTGATCGCGGACACCTTATCATGGCAATCGGACTTCGCTTGCTACATTGTTCATGTTATTTAAAATAGGCACTCTATAATTGTATTGCATGTTATAGGGAAGCACAATATTCAAGTCACAAAAACCCCAAATGTGTCTACGAAGATTGAGCGTGGTCCCTACTTGGAGGCTACTTGCGAGCAGACAGGATAATATTTCCATATTTCGAATCTCAAAAATAAAATCAAATGCATGTCGGGATTTCCTACCTCGCTGAGCCGGGGAACAATGCCGAAGGGGTCCTGCGCCGCCGCCATCGTGTTGGTTTCAGGATCAACGACCGTCCTGGAATATGTAGCAGAGTAAGAAGAAGAAGAAGACTGTACCGGGAGGAGCCCTGTCCTACTACAACATTCAGCGCCGCCGCCATCGTGCTTCTTTTAGGGTCCACGGTCGCCCTGGAATATGTAGCATAGTACCGGGAGGAGCCCTGGTCTGCTGCCGCATTCAGCGCCGCCGTCGCCATCGTGCTGCTTTCAGGGTCCACGGCCGCCCTGGAATATGTAGCATAGTAATACGAAGAAGAATAAGAAGTAGACATAGAAGAAGAATTATAAGAATAATGTACCAGGAGGAGCCCTGGCTTGCTACAACATGCAGCGCCACCGCCGCCATCGTGCTGCTTTCAAGGTCCACAGCCTCCCTAGAATATGTAGCATAGTAATAAGAAGAAGAATAAGAAGTAGACATAGAAGAAGAAGAAGACTGTACCGGGAGGATCCCCGCCGCCGCCATCGTGCTGCTTTCAGGGTCCATGGCCAC
>JAJUPC010000559.1:0-206223 GCA_023614405.1 Avena insularis | reverse complement strand
AAACATTTGATGATGGTGATCCACTTCAAAGTGCAAGTCCAAAGGTATTAGTATTTTACTATACACGCTATACTATGTGTCAATGCGGAATGACAATTAATTTGTTGATGTTGATAGATTCTTTTTAAAAGAAAAGGAATTATTGAAAGAGAATCTATAAAATATTTGGGCGTAAAAGAAAAGGTTGGAGATGTCCACCCTAGTATATAGAAGATATATGTTATGGTCAGAGTCCTTGCTTGTTAAACAATGTGCCTTTATATTGGATACCCAGATTGGATATTGTAATTATTGGTATGAAGTGTCATACGTGACAACGCATTCATGAACTGCAATTTGCCCAAGTAACTAGCAAGAGAATAAGTGATGATGTTCATCAAAAACAATAAAGTGTTATTGTGTTTTTTCGTCAGTCGCCAAACTCTAGCCTTCAAGATTTTTTTTTTATTGAAGTTGTTATTTGTTCCCAGACATTTATATCAATGGTTGTTCAAATAATTACATCAGATCTACAAATGATGAATGTAGTTTTACAAGTCTAGTTGGAGAAATCATCCATAAACACTATTGCTAAAATGTCGCAAGACAATGATAAGATCACTTATGAAGTGACATCAAGGAAAGCTAATTATATTGAAAAGAAAATGAAGAAACTCCATGTTGATGGATTTTAGAGTCTTTGATTTTGATCAATTGACGCCAGTGAGACTTTCTCTTCCTCGTATACCTGAAATTCATTCATAGGCTAAAGAGGAACAGATGACTAACTTATTGGATATTATACATATTGATGTATATAAATTCATTATATGTGCCATGTATGTATGGATCTTTTTTGTTTACATGCTTTCCAGGAAATTGAGTGAATATAATTTAATATATTTGGCTTCTTAATAAGGAAGTTAGAAGTATGAAACATTTGAAAATTGTTCAAAGCCTTCAAGATGAAGTGGAAAATCATTAAAATAAGAAATAAAGAGTTTATGATTCGACTACAAGGAAGATATTTGAGTTACATGTTAGCAAAACACCTAAGATTTGAGAAATTGTTCCATGATTTATAAGCCTTGGATAAACCTATAGGAGTATGGCATATTCGAGAGATGAAATCAAACCATGTTTGACATGGTAAGATATGGTGTCATTTATAAACTGCCATTATATTTTAAGGATTAAAGCTTTTAGAGACTACTTATACCGGAAAAGAGCACATCGTGATTCGAAATGACACTCATGAGTTATGGTTTGGGATAAACCTGAATTGTCTTTTTCTTAAATTTTGCATATATGCATAAGTAAAATGTTTCATAACCAAAGTCGGATAAGTATGTCTTTAGGTTATCCAAAATAATTTGTTGGGACTTTCTCCATACCAAGGACAAAAGAGTTTCATATTTGAACGCCAAGTTTTTGAGAAGGGAATTTTCGTGAAAAGGTGCGGGGAGGACATGAACTTTGATAAGGTTGTTGAACCTTAGCTATATAAAAGTAAGTTGCGCTACCGAAAGTGTCCCGTGGCAGCCACATACCATGGCTCCCGTGATTACAAAGGTTGTGACCGTGAGATTAGAGTTCCTATTGAACCGCAGTATCAAGAATCAAAAAGTGTGATTTGATAAGAAAGTCGTTATTGTTTGACAATGGCGTCCACTACATGCAAAGAAGCGATGATGGGCCCTAATTCCATAAAATGACTAGAAGTCATAGATCCGGTGATAGCATCTGTAAAATCAAGTTCCTAAACTTCAAAGGCTCCTCCCAGCGGGTGTGAAGCCCATCGGGTCGTGTTTGGATCTATAAAGAAATAGACATGGATGTTTAACATCTATGATATAGCCCATGTCGGGAGCAGTTTCATTTACAATGTTCATGAGTTGACTACATGTATTTGATCTTTCATAGCTATTATTTAGTCTTGACTACTAATGGTAAGCACTACATATAATTTGATGTATGGTGCTGAACAAACAAAACAAATGTTCTTTAATAGAATGGTTACCTAGGACGGTACAAGACACTGGTCCATGGTTTTGTTAGTCTTAGCAGGTTAAAGGCATGCAAACTTCAATAATTAAAGTAAGTAAGAAGGGAGTTGAATCTTCACCATGATGAAAATCATAAGAGTTTAAATTCATCGGAGATGATGGCGATGCTTGCATTTGCAAGAAATTATGGGAGCACTGAGACATTTCTAATACATTATGTAGAGAACATATTGTTGATTGGGAAATGATGTATCTTGTATTGAGATGCTAAGAATTTCCACAAAATAAGATTTCGGAGGAAAGACTTGGCAAACCTCGGAATATTGGCATCAATATCTATATGGATAGATTGAGGCGCTAATATGGTTGTGCCAGATACATATATGAGATATTGAAAGGGTTCAATATATAAACAACAAGAAAGTTTCTTGCCACATGGAAAAGATTGCATCAAGATTCAAGTGTTTCAACACTGGTGAGGTAAAATCAGTATGAAAGATTTTTTGATCGATTTATACCACATGATATGTATATCCGTATCGTCCTATGCTCTAAATGTTATGAGCATATACTGCATCGATTCATAAGATGACTGTATTGCTAGTAAAGATATTACTGAGCTTTGAAGAACTAAGAATATCACAACCGTATAAGGACAAATAGTTAAAGGTAGTCTATCAGAAGTGTTACATTGATACTAGTTTTGTCACAAGATACAAATTAAATTTATCTCACCTAGACTATGGGTGCGACACAATGTAATGCAAGGATGTTCCATGATGGATTTGATAAGTTCCAAAGTTGGAAAACAATGTGACTGGTACTACAAACCAAAGGCTAGAAGTATATGACCGCTAGTAGCAAAGAAGGAGGGCATTGTGTTAAGAAGTTTGTTATCAAACAGGTGGTGGTCTAAAGTGGGATGATACTATGAAGATATATTGTATGACAATAATACCAACATATTTTTAAATCTGAACGAATCCAAAGATCTCACCAAAGGACCAAATTTATACAATGCCATCTCATTTGAGAGAATGAGTGATGCCAGTGAGGACGCAGTTACGCGTAGTACACACGGACCTGAAAGTGCTGTGATCCTAGAGATTATGCGTTAACTTACTAGTAACGCCAAGGTCCATATCTAACACCTAGGTGTATCAGTATATACAAGCTTTGAGCAAACTAGGATTATCGAATTTTAGTGCAAGTGGGAGACTAAAGGGAATATGCCCGAGAGGCAATATTACTAAAGTAGGTTATTACATGTTTATGATAAATGTTTATCTTCCTTGGTATGCTATAATTGTATTAATTGGAAACATTAATACACGTAGTTTAATAAACAAAATACAGTTCCTAGTACTGCCTCTCATATAAATCATAGCTTTGTTGATTTCAACAAGATGATCAAGGTTTCGATTATGGACATTGGATGTTGTTAATAACGCAGGTCACAACAACATTGGTGGAATGATGTGATGAACATTCATCCAAGTATAGCAAGTATTACATCAAAGTCATTATGTTTATATGCTATAACATCATATCAAGTAATTTTAGTCCCAGACCATGAGATCATGTTAATTGCCAACAAAAAGAGTATCTTGATATCATCAAACGCCACACCGTAATGGTGGTGACTATAAAGGTGGGTTCAATACTAATAAGGTGTTGGTGTTGAGGCTCATGGATCAAGAGTGGGATTTTTCCACCCCGACAGAAGGATAGATATACTCCTGGCCCAGTCAGACTACCTGAATTACGCCTTAGTTACAAGTCTGGATGAGCCGAAATGGTTAAAATAGTACTGGTGGGGGGGCCCAAAATGCCACTCACAGTAGACCTTTTCTTCGGGCCGCCCTTTCAAATCCATTTCAAACATCGTGACAAGAACGAGCTATAATCAAAGCGTATGGGATCAACTACATACAATAAAATGAGTATGTATGCAAGCCATCGCCAACAAATACCCTTTAACTCCATTCCATCTAAAAGAAATAGAATATTGCAACGCCATACTAAAGATCCAAATATCTAGTAAAACACATCCCAAGATTTTCCAAATCTTGTAATGTGAAAAAAATAAAATAACAAAATAAATTTTTGTTGAAAATCAGGGTGAAAAGAAACTTTTGTTTCTCTAAAGGAGACTCTGAAATCCCATCTTGAACAAAACCTTGGCGAAGTGTAAGTTTGAATTCAACAAAATCCAAATCAAGGAAATGCATTCACTCAATGAATGTATCCGGAAATTTGAACACCCTGGAAAATAAATCAAAAACCCTAAACCCTAATGGAAGGAAATCATTTTCCAAAGTATCTCCAAATCCATGGATTTGATCCATACCAAATTTGATCAACAAATTTTCACAAAGGATCAAGAAAGACCAGAGAGGTTGGTTTCACTTAGTTTGGAACCAGACAAGATCTTGTGAATATAATGAGTTAAGGAAATGAATTTCCAAAGCCTTTTAAAGCTCTTACCCAAAAGCCCATACCAAGGTGGTGATGGTGTAATCCTAAAGGATTTATAAAGATGACATTTATCAAAGGAAGATAAATTGTTTTGGGGAAATACCTATTACCAGATCTTTTAATAAAAGACTCTGCTTTAAAATAAAAGGTGAGCCAAATTAATTTTGGCTGCTTTTGTACAACAATAAAATATTTTGTTTTGATAAAATGAGTAAGGTGCCTATTTAAATAAAATAAAGGATTTAATATCCAATTTTATTTAAGTAAAAGCTTTTCCATTTTAAATGAACAATTTCAAGTATTTTATTACTACTTTGAAATCTTTTATTAAAAGGTTTTGCTTTGATTAAATGAGTAAAGGATTATTTAAATAAAATAATAAGGGATTTAAATATCCAATTTTATTTAAGTAAAGGCTTTCCCATTTTAATTAAACACCAAAACTTATTTATTTATTTAATTAAGTTTTCCAAGTAATCTTTATTTTTCAAATAAAACCTTCTGGTTTGGTTTGAAAATAATTGATTTCAAATGGAAATTTTATTTAAATAAATCAAACCCTATTCTATTAAATAACTAAAGATCCATTTTATTTAATTATTAAATGGATCATAAAATTAAATAAAATTCTATTTCATTTTTGATTTTGACTATGTTGATTAACAGAACAAAATTCAAATGAAAGGTTTGATTGTTAAATTGATTTGAGTGTTGTTTGAATGTTTGAATAATTGTTTGAAAATTGAAAACAGAAAAGAATTAGAAAATAAAAAGAGATTAGACAAAAAATAGAAGGATGCAGCCCAAAGAACCCACTAAGGCCCAATGACCCAGCCCGGTTTCTCGGAAGAAAACGATTGACACCAATTATCTCGACCCACTCATCACAGACAGTGGACCCACTTCTCCTCTCCTCACTCGCGACGAGGACCCCACCGCCACGCAGTTTCTTCTTCCTCGCGACTTCTTCTCCCAGACGACGCTACCGTTCTCGCCTTCAATCCGCGGCTTCAATTGGCGTTAAGCACATCGCTTAATCCTTGTGACGATGTCTACTTAAACGCCTCTCTCTCCTCATCATTTCCCTCGACCCCTTCCCAAGCTCGCTGCTGTTGCCTCAATTTCTCCCGAGCCACCTCTGCTGGACGATGTTCTTGACAATTCATTTAAACCCCACTACCCCTTGCCTTCCTCGCAACCTAGCCTTCCTCACTTCCAGACGCATCCTCCTTGCCAGCCATTCATCGCGGGTGCCAGTGGCTCGACTTCAACGACGAGCCACATCACCGTGCCTCTTTCTCCGGCGAGCCCCAAAGGTAGATTCCGTCGCCCCTCTTCTCCTCGCTCACGCACACAGCACCTCAAGTGACCTCCTCGGCTCAACCCAACCCTGGGTTGTTCTTCGTGATCCGTAGCGACGACTCCGGCAAGCAGTAGCGCCGCTGGTTCCGCTTCTTCTCCCAAGAACGCTTTCTGCAAGCCTCGACCGCCCGGCCTCTCTGGTCACGCCCATAGCTCCGACATGATCTCTGCGTCTAACCTGCACTGCGTTCGTCCTCTCGTGGTCCATGCAGACCGTCTTCGACCGTGGATAGAGCCAACCGCCGTTCCTAACTCCAGACGAGGAATTGCGACGCCGAGCGCCTCGTCGAGGCCATCAAACGAGCTTCACCGCAACCTCGAGCACGGTGAGCAACTTCCCTTTCCTCACATCATGGCGTCATCGCGCCGACCGACCGCTTCGCCAGCGCCGCCATGGCTGCCTGTCGTGGTCGACACCTATTACCGTCGACCAGATCGGCGAATACGATAGATTCATTTAATCCGCGAAGGGTACTAGCTCTGCGCCACCACGACATTAGATTTGATCCAACGCACCACAGCCACGATCCGAGCCGGGGTATCGACCAATAGGAAGCTAATGGCTACCAAGGTGCGCTAACCGTTTGATTAAAAACAGAAATTAGAAAATGTAAACTTTTGCCAATTTCAAACCCATGTATCTTTTGATCCACACGTCCAAATTTACAAATTTGATGTCGTTGGAATCAGCAAGACAAGCCCTAGCCAACCCTACCCTTAGTTTAGCAAATAGTAACTGCTAGCTTGTTTAACTTTGCAGATTCTTTTGTGTGCTTGCTAACATTAGAAAAATCATTTAAAAAATGATATTTAGGTTAAGACCTTTGCAATTTAGTTTGTTGTGACCTTATCGACCCTAGAACCAACCCATAGTTTGGAAAGTGATTTTGGAAAAGAATAGGATGGATTAATTGGTTTAGTCCATTTCTAGCTAACTAAAACTATTTGTTTTGTTTATGAAAATGCTTTCTAAAGAAAACTTTGAGAAGATGTTTTGAACCAAACTACTGACCCAAAAACACCAAGTTTTGCAATAGCAACTCATTTGGTGAAACCTATAGGTTAATACCCTAGTAGAAATATTTCTACACCACATAGAATGACACTTTGTTTTGCAAATGGTTTTATAGTGAAACCTTTGCAAATGACTTAGCCACTTCACCAAAATGACCATTAGGTGTACCCAAATGTCTATGACCCATTAGGAACCCCTTTTCAAACAAAACAAGGCTTGGCATGCTTGCATGCATTTCTTAACTTTGCCACTTTTGGTAAATGACCATTTTGGATCTTACAAAGTTTAGAATTTAATAGAGACCCTCTTTGCAAATGACTTTGCCATTTGGTAAATGACCAATTTGGAACCTACAAAGTTTAGAAGCCTAGTGAAGACCATCCCTACATTAGAACCAACCTTGCATGCTTATGCCTGACTTAGATCCCATTACTTGTGTGAGAGAAATTGTTTGTTTGACTTTGGTTTGGAATGTTAGATGATTTTGTGTTTTGCTTGATTGGTGGATTGAGTTTGTGTTTGCTTGATTGACATAGTGAAGTTAGAGAAGAGTGAGACTAGCAAGATCAAGGAGTAACCTACCCTCTACCAAAAAGGCAAGTGATGCTTCATATCTTATGTCCCATTATTTTCACTATGCATTAATGTTTTTGCTAAGTAAAACTTGCATGGTTTTTATTTTACTAAGTATAGACCTTGCTATAGGAAAACCTAGTAGAAGAATCATAGAAGGATTTTCCTAAGTTAGGAATCCTATTACTATCAAGCTTAGCCTAGCTAATAGAAAACTTGGGTGGAATATATTCACACTATGGAAAATTATTCCAAGTCTATGGACTTGTTTTTTATTTAACAAAACAACTAAGTTAATGAATCACCTGGGTGGAATGGAAAGAATGGGATATGTTGAGTGGTTACACAAGGCCAGGGGTACTGGTGAACCTTGTGTATCTCACTTGTGGATGGCCACCAGAAACAAAATTTGAGATGTCAAATGTTGAGAAGCTTCAAGTCGCAACCACTTGGCAATATGGGCTCTGCCATGATCATATAGGGTTGCAAGAACTTAGCCACATGGACAGGGTGGTGTGGTATTGATTGATAGGTTGGAGCGCCCATGTTGGTCTAAGGGAAGGCTTGAAAGATTTTGTCTTGGGAAACCAAGTCTTGTGGGAAAGTGCACCACCGCAGAGTGTAAACCTAAGTACTTAGCCATGTCCCTGGTAAAGGACAATTTGAGCATCAAGACATGGAAGCAATCAAGAATCTCATCATTCCAATTTCTAAATAAACTTGTGGGTTCAACAAGGGTTGTGTGAAATTCTTAAGTCTTTGATTGGTAGATGCAGAGGATCTTCAATCATTGATTGAGAAATTGTTTTACCAAGCAAGTCTTCAGTCTTTGATTGATAGATGCCCTGAGTGGATCTTCAGTCTTTGATTGATAGATTCCTTGGAAAGTTTTTGCCAAACAAAACTTAGTATTTTCAAAATGATAGGAAAAATCTATTTTGAGCAATGTGTTCTAACTCCACTTAGCCAAATGCATATAGATGATAGACTCACTATCACTAAAGTATCACTTGCCAATACAATTCAAATGTATCAATTCTTGTGGCTGTAACTTTTAATGTTGCAGGTTTGATTGTTTTAGTGAGGATTGATTGATTAGGATTACAAAGTCTACAACCAACATCTGCTCGTGGCACTTTTGAAGATGAAGGACCCATGACTAAAGATATTAAAGCTGCAATGTAATGTAATAGCCTAATGAGCTATGTAAAGATGTAATAAAATTATGTTATTCTGGTTATAAAGTTGTATTATGACCTTTGTTTCTTGATATTACATCTGAACTGTGGATGCTAGCTATTGATCCAGGGACTAGCATTGCAATCACAGGATCTTTTCCTTTATAAGGAGGGATCTTACTGCATGGTATCGAGCATTGTGTTGCACGTAGGATTTGTAAATCTAGGTTTGGACAAAACCCTTGAAAAATAGGGAGTTATTTTGTTCCAAAACTTATTTACAAAAACAATCTTGTAAACTCTTTCCTCAACCATTTTGGTTTCAACTCTACTTCTTCTACTTCAAACTTAATGGAAAGCCTACCCCATGACCAAAGACTACACCATGTGCAAAAGGACTTCTTCAACACTTTCAACTCTAATGACTTCAACTTCTTCAACATCTTCAATATGTACACCAAGGACTTCAACTTGATGTCACTAAAGAATACAAGTCTTGAGTAACATTTCATTTGAAGACTAAGGAAACACAACTTAGAAGAAGCCATCATCACCTTTGAAGATTTGTGACCAAGACACAAGAATTCTCCAAGGATACAAGATCTCAAGCAAGAAGAATGGAAAGATCACAAGTAAACCATGTAGATGGACCACCATATTTTAGTTAAGTCAAACCACCAACTTATGTGGTGTAACAAAAGTATTTTGTTGCCTAAGTATGTGCTTGAAACATGTTGTTTGAGTGGAATGTGTGATTGTGATTGCTTGCACATTGCTTGTGTGAAATGTGAAGTGTGTGAATAGAATTGACTTCTTAGAAAAACCTTGCCTATTCTAATCCCTCCAACCCAAACAGATGACTTCTCCAAGAAACTCCAACATCAGGATGGTGACAACAACAACAACCAAGAGGACAACATGAGAGAACTCCTAGCAACCCAACACCAATTGAGCCAACTAATGCTCAGTTCATAGCCAACAATAGTGATAAAGACCCTACCTTGCAAAGTTTTGGAAGAACAATCCCAACTGATGCTTAAGGTGACTAATCAAATGATCAGCATGGAAGAAAACTATCCCAAAAGAGTGTATGACAACAAGGATGACAAGAATGTTATTCTAGATGGAGCCCCACTTGCATTATTGTGGAGACAAGGATCATACATCCAAAGAGCATGAAGATCAATGCCCCAATTGTGAAGAGGAACATCCAGTTGGCTGTGCCCCACATCTCAAGTTACTTGTTACCTTTGTGAAGGAAATGACCATGTTCTATCCAATGCCCCATCTATGCCATTGTTGAACAAAAGAAACAAGAAGGATCCAAGTCGCCCAGAATGTTGATGACAAAGGAAAAGGACCACTTATACCTCCAAACAAGACGACCCAATTCAAAGGATCAAAGAAGCCCAAGAAACCAAAGCAAGACATGAGCCTTGTGCAATATCGTAAATGTAAGGAAATGGGACACAACCCAGTGGATGCCCAGAGTCCATAAAGAATAAAAGGATGGACCAAGTAGTGTGCAACAGCGCAAAGAACCAGGCCACTATGTAGCCACTTGTCCACAAGAGCAACATAAGAACTCCAAGATATCACTTGTTTCAATTGCAAGGAACCAGGACACTATGTAAGCAATTGTCCGTAAAAGATGAAGAACAAGATAAACAAGCCTATGAAGGATCTCAACCTTGGCCCATGAGTCAAATATGGAAATAAAGACCACTATGCAGAAGTTTTCCCAAGGAAGTTTCATCAGATTCCAAGCAAGCCAAAGATGAAGTTTAGTTGGAAAATTTTAAGATTGGTAGTACCTAGTTGTTTTGAACCTGCTTGTAACCCTAGCCTCCCCTCCCCAAATCTCGGACGAGATTTATTTTAAGGGTGGTAGCCTGTCACATCCCAAGATTTTCCAAATCTTGTAATGTGAAAATAAAATAACAAAATAAATTTTTGTTGAAATCAGGTGAAAAGAAACTTTTGTTTCTAAAAGGAGACTTGAAATCATCTTGAACAAACTCTTGGCAGTTTGAATTCAACAAAATCCAAATCAAGAAATGCATTCCTCAATGAATGTATCCGGAAATTTGAACACACGGAAAATAAATCAAAACCCTAAACCTAATGGAAGGAAATCATTTTCCAAAGTATCTCCCAATCGATGGATTTGATCCAGCCCATATTTGATCCACTAATTTTCACAAAGGATCATGCATGACCATAGAGGTTGGTTTCACTTAGTTTGGAACCCTCGACTAGATGTTGGGCATATAATGAGTTAAGGAAAATGAATTTCCAAAGCCTTTAAAGCCCTTACCCAAAAGCCCATACCAATTGGTGATCGGGTAATCCTAAAGGTTTATAAAGATAAACATTTATCAAAGGAAGATAAATTGTTTTGGAAATACTATTTTAGATCTTTTAATAAAGACTCATTTCAAATGAAAAGGTGAGCCAAATTAATTTTGGCCAAGCTTTTATAATAAAATATTTTGTTTTGATAAAATGAGTAAGGTTTATTTAAATAAAATAAAGGATTTAAATATCCAATTTTATTTAAGTAAAGCTTTTCCCATTTAAATGAACACCAATTATTTTATTACTACTTTGAATCTTTATTAAAGGTTTTGCTTGATTAAAATGAGTAAAGGATTATTTAAATAAAATAATAAGGATTTAAATATCAATTTTATTTAAGTAAAGGCTTTCCCATTTTAATTAAACACCAAAACTTATTTATTTATTTAATTAAGTTTCCAAGTAATCTTTTATTTTCAAATAAAACCTTACGGTTTGGTTTTGAAAATAATTGGATTTCAAATGGAAATTTATTTAAATAAATCAAACCCTATTCTATTAAACAACTAAAGATCCATTTTCTTTTAATTATTAAATGGATCCTAAATTAAATAAAAATACTATTTCATTTGGATTTGGACTATGTTGATAAACAGAACCAAATTCAAATGAAAGATTTTGATTATTTAAATTGATTTGAGTGTTGTTTGAATGTTTGAATAATTGTTTGAAAATTGAAAAGCAGAAAAAGAATTAGAAAAAGAAAAGAGATTAGACAAAAAAAATAGGAAAAGGACATGCCCAGCAACCCACTAAGGCCAGCGGCGGCCAGTCCGATTTCTCCGGAAGAAAAGCGATTGACACCAATTATCGACCCACTCAGTCCACGACGGCGTGGACCCACTTCTCCCTCTCCCTCACTCGCTGACGAGACGACCCCACCGCCCATGAGCTTCTTCTTCCCGCGACTTCTTCTCCCCGACGGCAGCTACCGTTCTTGCCCAATCCAGCGGCTTCAATTCCGCGTTATCTGCGTTAATCCTACGCCCGGCGATGTCTATAGCGCCTCCCCTCTCATCATTTCCCTCGGACCCCTTCCCCAAGCTTCGCCCCAGGCGCCTCAATTTCTCGAGCCACCTCTGCTCCAAGACGATGTTCGGTGACAATTCCGGCCAAACCTTGCCCCTTGCCTTCCTAAGCAACCTAGCCGCTTCCTCACTTCGGGCGCATCCTCTGTGCCGACCATTCATCCATGGGTGCCACATGTAAGCTTCGACTTCAACGAGCTACATCACCGCCGCTGCCTCTTTCTCCGGCGAGCCCCAAAGGTAGATTCGGTCGCCCCTCTTCTCCCTCGTTCACGCACGGCACCTCGCGTGACCTCCTGCGTCTAACCCAACCCTCGGTTGTTCTTCTCGTGATCTGTAGCAACGACTCCGACAAGCCTGAGCGCGCCCGATGTCTGCTTCTTCTCCGGCAGCGTTTCCCGGTAAGCCTCGACAGCCGAAACCCTCTCGTTCACGCCCATAGCTCCAAACATGATCTCTGCGTCTAACTTGAGACCTCCGTTCGTCCTCTCGTGGTCCCACGGCACCGTCTTGACGTGGGCGAGCCAACCGCCGCCGTTCCCAACTCCGGCGAGGAATTGCGGCGCCTGGCGCCCTCGTCGAGCCATCAAAACGTGAGCTTCACCGCAACCTCCACGAGCACGGTGAGCAACTTCCCTTTCTCCCTCACCCCTATGCGTCGCGTCTGTCGCCCGACAAGCCGCTCGCCGCCGGCGGCGCGCTAATCGTCGTAGTCGCTGAGCACCCGCAGCCGTCTGATTCAGATCGAGCAATCTGATAGATTCATTTAATCACGAAGGGTACTAGCTCTGCGCCACACGATTAGATTTGATCCAACGCACCACAGCCACGATCCGGCGAACGGTATCGACCAATAGGAAACAGCGGCGTGTTGCATTTGATTAAAACAGAAATTAGAAAAGAAACTTTTGCCAATTTCAAACCCATGTATCTTTTGATCCACGTCCAAATTTTACAAATTTGATGTCGTTGGAATCAGCAAAGACAAGCCCTAGCCAACCCTACCCTTAGTTTAGCAAATAGTAACTGCTAGCTTGTTTAACTTTGCAGATTCTTTTATTAACTTGCTAACATTAGAAAAATCATTTAAAAATGATATTTAGAGTTAAGACCTTTGCAATTTAGTTTGTTGTGACCTTACTGACCCTAGGAACCAACCCATAGTTTGGAAAGTGATTTTGGAAAAGAATAGGATGGATTAATTAGTTTAGTCCATTTCTAGCTAACTAAAACTATTTGTTTTGTTTATGAAAATGCTTTCATAAAGAAAACTTTGAGAAGATGTTTTGAACCAAACCTACTGACCCAAAACACCAAGTTTTGCAATAGCAACTCATTTGGTGAAACCTATAGGTTAATACCCTAGTAGAAATATTTCTACACCACATAGAATGACACTTTGTTTTGCAAATGGTTTTATAGTGAAACCTTTTGCAAATGACTTCACTTCACCAAAATGACCATTAGGTGTGCCCAAATGTCTATGACCCATTGAACCTTTTTCAAACAAAACAAGGCTTGGCATGCTTGCATGCATTTCTTAACTTTGCCACTTTGGTAAATGACCATTTTGGATCTTACAAAGTTTAGGAATTTAATAGAGACCCTCTTGCAAATGACTTTGCCATTTTGGTAAATGACCAATTTGGAACCTACAAAGTTTAGAAGCCTAGTGAAGACCATCCTACCTTAGAACCAACCTTTGCATGCTTATGCCTGACTTAGATCCCATTACTTTGTGTGAGAGAAATTGTTTGTTTGACTTTGGTTTGGAATGTTAGATGATTTTGTGTTTTGCTTGATTGGTGGATTGAGTTTGTGTTTGCTTGATTGACTTGTAGTGAAGTTAGAGAAGTGAGACTAGCAAGATCAAGGAGTAAACCTATACCCTCTACCAAAAGGCAAGTGATGCTTCATATCTTATGTCCCATTATTTTTCACTATGCATTAGTGTTTTTGCTAAGTAAAACTTGCATGGTTTTATTTTACTAAGTATAGACCTTGCTATAGGAAAACCTAGTAGAAGAATCCTTAGAAGGATTTTCCTAAGTTAGGAATCCTATTACTATCAAGCTTAGCCTAGCTAATAGAAAACTTGGTGGAATATATTCACACTATGGAAAAATATTCTAAGTCTAAGGACTTGTTTTATTTAACAAAACAACTAAGTTAATATGAATCACCTGGGTGGAATGGAAAGAATGGGATATGTTGAGTGGTTACACAAGGCCAGGGTGCTGGTGAACCTTGTGTATCTCACTTGTGGATGGCCACCAGGAAACAAAGAGATTTGAGATGTCAAATGTTGAGAAGCTTCAAGTGCAACCACTTGGCAATATGGGCTCTGCCATGATCATATAGGTTGCAGAACTTAGCCACATGGACGGTGGGTGGTAGTGATTGATAGGTTGGAAGCGCGTCCATGTTGGTCTAAGGGAAGGCTTACGAAAGATTTTGTCTTGGGAAACCAAGTCTTGTGGGAAAGTGCACCACCTCTGCAGAGTGTAAAACCTAAGTACTTAGCCATGTCCCTGGTAAGGACAATTTGAGCATCAAGACATGGAAGCAATCAAGAATCTCATCATTCCAATTTCTAAATAAAACTTGTGGGTTCAACAAGGGTTGCGTGAAATTCTTAAGTCTTTGATTGGTAGATGCCTTGAGAGGATCTTCAATCATTGATTGAAAATTGTTTTTTGCCAAGCAAGTCTTCAGTCTTTGATTGATAGATGCTTACGAGTGGATCTTGAGTCTTTGATTGATAGATTCCTTGGAAAGTTTTTGCCAAACAAAACTTAGTATTTTCAAAATGATAGGAAAAATCTATTTTGAGCAATGCAAGCCTCAACTCCACTTAGCCAAATGCATATAGATGATAGACTCCACTATACTACCAAAGTATCACTTGCCAATACAATTCAAATGTATTGACCCTTGTGGTAACTTTTTAATGTTGCGGTTTGATTGTTTTAGTGAGGATTGATTGATTAGGATTACAAAGTCTACAACCAACATACACTGTGGCACTTTGAAGATGAAGGACCCATGACTAAGATATTCCGCTGCAATGTAATGTAATAGCCTAATGAGCTATGTAAGATGTAATAAAATTATGTTATTCCTGGTTATAAAGTTGTATTATGACCTTTGTTTCTTGATATTACATCTGAACTATGGATGCTAGCTATTGATCCGAGGACTAGCATTGCAATCACAGGATCTTTCCTTTTATAAGGAGGATCTTACACCTAGATAGATATAATAGTTTAGGATATCTCCTCATACATCAAACATCGAGTATCGGTGGAAGCGGAAAACAAGATCCGAAACGGATAAGAGGCAAATCGGCATAAGATGCCCCATAAATAAACACATCCGCCCACAGATCTCACGGATCCCGTTCGGAATCTCTACACAGGTGATCGTTGCCCACATCGTCGATCTCTTCCACCCAGTATCAAGTCTTGCGAGCTTACATTCATACGAATCAAACAATTTATCGTGTGAGACCCTAGAAATTTTCAGCAAGTCTTTATGCCTCTAAAGGGGACACAACCTGGGGTAGCGCAATTGCAGCAAAAGATAATACCTAACAATTCTATAGATACTCGCTAACCATCCGCTAACCATAGATAGCGGATGTCAGTGGTCATGACAACAGTTATAGCGGTAATATTAGCAGATCCATCCTCCTCCCCGCACCAGCGAGGAAGCGGACGAACATTCCCATCCGTTGGCGTTTTATTATCCATTCCATGAGTGTTGCACTATTTACTAGTCGGTACTTAGTCATATTAAAAGCGGTACTTTAGTTATACTTGTCTATGATCGGCGTGCTCCAAGTCGTCCATAACGCGGACACGGCTTTGGAAAGTTTACCTGCGGGTGCACAAATAACAACACACTCGATCAACCTCGGAAAAACCAAATCAAAACCCAGCGAGGCATTCACGACCAGCGATCACGAGTTGAGAAATATTTGGGGCCACCCATTAAGCTACCATAGCGAAGTTGGCGGCTCGAGGCGGACTCAAGGTTTCGTCAATGGCTATGTATTTGGGAACCGAAAGTGTATTGGGCTTGTCGATACAGTGGAAACACTCCGCTTACCTAAAGCAGTCTGGTGCTCCTCGCACAATCTTAAATAAGCGATAAGCATGGCATAAATACAGGATAGTAATAAAGCCCCAAACTACTTTGTGGCCCCAAGAAATAAGAATGAATCAAGCTACGGCTCGGGGTTCATAAGCCTCCCGGATGTGGATAGCGAATATTCAAGAGCAGGAATCAAGTACTCGGGGTCCTGGGACACAAGTGAGCATGAAAAACCAAATAGCAGATATTGCTCACGGTGCCACTTTCATTAGTTATCCCATTACTACTCGAGGTTAGAAGTTGTTTAGGTACCTCGTTATCCATCAGACACTCACATACCCTACACATGCTGTTCTACGACCCGCATGGCTCAAACAACTCCTGTAGTAATGGCTCATGGGATGGAGGAACAAGCTTCGGTGGGGTTTAAAAGTAAAGGCTATGCAATACTTGGGATTCAGATTAATGCAATCGGCAATGACACTGGTGGATCCATATGTGGTATGTGAAAAGAAAAAACATGCAATGACACTGGTGGATCCATATATGGTCTGTGAAAATAACACACATATCTACTAAAAAATAGCAACCCATTTGAGCAGAGTGAGACCTAATGCCGCTCCTCTGAGGCTCCTCGAGGTGACCGTTGGTCCGACCTCGGCTCTGGCGGCGCCGGCAGAGCATAGGCTTGGCATGGATTTCTCTGGTGGTTGCTGGAAGGTCACCTACTCTGGTGTGACCACGGGTGGTAAGTTTTTGGAAGGATCTCTCGCTGTCTCGGCTGATTCTTGGTTGGTTCTTCTCAACGCCAAAGGCTCCCCCCTTGAGGGGCGATGTTTGGAAATTGGGGAGATGATCTCTGTTGGATCTGTTTTGAGGTTCCCCTCTCACCTTTCTCGTGTTAATGATTCTTTGGTTCCCTCATCTGGATTTCTTAGTAGATCTCCTACCATCACTGGATCAGATGAAGACACTGGTTTTAAATTGCATGCCCTTTGCTACTCTTTGCTGACTGATGATCTTGAGCCTTCTAAAGGTTTTCTCATACTTTTTCCTAGTTCAAAAAGGCTTGTTCTCCTCAATCATAATGAGGTTGTGATCGATGCTAGATACTTGGTACATGGTGAGGTGGTGGCCTGGCATCTCTATTGATCTCAGTGAAGAGGGTGGTGGTTGGTTCTCAAATTTTACCAAGCCCTTTGGTTAGAATGTTTCCTCCATTGAAGTTGGTGCCTAGATCTACGGATTTCTCGAGAAAATCTCCCCTCACGGGTGTGCTTACGAAGATCTTTGCCTCGATGTCGACCTGCTGGATTTTTTCTTTAGGCGTAATTTTGAGAAGAAGATTTTGATAAATTCAGGCATCAAGTTAATTTCATTGGTGGTTTCAGGAAAAGACCTTTTATCAGTGCATTCTTTTGACGAGCAAATTTTAAATTGGACCTTCATACTGTTAGTCTTGCTCTTCAAGCTTGCTTTGGAGGTAATGCTTCTAAATTCCAGGTGAAGCTTCTTCAAGATAGAACTTTTTGATTCTCGGTTGCTTCAAGGGCAGTCGGTTTTGAGATCTACAATATCTCAAAGTTTTCATGTCATTCTTTTGTGATTCATGTCAATCTTTGGGGTAATGGGGGTCCGAATTGGATTCATGAAGAAAGGGAATTCTACAAGGAATCTGCTAAGGAATGGAAAGTTGTCACGTACAAAAAAGAAAGTGCAAAAAAATCTCCTTCTTTAAAGCATTCTAGTAAAAGTGGCTCGGTTTTTCAAAGACTCAAATTTCCTGCGTCACCTGTGGGTCATTCGCCCGTGATTGAGCAACGTATTAATGGTGAGATCAAATCCAGTCTTCAAGACAGATCTTATGCTCAGGTGCTCACTAATGATGGTGTTAAGTCGATGGTGACGCCCGGTCAGGGCAGGCGTAATCGCGCAGCATTTAAATTACTGGTCTCCTTCCTTTTCTGAAATTTCCTCTTTCCCTAAATGTAGCTGGCCCGACAAATCGTATGAGGTGGTTTAAGGCCAGTGGTTTCTCATTCCGGCCCATCTTTCACGGCAGTTTTCACGAGTTCATCTCTTTGCTGAAAAAACAACTACCACTTCCCTGTCTCCTCAACTCCCTTGCTGAAACCCATTCCCCTCTGCTCGTTGCGGTGAAGGGCGTCGAAATGGCGAACATTAGATTGATCCTGCGCCTTTCTGCCGAGCGCTTCCAGGATTATCTTGGTGGTGGGAGGAATCGTGTTAGAAGGGTGGTGGTGCCTCGAGGTCGAGCGCATGAAACGGTATGCTATTGCTAACATTTTTCCCTCCCTCCTGGTCTGTTCCATTCTTGAATATTCATGGTGTCTGGTGGATTTCTTCAACAATGAGGTTGGAGTGCGCCGAGATATTCAAGATTGTCCCTTTGGGTCGTATGTGCAGTTCCATCATGTCGTGATCGTGGCGGGCTCATTCTTGTGCGATTCCGTTTCAAGATGTGCATGTCTCCTTTGTGAAACACAATGAGGGTGATAATTGGCGTGGGACTCAGTTCAATAATGAGTCTTTGGGTGATGTTAGTTGGACCTCCCTTGACCAGCGGCATACGGAGGATGGAATGCTATCTTCTTGACATTGGGAAAGTTCTTACGTGGGAGGGACCACGACCACAAGGGTAGGATTATTGCTAAGATTGTATTCTTGACTTGGTTGACATCCCCAAGGCGTGAGGTTTACCATTGGTGACTTGGTAGAGAGCGAGTCTTGGACTTTTTCTGTTGAAGTTCTTGAGTCACTTGCTTGGTGGGGGCCCACCGAGGAGGACCTTGCCCGAGGATGACAATGTGGACCCACACCCAGTTCTGGGCATGGTCCGATCTTTGGGCCCGGTTCCACCTCCCCCTCCCCTCCTGCTCACAGGGGTGAGTGGGGTCGATGGATAACCTGTCAAGACCACTACTCTGCTGGTGGGCATGTTGAAGGTTAGGGTCCTTGGGAGGCTCTGCTGCCCCTATTCAAGGCCCTGTCATTGCTCCTGGAGAAGATATGCCTATTGACAATCAGCATCTGCCACCTCAGGATGTGAACAGTGGAGTTACTGGTGCTATCATGGTTCAAGACTGGGGGTCTGATGATGAATCTGTGAATGAGCCTGAGGCTGTGGAGGAGCTTGGTGTTGCAGTTGCACCACAAGGGGTTGGCATTGGTGATGGCCTGCAGAACATTCTTCAAAACTATCTGGTGATGAGGAGGAGGGCGATGCTGATCTTGAGGAGGCAGGAAGTCCTATGGATTCAAATGCGGTGGCCCACAGGAATGATGATTGGATGTTGGAGGATCAGCATCTGCTTTCTCCAAATGAGGCTCACCTTCAGATTGGGATGGTGAGAACTTTTATTTCCTTCCCTGACGTGCATGTTGCCAAGCAGGGATTTTCCCAACAAGGCTTGGAGCTCTGGGAGGTATTTGCCCTCATATTGAAGGAATCTTCTCCAATGGGCTCTCTTAAGTGTGATATTCTGTAAGTTGGTTTAACTTCATTACTCTAATGCTTGCTACTCTGAGAAGTTTAAGCTGGGTCAAGGGATTTCTTACTTCTCCTTTATGGGAAATAATTAAAGAACCTATTCTGAGGAAAGTTCAATCTCTTTCATCATTCCTAATAAGAGATTTTCCCAGATGCCTCCTTCTTGGGTATTGAAGCAACTAAATCTTCAGGCTCTCCTTCCCCTTCTAGAAAGAAAGGGCAAGGAACCTCTTGTGGAATCTGAGGTGAGAAGAAGCCCTAAATTGTTGAATTAAATGGGGTTTTAAAAGTCACTTAAATTGTCAAATTTTGATTGCCTGGTTTGTAATGCTGCTCCTCCTTGCCTGAATTCCAAAGTGGTTAAAATCTTATTTGCTTCATTACTGCCAGGTCAGGATGGGGACCTGGAAAGAGGCTGCTCAAGAAAGGAAGGTCAATGATGTGGCGGTTCAGGCTCCTACAAAAGGCAGCACTAAAGGAGGGCCCTCTTCCGACTTGGGATTTGGTGGCAAGAAGAAGCCAGGGCTCTTTGGTACTGTGGACAGCAAGCCAAGAAGAAGACCTCTTCTTAAGTGTGCTAATGTATCAAACTATATCTTTCTGGAGTCTTGTTGACTCCACATTATGTGTCTTTGTGTTTGTGGATTTGCAATGTGGATGGTACTTATTATGGATAATCTACTGTGGTAACCTGAATTGGGTTGACTTTTGTCTCTATTTTTTTGTTTCCTCTCTGGGTGATTACACTATTTATATCACCCCATATCTATACTTCTGGTTTCTTAATGAATAACACAAGAACTTGGAAGATCTTGAATTGGAATATCGGGGAATCAACTCTGAAAAAAATGGTGCTCTCGGAAGAAAAATTGAGGAGTCTGGTTGTGACATTATCATCTCCAAGAAACTAAGCGAGGATTTTGATAAGCTCCTACATTAAAAATTTTGCCCTCAAATTTACCAAGTTTGAATTTCTTCCCTCGAGAGGTGCATCTGGAGGCTTGATCTCATTTGGAATGGCTCCTGTTTTTGGACAGCTTTCTTTTCTCAATGAGTTTTCTATCTCCATAACCTTGACTTCCCTCTTGTCCAATAAATCCTGGATCCTCTCAACATTTATGGGCCATGTTTATCTGAAAAAAGTCTGAATTTTTGGACTGGTTTGGCGGCATTGATATGCTGATGATGTGGATTGGCTTATTATGGGAGATTTTAACCGTAGATAGCCTTCAGATAGAAATAAATTGGGTGGAGATGTGAATGGTATGCTTCTCTTCAATGAAGCCATTAATAATTTGGGTCTCATTGAATTACCACTTAAGGGTAGACAGTTCAGTTGGAGTAACATGCGAAGGATCCACTCTTGGAAGATTGGATTGGTTTTTACTTACGCTACAGGCTCGAGTTTTCCCTCAACTTTGTTGCTCCTCTTTCAAAACCCACTTGATCACACTCCTGTGTCATTTCCATTGGTACAATGATTCCCAAAGCTCAGGTGTTCAGATTTGAAAATCATTGGATTTACATCATAAGGAGTTTAAAGCTATTGTTCAAAATGCCTGGAACATTCCTGTGGGTTTTATGGATTCTGCAAAAAAATCAATGCTAAATTCAAAAATGTGAGAAGAGGGCTGAAGCTTTGGGCCAAACAGCTCCCTTGCCTAAAGGCACAAATCTGTAATGTCAATGCCACCATTGACTTGCTTTGGATATCATGGAGGAAATGAGAACTCTTCTTGTTCAAGAATGGAATCTTAGGGATATCTGAAAAATCTTATTATTTCTCTTTTACAAGACTAGAATACTTATTGGAAGCAGAGAGGAAAAATCAAATGGGTTGCTGGGGATGAGAACACAAGTTCTTTCACTCCGAGCTACCATTAGTTTTAGGCACAATTACATTTCCATGATCAAGGATGATTATCTTGATGTCTATTATCATGATGGCAAAGCAAATCTTCTTTGGAATGCCTTTAAAAATCGAATGGGCTCTTCTGATAAGCCTGAAATGCATTTCAATCTTAATGACTTGGCTGGTGATTGCTTAAGCCAGGAAGAAAGGGATGCTTTGGAAAAGCCTTTACGGGATGAGGAGATTGAGGAAGTCATCACAAATTTGCCCTAATGATAAGTCCCCAGGCCGATGGCTTTAATAATGAATTCATGAAGCTTTGCTGGCCTATTATTAAGGATGATGTGAAGAGTCTTCTTGTGGAATTCTATGAAGGAATGCCTCTTTGGAAAGCATCAATTCTTCCTTTATCACCTAATTCCAAAATTGCTGCTCCTTTGACCCACCTTTGATTTTAGGCCTATTTCTTTGCTAAATAGTGTCCTTAAGATTATCACCAAGATTACAGGCCAATTTTGCAAAAGTCATTCTTAAACTTGTTCACAAGAATCAATATGGTTTCCTCAAGCAAAGATCTATCCAAGATTTTTAGGTTGGGCATTTGAATTTCTTGATCAATGCCACAAGTCAAAAGGAAATTTTAATTCTTAAGTTGGATTTTGAGAAGGCTTTTGACAGAATTGAGCATTCTACTATCATCAATATCCTTAAAGCCAAGGTTTTGGAACTAAATGGATTTCTTGGATTGAGATGATCTTTGGGTCGCCTCTTCTTACGTGCTTTTAAATGGTGTGCACAGGAATTTTTTTCTTGTAGAGGGGTGTCAGACAAGGAGATCCTTTGTCTCCTTTCTTGTTTTGTTACAGCTGCTGATCTTCTTCAAAGTATCCTCAATAAAGCAATGAACACAGGTCTTCTTTCTTTGCCTGAGAATGTTTTCTGTCACGACTTCCTGTGATTCAGTATGCGAGATGACACTTTAATAATCCTTAAGCTGATTCTGAGCAACTCCTGTGTCTTAAGGCAATTTTACATACTTTGCTCTCTCTCTGGACTCAAAGTCAATTATTCCAAGTCCGGCATGATGCCTATTAACATGGACTCACGAGAGGCTTGGGCATTTGCTAATACCTTTTCTTGCCTCACTGGATCCTTGCCTTTTACATACCTTGGTTTGCCCTTGAGCTTGAATAAACCCGCTGTGGAACATTTCCTGCCTATTGTTCAGAGAATTGAAAGAAGGTTGTGTGGAATTGCTGATTTTCTTAATTATGGGGAAATTGCAGTTAGTCAAATACATGTTATCTTCCCTTCCCATATATTACATGAGCTGTTTTGAGCTTCTGTCACTATCAAGGGGCGTTGGTTAAATATGAGGCAATGCTTGTGGAGAAAGAAAACTACGATGTTCAAGCTAGAGTCTTGCTCTTGTAGCATGGGAGAAAGTTTGTAAACCCAAGAACCAGGGAGGTTTGGGTGTTCTTGATCTTAATGTTCAAAATTCTGCTCTTCTTTTGAAGAATTTGGATAAATTTTATAATCATAAGGATATTCCTTGGGTTCATCTGGTTTGGAACACTTACTATTGTAATGATAAGCTCCTTGGAAGAAGTCTTGAGGATCCTTTTGGTGGAAGCTCACCTCAAACTGATTGACATTTTTAAAGGACTTGCAAAGTGCTTGGTTGGAAATGGGAAAACCACACTTTTACAGTCGATATGTGGAATGATAGCTGCCTCCAACATAAGCTTCCTCACCTACTCTCTTATGCAAAAACCTCACATCTACGTCGGTGAGTTCTGCATACCCCAAATACTAGGACCTTTTTTACCTTCCTTTGTCATAGCAAGCTTATCAGGAATATCAAAGTCTTGAACAAATTCTCAATTCTGGCAGGGAAGGGGATTCTGATTGTTGGTCTTACATTTGGGGCAGTAATTATTCGGTGAAAAAGGCTTACTGCTCCTTAGCTGGTTACCGGTTCACCACATTTCTCTTGGTTATGGAAATCTTCTTGTCGGCAAAAACACAAATTCTTTTTGGCTCTTCACTTGATAGACTCAATACTAGAAACCTTGAAAAGGAAATGTTTCTCATGGCATCTTATGTTTGTGTCTTCGAGGCTGCAATAGTGAAGAAACCAGCCTACATTTGTTTTGGGAATGTTCTTTTGCAAGAGCTTTCTTTGGGCTGAAATTTCTGAGGTCAATTTGGCTGATCCAACTATCTTTGAAGTGTTAGTCGTATTAAAAAGACCTCAATGTACCTTTTGCAATGGAAATTCTGCTACTTGGAACTTGGGGCATTTGGATTTGCGAATAATGAAATTTTCAATAATCAGCATGCATCGATTGAGACACGGAAGGCTATTGTAGCCGAGAATTAAGATGGGTCCTTTTTAGAATTAATAAGAAGTATTATCAGAGCCTTAAGGTTTGGATTGAAACTAATTTAGACAGGAGATAGCTGATTAGAGTTTATCCCTCTTCTTTGAGGTGGAATGAGTCTTGTAAATATTCTTTTGTAACTCTCTACAATATATAAAAATTGCAGTGGGGTCTTTTTGCCCTACTGTTTTACCCTCAAAAAAAAAAGATTAATGCAATCGCGACTCAATGATGCAAGAATAAGATAGAGGCAATAGGTACTATATGTATGCAAGCATGTGGTAGTGCTTGCTGGCAGCTCAGTTGAGCGAGGATGGATCAGGTAGTGCTCTGGGTTTCTTGATATATCCCACCTTTCGCGTCTATTGAAGAAGAACCAAACAAACAAGGGCCAACATAAATAAAGTGCACAAGCATATGAATAAAATCGACAAACAAACAATCATACCATGATGAATGATGCACAATTTGCATAGCAATAATGTAGCATGGCATGGGTGAGGTGTGGAATACAAAATAAAGCATTTTATGGGTTTAGTCACCTTTTATACTCAAATAAGTTGCTGTATACTTTATATTTATATGATGCATGCTGCAATTCAGAACATGGAATGCATAAACAGAAAGGTCTCGTCGCGCTGATCGATTTAGACATATTATTTGTCAAATTTGGAGTTATAAAACAAAAGTTATTAATTAATTAAGGAAAAAGGGCATTTTATTGTAATTTTAATCAACTCGAAATTTAAAGTGTCCAAAATATATTTTGAATGGCATATTTGAAATCCTCACATTTTCTGATTCAAAAACATATATTACATGTATTATTTGGTTTATAATTTTAAAGTTATTTAAACAGATTTGAATTTGTATTTAAACATTTTCTAGAATCATTTTATTAAAGCAGATAAAGCAGAACTTTTATACCCGAGAAAGCTAACCCAAGTCAGCGGCGGTGGGACCCGTCTTGGCGGCGACCCGATCGTGCTGGGGCTTTTCTCACTGCGGAAGGCTAGCCCGGAGGCCGGCAGGTGGGACCAGCGGCCTCGCGAGCCCACGTGTGGCAGGCGACCAAGGGTGCCACCTTGGCACCGAGGACTGCGGGTTGAGGTTTCTGAAAACCTGGGTACCCTTTGTAAAATGAACCTAGAGGATGGTAGGTGGGCCCGTGAAGTGCGGCTTGAGAATTAAAAGGAAAAGGGGTATGTGCAAAGTGGCGTGACTCTGTACTTCTTCTGTCGCGTTGTCTGTCGGCGGAGCCTGGCGCCAGTGCAGGGGGCTCGAACTTCGCGTCCTCGGCGCGGCTGGCGTGATAACCACTGGGCTAGACGGGGTTTGCTGCTACGGAACATATCGGCGGCTAGATGTTCTTCTGCGATGCAGCAGCGAAGCGAGCGCTCGTCGGCGCCGAAGGCGTTCGGCGGAGCGTCACGACGCGACCAGGAAAGCAGCAGCGATGGCGAGGATGTCTAGGAGGTGCGTGGCTCACAGCGAGGTTGCTGGAGGTGGTGGATCGGCAGGGGAAGCGACGATCGGCGACGGCGGTGACCGGCCGAACTAGGGTTTGGCGCGTCGGCGCAGCGGTGCAGGGACCATCTCCTCCCCGCTGGCGTGAACGGGACGATGCAGGTAGCACCCCTGGTTCTTCCTCGACGACCCAACAACCTTGCCGACTTATAACAGTAGGTGGGGTAGAGGCCGACGGTGAGGTCATCGGGGTGCGAGAGAGAGGGAGTAGCAGGCAGGTGGTGGGGAGGAGAAGGGCGAGGCCCTGGTAGATCTGGGTGTCGACTGCAGAGAGGAGGGAGTGGGTAAAGCAGAGAGGGAGAGGGAAGATGCCGTGGGGAATCGGTGGAGTAAAGGGGCCTTGACCACCTTTCTCCTCCTCCTTCACGTGCTTTCGGCTGGGCTCGACCTAGGGTGTGGCGCAGAGTGGGGACAAGCGGTGAGAGGCTGGCTGGTGTGGCCCCTGGCTTTGTGAGAGAGAGCGAGAGAGAGGTTCGGGTTTAGCTAGGGTTGGGGTAGATGGGGGTGGGTCCTGGCTGGCAGAGAAAGAGAGAGAGCAGCTAGGGTTACTCGGCATGGTGAGACTAAGGGAGAGGTTAGGGTTTTGGTTTTTGGAGAGAGGGGTTAGAGAGAGAGGTTTAGGGGTGATCCACTAAGATCAAGCAAGGTGGAGGATGTGATGATGGATAAGGAGAGTGAGCTGAGAGAAGAGGTGGTGTGAGGGTTTTAACATAGTCAAACACAAGATCAAGATGAGGGGTTTTGAATAAGAGAGAAAGGAAGCTCACAAAGAAAGGATCCACTCAAAACCAAGAAAAACCAAAGGAGAAAGAATGGTGGTGCTTTGCATGGCCCATGCAAAACATTAAATGCCATGTTTTAATATTGTGAAAACAGAATAAATAATCATAGCATTTGTGCCTATACATTCAAAATATGGAACAAGCCAAGCTAAAAAATTAAAAGGATGCCCCAGTGGAGTAGATGGAGATGACCATATTTGAATAAAAATGGGACTTGCTAGTGTGTATGTGCCACTAGGTATTTAGTAAGCCCAAAAATATCCCAACATGAGAATAACCCCAAACAACCCATAAGAGAGCTAGAAAGAGGTTCCACTCACAAGGCATGCAAAGGTGTCTCCACATATCACTAATGTGAAAACAACATGATGCCAAAATGAGAGCATGTGGATATAGAATTGGATCCATCCCAACCCACATGAGCTAGAGGTAAAACCAAATAAGTTGCAGTGCTCATATATGGTGGAATGGTGGAATGATGGGGTGATGACAAGAAAGGTGGTGGAGTCAATAAAAGATATGCCCCCAACTCAACTTGGGCATCAATCATTTATCAAGAAACAAATACAATATATCAAGAGGCAAATATAGTTAATAGTGAATCTGAGAGAAGAACCAAATCAAAAGGGTTTTAAATGATGCTCAAATGCAAGGTGGCATGATGACATGAGCATGATATAATTATGATGCAACAATTATATATATGAAGTAGCCATTATATAGACTAGGCTAGTAGCATTGCAATTGTTGAACAATTGGGATGCTACAACTCTCCCACTAAACAAGAATCTACTTGAGATTCCTAGGAAAAAACAACACAAGGAGAGGCGGGTGTTCGAACGAAGGTGACCCTCACATTCCCAAGGTGATTAACAACAGAGTGGTGCAACCATTACACCTTGCGAAACTTGCTAGACTTGTTGCGAGTCTTGCGTTTTGCTTGAGAAACAACGGTTAGAAGAGTTGAAGGATTGTCATGAGACAAGAAGGATAGGATGAACATAGCTCCAGTTTTCTCAAGAAACATGATAAGAGAAAAAGAACCACTTGTGAAAGAAAGGACAAGATGATGTATCATGGATAAAGAAAACACACGTTAAGATTAAGATTCTTGATCGAGAGAGGATGAATCTTTATCTCGGGAAGAAAAAGAGCTAGATTGGATAGGTTTTGAACCACTATGACAATAGCATCGTATCCTATCTCGGATTAGAGAAATGAAATCTGAAGCAGTATTGACTTCAAAAATAGAGTCCTTGATATCAGCGGAAGATTTAGTTAGACATCGTCGATTAGATTCTTCTTGCGGTAAGAACCGAGGATCACGCATAATTGAGGTTCGGATATAACTTCCGAGGCGGATGTGAAGCGGATCATGGTGGAATCCCGAAGCAAAGAATATGGAGGATCTGGGTTTATTGTAGAGATACTTATTGCTTTCTTTAGCCTTGAGGCTAGCAATAGATTCTTGACTGATGGCATCAACCATAATTGGCTTTACCACAGAAAAATTGATGAAACAAAGAGAGATAGTTTCCTTTCATCTTGTTTGTGGATGCGAGCATCGATAGAAAGCGAGGACGAAAGGCGTTGCGTTTGTTTCCACCAGATAATTGTAGATTTGCTCCATCTAGAATAGAGCGGACCACCAACAAGAGATTATTGATTACTTTCTTGAGAGAGCACTCCGGAAAAACAAAGGCGGAAGTAAAAGTATCGAGGATAAAGGCCACTTCTAACTTCGTGGAATGAGTGAAATCATTAATTCCCCAATTCAATGTACAGAAGCGAATGATAAGAGTAGTGAGTATGGTAGCTTCTCCATCCGCACTCAAAGCATTACTCCGCACATGAATAAGAAAACCATACAACCCAACTACCGAAGCAGTGAAGGTATTGACAAAAACTCATGGAACTTCGTTGAAAACAAGGATAGATGCAAGCGATTAGCGGTTCATAGATAGATAAAGATGATGATGTTGTCGTCATGTCTGAAGTACCAAGCCACGAAAGATATAAAGGAAGATTACGGAAGAACTGCGCAAGATTCAACGACTCTGAGAAAAGATAGCACCAACGAGCGGAAGGAATACAAGATCTGGAAGGTCTTCATGGCCTCCGGTGGATTGAGCATAGGCGATAGAAGCGAGAGGGTTTCAGAGATTACTTAACGAGATAGAGGTGAAAAGAACTCCATGTTCTTCTTGAAATGATTGAGAGAGATTTAGCAGTTTGAAAACTACGGAGCAGCGATGATAACTCGCCAACAAGGAAAACTCCGGGTTTGATTGAAGATGGAAGCGATCTATTTAGCAGAAGGACGTGGCCGAGATAGGTGACTCCAAAAAGTCAGAATTCTCACTTTGAGACTTTGCACACAGGCAGTGCTCACGAAGCTTGAGAGAAAGAGACACAGATGATCTTCCATGTCCTTCCATTGATATGGAATAGGCAAGCATATTATCAACATATACCACCATGGATTAACAAGATATTCCCGAATACCAAGTTCAAAAGCGAGAAAGCGAACAAATGCTCGAACACTTCCTGAGCTCAACGCTCTCAGAAAGATCAATATTAAGAGCACGGATTCGTGTTGAAGAAGATGCACTGGAAGAATAGATTATATGGTCCTTCGGAAGAGAACAGGAAATGCCACCTGGTTCACATTGTCGATCGGATCACCGGTTACAAAGATAAAGAGATCTTGGATAGAACCGATGATAGCTCATACCTTAGGCAAAGCTATCGAGGCGAAAAGATGCAATTCCCTCATCTCAAAGACTTTTGCAGATATGGAGTTCAAAAGAGGTGCAGCATGATGGGCGGATGATGAACCACCGTGGTGCTTTGAGAAACTCGGATTGCCAAAGATGCTTGAATATGCATAGATATGATCACGGTGTACTCAAAATCACAGGAGATAACCGTCACCATTTGGAGGATAGTGGTGATTGCATTTTCCATATTCCACTCATGATAAGTGTCATATAGCTATGCGAGAGCAAATTACAATCACCAACATCGGATCGACACATGTTATGTAATTAGCCCAAGAGAATTGGAGATGAAATAAAACTCAGGATTAAGCGCGGTGACAAAAGAATGAGTTAGCATGGACATGCTGATAAAGGGAGATAGATAGTGTTTCACACGACTTGAAGGAGTGTGGAAGCATAGATGTATCAAAGAAATTTTTTCCGCATTTTTCGGCATTAAAATACCAATAGATGCGCAAAATCACTTATCAGGTAGAGATTAGCAACTCCACATTCTGTGAAAGCATGCTGGAAGGAAGAACACCCTTAAGAAGATGGCCGGTTAACAAGAATTCGGATAGATCGCGGGTTTTCAAAAGCTTCGATATGGAATGTACCAGCAGTTGATAACCAAAGGCAGATTGTGATAACAAATTGGATGCTGAGATAGACAAGGAATTACACACACACACACACACTTTCTATGGTACTCTGAGCCGAACCGTGAATCCTAGTTTGAATTTTAAGAAGAGGATTGAAAGCGTTACACTTCCTTACGAGAAAAGGGTGGGTGAGTGGTAAGAAAAAAAGTGGAAGCAGTCCTACTCTCGCGTTTTGTTTTTCCCTAGTATACATAGCTACCAAAAATATTTGCTAGGCGACAACGACCATTTGGTGAGACCACGAAGGGCGGGATGGCTCGATACCAATTGTAACTACCTCGGTGAATTCGCTCTTAGTTACAAGCTGGATGGCGGAAATGGTTAAAATAATGCAGTGGGGCCCAAATGCCACTCACGGGTAGACCTTCGGCCGTCTAACCATTTCAAACATCGGGACAAACGGCGGCGTGTCGGCGGCGAAGGATCAACTACATACACAAATGAGTATGTATGCAAGCCACCATACAACAGTCCTCGAGCCATTCCATCTAAAGAAATAGAAATATTACCCAGCCATACGGCAAGATCAAATATCCTAGATAGATATAATAGTTTAGGATATCTCCTCATACATCAAACATCATGTATCGGCGAGCGGAAAACAAGATCCGATGCGGATAAAGAGCAAATCGGCATAAGATGCCCCATAAATAAACACATCCGCCACAGATCTCATGGATCCCGTTCAGGAATCTCTACAAGTGATCGTTGCCCACATCGTCGTCTCCTCCACCGATATCCGTCTTGCAAGCTTACATGTTCATCTGAATCAAACAATTTATCGTGTGAGACCCTAGAATTTTTCAGCAAGTCTTTATGCCTCTAAAGGGACACAACACAGGGTGGCGCAATTGCAGCAAAAGATAATACCTAACAATTCTATGAATGCTAAGCTAACCATCCGCCTAACCATGGATGAGCGGATGTCGGTGAATGTGACAACAGTTATAACGGTAATGTTAACAGATCCATCCTCCTCCCGCTTACCAATGAGGAAGCGGACGAACAACCCCATCCGTTGGCAGTTTTATTATCCATTCCATGAGTGTTGCACTATTTACTAGTCGGTGCTTAGTCATATTAAAAGCGGTACTTTAGTTATACTTGTCTATGATCGAGAAACTGTGCTCCAAGTCGTCCATAACGCGGACACGGCTTCGAGAAAGTTTTACCCTGCGGAGTGCACAAATAGCAACACACACTCGATCAACCTCGGAAAAACCAAATCAAAACCCAACGAGGCATTCACGACAAGCGATCACAGGATTAGAGAAATATTTGGGGCCACCCCATTAAGCTACCATAGCGAAGTTGGCGGCTCGAGACCGGACTCAAGGTTTTGCGTCAATGGCTGTAACTTGGGAACCGAAAGTGTGGTAGGCTTGTCGATACGAAAACACTCCGCTTACCTAAACAGTACAGGTGCTCCTCGCACAATCTTAAATAAGCGATAAAAGCATGGCATAAGTACAGGATAGTAATAAAGCCCCAAACTACTTTGTGGCCCCAAGAAATAAGAATGAATCAAGCTCACGGCTCGGGGTTCATAAGCCTCCCGGATGTGGATATTGTGTATATTCAAGTTACAGGAATCAAGTATTCGGGGTCCTACGTGACACAAGTGAGAATGAAAAACCAAATAGCAGATATTTCTCACGGTGCCACTTTCATTAGTTATCCATTACTACTCAGGTTAAGTTGTTTAGGTACCTCGTTATCCATCAGACACTCACATACCCTACACATGCTGTTCTACGACCCGCATGGCTCAAACAACTCCTGTAGTAATGGCTCATGGGATGGAGGAACAAGCTTCGGTGGGGTTTAAAAGTAAAGGCTATGCAATACTTGGGATTCAGATTAATGCAATCGTGACTCAATGATGCAAGAATAAGATAGAGGCAATAGATACTATATGTATGCAAGCATGTGGTAGTTCTTGCCTGGCAGCTCAGTTGAAGCGAGGGATGGATCTGGGTAGTGCTCACAGGTTTCTTGATATATCCACCACGTCGTCTATTCGAAGAAGAACCAAACAAACAAGGGCCAACATAAATAAAGTGCACAAGCATATGAATAAAATGCGACAAGCAAACAATCATGCCATGATGAATGATGCACAATTTGCATGGCAATAATGTAGCATGGCATGGGTGAGGTGTGGAATACAAAAATAAAGCATTTTATGGAGTTTTAGTCACCTTTTATACTCAAATAAGTTGCTGTATACTTTATATTTATATGATGCATGCTGCAATTCAGAACATGGAATGCATAAACAGAAAGGTCTCGTCGTGCTGATCGATTTAGACATATGATTTGTCAAATTTGGAGTTATAAAACAAAAGTTATTAATTAATTAAGGAAAAAGGGCATTTTATTGTAATTTTAATCAACTCGAAATTTAAAGTGTCCAAAATATATTTTGAATGGCATATTTGAAATCCTCACATTTTTCTGATTCAAAAACATATATTACATGTATTATTTGGTTTTATAATTTTTAAAGTTATTTAAAACAGATTTGAATTTGTATTTAAACATTTTCTAGAATCATTTTATTAAAACAGATAAACTGCAGAACTTTTTATACCCAGAGAAAGCTAACCCAAGTCAGCAGCAGGTGGGACCCGTGACTGGGCGACACGATCGTGCTGGGGCTTTTCTCCTCTAGCAGCAAGGAGGCTAGCCAGAGGCAGCCAGGTGGGACCAACGGTCTCGCAGGCCCACGTGACAGCGGGCGACCAAGGGGGTGCCACGCGGCACCACGGGGACTGCGGGTTGAGGTTTACGAAAACCTGGGTACCCTTTTGTAAAATGAACCTAGAGGATGGTAGGTGGGCCCGTGAGGAGTGCGGCTTGAGGAATTAAAAGGAAAAAGGGGTATGTGCAAAGTGGCGGCGGCTACTGTACTTCTTCCTGTCGCGTTGTCTGTCGAAACGGCAGACCTTGGCAACGCAGCCGGCGGGAGGCTCGAACTCGCGTCCTCGAGCGTGCGCACGGCGGCGGTAACCACTGGGCTAGACGGGGTTTGCTGCTACGGAACATATCGGCGTCTAGATGTTCTTCTGCGATGCGACAGCAAGCGCGCTACGCTTCGTCGGCGCCTGAGGCGTTCGGCCAGCGTGTAAGCGACCAGGAAAGCGGCGGCGATGGCGAGGATGTCTAGGAGGTGCGTGGCTCACCGCGAGGTTCTGGAGGTGGTGGATCGGGCAGGGGAGGCGGCCGATCGTGACATGTGACGGCCGCCGAGCTAGGGTTTCGTGGCGTCGGCGTCAGCAGTCTGAGGGGCCGAATCTCCTCCCCAGCATGTCTGGACGGCAGGTAGCACCCTGGTTCTTCTCGGCGACCCAATAACACGCCCTTGACTTATGAGTAGGTGGGGTAGAGGCCAGCGGTGAGGTCGTCGGGTGCGAGAGAGAGGAGTGTGAGGCGGTGGTGGGAGGAGAAGGCGAGGCCACTGGTAGATCTGGGCGTCGGCTTGCGGAGGGAGGAGTGGAGTAAGCGAGAGAGGAGGGAGATGCAGTGGGGAATCGGTGGAGTAAAGGGGCTTGGCCACCTTTTTCTCCTCCTCCTTCACGTTCTCATTTGGGGCTCGGCCTGAGGTGTATTTGCAAGTGGGGCCGGTGAGAGGTGGCAGCTGGTGTGAGCTGGTGGCAGAGAGGAAAGAGAGAGGTCGGGTTTAGCTAGGGTTGGGGTAGATGGGGGTGGGTCCTGGCTGGCATAGAAAGAGAGAGAGCAGCTAGGGTTACTCGGCATGGTGAGACTAAGGGAGAGGGTTAGGGTTTTGGTTTGGAGAGAGAGGGGTTAGAGAGAGAGGTTAGGGTTTAGGGGTGATCCACTAAGATCAAGCAAGGGTGGAGGATGTGATGATGGATAAGGAGAGTGAGCTGAGAGAAGAGGTGGTGTGAGGGTTTTAACATGATCCAAACACAAGATCAAGATGAGGGGTTTTGAATAAGAGAGAAAGGGAAGCTCACAAAAGAAAGGATCCACTCAAAAACCAAAGAAAAGCCAAAAGATAAAGAATGGTGGTGCTTTGCATGGCCCATGCAAAAACATTAAATGCCATGTTTTAATATTGTGAAAACAGAATAAATAATCATGGCATTTGTGCCTATACATTCAAAATATGGAACAAGCCAAGCTAAAAGAATTAAAAGGATGCCCCAGGTGGAGTAGATGGAGATGACCATATTTGAATAAAAATGGGACTTGCTAGTGTGTATGTGCCACTAGGTATTTAGTAAGCCCAAAAATATCCCAACATGAGAATAACCCCAAACAACCCATAAGAGAGCTAGAAAGAGGTTCCACTCACAAGGCATGCAAAGGTGGCTCCACATATCACTAATATGAAAACAACATGATGCCAAAATGAGAGCATGTGGATATAGAATTGGATCCATCCCAACCCACATGAGCTAGAGGTAAAACCAAATAAGTTGCAGTGCTCATATATGGTGGAATGGTGGAATGATGGGGTGATGACAAGAAAGGTGGTGGAGTCGATAAAGATATGCCCCAACTCAACAGGCATCAATCATTTATCAAGAAACAAATACAATATATCAAGAGGCAAATACAGTTAATAGTGCATCTGAGAGAAGAACCAAATCAAAAGGGTTTTAAATGATGCTCAAATGCAAGGTGGCATGATGACATGAGCATGATATAATTATGATGCAACAATTATATATATGAAGTAGCCATTATATAGACTAGGCTAGTAGCATTGCAATTGTTAGACAATTGGGATGCTACAGCCCTCTCGGTGATATCTGATTAAGATAGCTTGCAAGCAAGTGATATGATCACTAGAATGTTATATCACGGGAACGAGAAAAGAGTGCATGTCGGTAACGAGATCAAACTAGGTATTTGGATACCGATGATCGAATCTCGGACATGTAATATATCACGAGACAAAGGGATTTATTTATGACATTAAAGGTTCACACGATCACAAGAGTCATCGTTGAATATGTGGGAGTCAGTACGGATCTCCAGGTCCTGCTGTTGATTATTGATCGGAGAGGGGTCTCGATCATGTCTGCATTATTCACGAACCGTAGGGTGACACACTTAAGGGACACCGACACCATTTGGAGCAAATATGTTTCAGATAAAGATTTAAGAAAGCGCTGGAATTATTTCAATGACACGAAGCTATTTGGGTGAAATTGCTGTAATTGGTTCTACATGTAATATTGAAATGTTGCAGGGGGTTTTATGTGAATGTTTGTTAATTAAAGTAATTAACAAAATTCTGAATAAAATTAAAAAAAGAGTTTTATTAAATGAGAGAGCATAAAATTTGGAGAAATTTAATGCATTTAAAGTGGAGACTTTAAAAGAGAATGTGAAGGGGCATTTTAATGTGGAGGGGGTTACCACCACATGAATGGGGGAGGTGAAGGACACCCTCCCTCCTCCTATAAAGGCCCCCTCTCACTCCTTCTTCCTCCACCTCCTCGTGAAGGATCTCTCTCCCCTCTAGTATTATTCCCCATGGTCTCGGATTAGCGAGATACATGTTCCAGTGGCTTTACGGAAAGGATTCTTGCTTCATTTGCTTTGCTGGAAGCGAGGACGGAGGTTGTCAGGTACAGGCGTGTGTGCGATCACGGATGCACAGCTGCTGCAGTCTTTGGACTTGAGTGGTGCTGGACTTCTTGGAGCTAGATCGATGGGCGTCTTTGGGCACTGCTTGGACTTCATCACAATCTTGAGATCGGCAAGTGTGCGACTACATCATCCACGAGTTCCAACTCGTTAACAAAGCTTTGTTGTCTTTGAGGTAAGTTCTCTATGGATGTATATCCACTCGTTGTATCTACTAGATAGATCTTGGCGTATAGTTCCCATTGTAGGAAATTTTTGTTTTCTATCTTGCGAACTAACATGCTCTTTTCACAATCCACCTATGGATCCACAGTGTCATTGCATGTGAGTTCTTTTTACTAACAACAACGAGTCATTGAAATCGTGTTCTTTTCACATACCACATACGGATCCACAGTGTCATTGCATGTGTGTTCTTTTACTAACAACAACGAAGTCATTGCATGTGTGTTATCTTTAGAGACCACACATGGATCCACATTCATTGCATGTGTGTTCTTTTTACTAGCAACAACTAGAGTCATTGAAATGTGTGTTCTCTTGAGACCACACATGGATCCATAATGTCATTGCATGTGTGTTCTTTTACTAACAACAACCAGTGTCATTGCATGTGTGTTCTTTTCACAATCCACCTATGGAATCACCAGTGTCAATGCATGTGTGTTCTTTTCACAATCCACCTATGGAATCACCAGTGTGCTTTTTTACTAACAACACCCAGTCATTTCATGTGTGTTCTTTTCACATACCACATATGGATCCACGAGTCATGGAAATGTGTGTTCTCTTGAGACCACATGGATCCCAGTGTTATGCATGTGTGTTCTTATTCTTGACAACAACCAGAGTCATTGCATGTGTGTTATTTTCACATGCCACATATGGATCCACCAGTGTCATTGTATGTGTGTTCTTTTCACAATCCACCTATGGATCCACCAGTGTCATTGCATGTGTGTTCTTTTTACTAACAACAACTAGAGTCATTTCATGTGTGTTCTTTTCACATACCACATATGGATCCACCAGTGTCATTTCACGTGTGTTCTTTTCACAAACCACCAATGGATCCACCAGTGTCATTGCATGTGTGTTCTTTTACTAACAACAGAGTCATTTTCATGACTGTTCTTTTCACATACCACATATGGATCCACAGTGTCATTGAAATGTGTGTTCTCTTGAGAGACCACACATGGGTCCACATGTCATTGCATGTGTGTTCTTTTACTAACAACAACCAGTGTCATTGCATGTGTGTTCTTTCACAATCCACCTATGGATCCACAGTGTCATTGCATGTGTGTTCTTTTACTAACAACAACGAGTCATTGAAATGTGTGTTCTCTTGAGACCACACATGGATCTAGTGTCATTGCATGAGTGTTCTTTTTTACAAACAACCAGTGTCATTGCATGTGTGTTCTTTTCACAATCCACCTATGGATCCACCAGTGTCATTGCATGCGTGTTCTTTTTACTAACAACAACCAGAGTCATTGCATGTGTATTATTTTCATAGACCACATATGGATCCACCAGTGTCATTGCATGTGTGTTCTTTTTACTAACAGCAACTGGAGTCATTTCATGACTGTTCTTTTCACATACCAAATATGGATCCACCAGTGTCATTGAAATGTGTGTTCTCTTCGGAGACCACACATGGATCCACCAGTGTCATTGCATGTGTGTTCTTTTTACTAACAACAATTGGAGTCATTGCATGTGTGCTCTTTTCACAGTCCACCTATGGATCCACCAATGTCATTGCATGTGTGTTCTTTTTACTAACAACAACTAGAGTCATTAAATGTGTGTTATTTTACTAACAACAACCAGAGTCATTGAAATGTGTGTTCTTTTCACATGCCACATATGGATCCACCAGTGTCATTGCATGTGTGTTCTTTTCACAATCCACCTATGGATCCACCAGTGTCATTGCATGTGTGCTCTTTTTACTAACAACAACCAGAGTCATTGCATGTGTGTTCTCTTCAGAGACCACACATGGATCCACCGATGTCATTGCATGTGTGTTCTTTTACTAACAACAACCAGAGTCATTGAAATATGTGTTGTTTTCACATACCACATATGGATCCACCATTGTCATTGAAATGTGTGTTCTTTTCACAATCCACCTATGGATCCACCAGTGTCATTGCATGTGTGCTCTTTTTACTAACAACAACCAGAGTCATTGCATGTGTGTTCTCTTCAGAGACCACACATGGATCGACCAGTGTCATTGCATGTGTGTTCTTTTTACTAACAACAACCAGAGTCATTGAAATGTGTGTTCTCTTCAGACCACACATGGATCCTGATGTCATTGCATGAGTGTTCTTTTTACTAACAACAACAGAGTCATTGCATGTGTGTTATTTTCACATACCACATATGGATCCACCAGTGTCATTGCATGTGTGTTCTTTTTATTAACAGCAACTGGAGTCATTTCATGTGTGTTCTTTTCACATACCACATATGGATCCACCGGTGTCATTGAAATGTGTGTTCTCTTTAGAGACCACACATGGATCCAACAGTGTCATTGCACGTGTTTTCTGGTTACTAACAACAAGCAGATTCATTGCATGTGTTTTCTTTTCACATACCACATATGGATCCACCAGTATCATTGCATGTATGTTCTTTTCACAATCTACCTATGGATCCACCAGCGTCATTGCATGTGTGTTCTTTTTACTAACAACAACTGGAGTCATTTCATGACTATTCTTTTCACATACAACATATGGATCCACCGGTATCATTGAAATTTGTGTTCTTCTCATTAACCACAGCTAGATTCATTGGATGTGTGTTCTCTTCAGAGACCACATATTTATCCACCAGTGTCATTGAAATGTGTATTATTTTCAACTACATCTGTTGGCAACAAACAATCGAACCTTGAGCTAACAAGCAGCGCTCTGGCTTCTAGAAGACCCGATCCACGATTGTTGGCGTCGTTGGATCGGAGTGCGTGGGCGATAGTGATGTCCTTCGAAAGGCTATCGCGAAGTCTATTCTGTGAACTGATTGGCGATGTAGCGACCTGAGCCTCGTCCTTGCCCTTATCCCTCAACCTCGGGGCCAAAGATCAGATCGTGTTCCTTCATCGCCATGGAGAGGAGAGGCGAAACTCAACACACGAGGCTCGGATGTTCGCCCACTATGACATACTCGCGCGCCGCCGTTCGAGGCTTTCGAGACGACTTGAGCTCCTTCGCTTGGGTTCCTATCCGCGCTCTTGCGTGACAACGCGTTGGTCGAGGATCACCGCCGCCAGCTGTCGGAGCGAAAGAGGGCAATGGCGCGGTACTCGCGTACGAGCGCGTACTAGCGAAAGCTGTTCAAGAAGGAGCGAGATGTGTTGATTGAGCTGTGCGGAACCCACCGGCGGGAGATCCACCCGGATCTGTGCAACCCCGAAGGGAGGCAGCGCTTCTGGGCAGTGCCTAGGCGTGCGACCTCCCCCGTTATCGATGCAGCACGTCGTGAAGAATCCATGAGGAGGAGGAACGCTGCCGGGAACGTCGGCATCGATTCCGACGTGGAGGAGGCTGGCAGCGACGCGGACAACATCGTCAATGATGGAGACAGCGGGAGCGTCATAGTCGATTAGGGCCACTTAAGCATAAATTAAATCTATCTATGGTATCTTAATGCGCTCTTTGGATCTGGGTCACTTGAGTCATGGTCGATTATCGTCATAATCTATATATGTTGGCCATGTTTTAGTTGTCTTTGTCTTTGAAATTAGTCGATCGAAACTCGACCGATCCTGAAAGTAAAGTTCGCGCGTTCCTGGCATATCTGATGGGACAATATGCTAACTCTGCTCCCAGCACTTGATGGCACAACCATAATTTGTAGTGCGCTAGAGGAGAAGGGATCGAGCGTGTTGTAATAGTCTACTACTCCTGTCTAGATATAACTAACTTAGTTTTTTTAGATATTTCATAGCGTGTATACCCAAAACATGTCTAGATACATGTTTTAGGTTTCTGTCTTTCAAACTAATCAAAAATTAAGTCAAATTCTGAACAAACAAAGTCATTGCGTTCACACGATGGGACAATCGTGACTCTGCTACTTGATGGCACAACCATAATTACAGTGCGAGAGGAGATGGGAATGCAAGGAGATGGGAACTAGTAGCCTCGTCCAAATGCGGTAAAAAATTAATGTAATATCTTGAAAAAATTGTAATCTGGTCCACATGACCCCATCACGACACGTTGCTACGCATGAGATATAAATAAAGATGACACGGCTAGTTTAGTTTCAATGATATAATTCAACATATGGCGTTACTATGCGCATCTTTACGCTCCTCTTATTAGTCTGCTAGCCCGTTGCATTAAGCATCAGTTGATGAGATAAAAAATGATAAAATGGCAAATAAAACAATTTTAAACACCTTTCATCCAGGAGAATCGTACAAAAGATGAAATTGGCAGGGTTATTATTTCTCCTGCGGTTGGCGAAAGATCCTCAAGAACATCCTCAATCACCCTGCAACTTCTTCATATTATAATACACCTCCATTATTTGCCCTTTCCTCCACATTCGCTTACCCTTTGTTTCTTTTCACACCTTTTCTTGAGCACCTCCACTTCTTCATAAATTGGCTGCTTATGTACGTTTTCCTTGAGTGCTCATCACCGTCTTGGCTACTCTTCCATGATTACGGTGAGAAGCCTCATTTTCGCCACCGGACATTTGTGAATAGGGACAATATCATGTATAGCGGGTTTTGCACAACCTCTTGATATGGCCAAATCCGCCTAGCGTTTGTATTTCCTTTTCCTAGCTCCCAACCTTGAACCTTTATCGGTGGAGGCTTCAATCCTTAGCTTTCTAGGCCTCCCAGGTGGCCTACTAAGAACTGGTGGTCGAAGTTTGAACCCTGGATCGACAATCTCCCAATCATTTTCATCGGCTAGAGGTGGTACTTTTTACGCATAAGTTGCGACAAACTTGTCCGCGGAGAAATAGTTGTCGACATAGTTCTCTATTTCAGCTCATTACCTCTAGCTTTAAGATGATAAATTGCATGGTGACATGGTAGACCGATAATATGCCCTTGCATGAACAAGTCTTGTTTCAAATGTCTCTGATGTACCTCGTTCACTTCCACACTTGTATTGCATAAACCTCGCCAATGTTACGGAACTTGACCATCCTCATCTTTATCGTTCTCATTTCCCTGGTTCTTGCATTCAGTAACATAACCACCTTTGGAACTATTTTATGGCATAAAAAATTTCTTGTACAAATTCTTTGCCTTAAATCTATCTTCACCATTATGCACTATCTTATTGCATCCAACAAAATAACAATTCCAAGTGTCTTCATGGCCAAAATCTTATCATTGAAACTCTCTGCCAAATTATTGCAAACAAAAACCACCTTGCTTAACTCACCAAACTTGCTTCTGGCCCATAGCTTGGTGTGATGTTCTTCAAGGTATTTTTTCACCTTTGGCACTACATACATGTTCTGCAAGTAACTAGCATGCGTGCTTGGGGTGTATGTGTATGCTGATCGCCACAAGTCCTCTTCAAAGATCTTTCCTTTGAACTTCTTTGTGAAGTTAGTATCGAGGTGTTGCATGCATTCCCTATGCTCAACCCTAGGAAGCAGCATCAACATCATTCTCAGGACCCTCGCATGCACCGGTGTGTATCACCAAGCCTTCAGGGTGACCAATTACTTCCCGTAGTCTCTGCATGAACCATGCCCGGCTTTCCTTTGATTCACCCTCAAGAACAACATAAGCTACAGGTAGAAGCCAATTGTAATGCGTCAACGCTGAAACAACATGTCCCACGAACTTCCTGTTAAAGAAGTTCGCCCTGTTGCCAAGTATGGCCTGTGACCGTCTAGGGCCTTCGGCATGCCTTGAGGCAGACAAAACATCTCCTGAAGCATATCTTATACACCTTATACGACCCCCTGAGACCTTTTCTCTCCCATTCACAACCTCGTGTCGATGTCAACAACACTACCGGTGATGTTTTCTCTACGAGCTTTCAAACTATACAACATATGAAAACCATTCCACTTGCCTTGAATGAAGTCTAGAGTCATCTCCTTCCATCAAAGACTACGTAGTGAGGAATTAGAAACGTTAAACTTTTTGCTAATCTTTGCTCACGAGTTCATTGGGTCCAATGTTATGATCTGCCTCACCCGATCAAAATCTGTAGCAGCAATCCACTTGGTGATCATGGGTCTAATTTTACCACTTAAATAAGTATTAGGGCGTTGTGTTTCTTCGTGTTTACTTTGATGCATTCGATAGAATCCAAATAATTGAGCTAGTTATGTTGAGAATAAATATGAAAAGATGAAACTAAATGTAGCTATTGCAACCTGAAGCAGATTGTCCACCTAGGGTTGGAGATGCATGTAATCTCCATTTACACACATTACTTTCCCTGATTACCTAAATCTCTTTGGTGGCTCTTCTCAATGATAAAATTCAAACCCAACTCTGATTACATAGGTTACTGGCATGTCTGCATCCTCCACATTATCAAGGCAGTCCCCTCATGAATTGTAGGATTGTCACTGTCCAAAGTGTATATTGGCCTGTCCATGTCTCCATCGTTGTATCTACATCCCATTTCCACATCTTCACATTCCTCTTCCTCCGGTCCCATAGTCAGAGCTCAAAGTTGAATCAACCAAATATTCCCTACTCTCCCATCCAATCAGAATTGAAGCCGTCTGGATATGCTTTCTCATCATCATCCACACATACACACATTTAGTGCCTTCATGCTACTTGACAAGCATCATGCTCAAGGACAAGCTGTACCTCGTCCTGCGGTTACCAACACATCCTTGCCATCACCAGGGACTAGAAAGCGCTAGTTGGGGTATGAGAAAAGGAATCTGATTCTTACCCTTCAATGTGGGCCTTGCGGCACCTTCTTGAGGCTCCATACCTCCAAAGCTCTACCCCACTTCCTCTCCCCTGTTTCGTTGTCCTCTGTGCTCTCCAGACTTGAAGGAATTAGTGCTCTCCAGCATGCAGACCCATATCCGTGCTCTCAAGCCTCGAGAATCCATCTCGGCGGGATCTAGATCCTTAACGTTGTTGGGCCCCTAACCCAACCCGACTCTCGGTTTTCGTTTCTAAACGCGCTGGGCGGTGGCGGCAACGCAGGCAGAGGAGAGGCGGGAGGGGCGTGAGGATGGCGAGGGAAGGAGGCGGAGGCGACAACCCAAGGGGCAGCAGGCGGTGCCTGGCGGAGTGGCGGCGGCAGGAAGAGGCCAGTGGGCGAGATGGTTGCGACAAAGCATGAGAAAATTGCACAATAATGTGTTGGTGGCGGCACCAGCCCTCGAACCTAGGGCCGCCGTCGAATGTGGAGGCGGGCCATGATCGAAAACATGCCACTGTCGGAGCACTATACGGTAGCACTTCACGGAATTTTTTAGGGTCCCACATGTCGGTCTGTTTGATCAAAACTTGCATGCAGGTGCATGGCTGGTTCCGCAGCGTAGTTAGAAAAAAACGTTGATCAAACTTGAAGTGGTAGTTCGCTTCTTCTCCCCGTCTCCTCGTCTCCTCGCGATGGCGGTTCCATTTCGTCTCCCTCATACATTATCCTCTTCTTCTTCTCCTCGCGATTGTGGTTCTTCTTTCTTCCATGATCTAAACATTCCCTTGCGTAAGCCATGGCTAGTAGCGGATGAAGAAGGACCTGGTCCGATCTCCCGGCTGACCCTTATAAGATCATCGACTACTGCTGGAGAAGGAGTATCTAACACCTCTGTTTGTCGGGAAGTGCACCCGATTGCGCGCGCACTTTAAAGGTGCCCGAATTCCATCTCAACAAGCTGGATCATGATAGTTCACACACTTTGGACGTTGGCGACTTCGCCTTCCTCAACCTCGCCAGATGCGTTGCTTGGACAAATCTAATGGGCGTCCATTGCGGGTTCACATTCACATCGATATTTATTGGTATTTTCCATTGTAAACATCTTAGTGCTAGCGATGCGCTCTTCTTCAAAATATTCTAATTAAATTGTGTTTCTCGTGGCGTCATCGTGCTTGCTCGGAGGGTGGGCAGTACCAATTTAACTTCTAAACCCAATCACTCATAAGTCTAACACTTTGAGTTTCAGCTTTTATACCATCGATCTACGCAATCTATCATCGTGACGAAGTCCTCGGCGATGGTGTTTGTTTGCAGCGATTAACGAATCATATTGCATGGGCGATGAAACTAGCAGAACAAATCAATGAATCATTGGAAAATTGTATTCGCCACCTCTGCTTCTGTACGACTGCATGGCGACATTAGGAAGTATATGCATTGCGAGAATGAACATCTTGTCGACCAACGTCAAGATTAAACGCAGCGTGAGCAATGTCATGATGGCCAAAATAATTTGCTTGATCTTTGAATAAATGCAGAACTTACAAATTTTACCTTGTGGAGTCGGATGGTGATACACTTCTTGTGTTGAGCAGGAGAACCGCTCTCTCGGCGCGTCGGTGACATGGAAGTCGTGCCCTCTTTGTTGATTACAATCGGTCTATCTCTATTGACGCAGGTTACACCCACAGTGAAACGATTTGCATATACTACATGAATTATATCATACTATCACGATCATGAGGTTCAAGCTTTGGGAAGAGGAACCAACAATGACGTATAGCTTCAATCTGGAACATACACCGAGGCCTTACCCTCTAGAAGAGATACTGGCAGCACATTGCAAATGGAGAGAGTTCTCTGAATATGTGTTGTAGCACGTGGGAGCCGCTGACGACAAAATATATAGGGAAGAATGAATCCTATATTCATCCTAGATTATTTGCTAGCATTTTTAGGTGTATTTTTCGAAGTAGAAATTTGTCTTGTATTTATATTATTTTAGATCAACGATGTCGTATTACCTTTTAGAAAAAATTGTAATGCACTTAATTTTAGTACTTTGAATTCAAAGTATTTACTTTTAGTAGCTTCTTTCAGAATTCTCTATGTTCGACATGGGCATCGACTCAGCCTTGAATTCAGGTTCCACATGGAAAATTGCACAATAATGTGTTGGTGGGCGGCACCATCCCTCGAACACGGGATCTTGGCCGTCGAAGGTGGAGGGCGGCCCGCTTCGAGAAAACATGCCACGTTGGCATCCCACACGATGCCTTTAAAAAAGAAAACCGCCATGTCGTTATCCCACATTTACGATGGTGTTGCTAAAATCGGCGGTACATGGTGGCATATAAATAATGTCGTATAAACATAAGAACACGATCATCAACATTTCTAAATGAAACCCGGCCCGTCTCCTACGTCACAGTACATTGCCGATGAGGTGGATATGCAACGATCTTTTTAATACATTCACACTCTTATGCTGAGAAGGGAAATAAAAGATTGAAATTTGTTAATGCAGAGTGTCAAATTATTACCCTCTAAGGAAATGGGAAATGGTTATTTTCACGGGTGCCCGTAGTCCAAACCTCTTGTGGATCTTTCACTCCTGCTCCGACTAACCATAGTTCACCTTCTTGACTCCTCAGTCGCACCAACTAGGGTAACATGGCCGCCCTAAGCGCCACAGCCGCCATCCCGGTAGTCGGCCCGGGGTGTTAGCCCCTCTAAGGCAGGCCATGAAGCTCTACTTCAAGGCCGGTCTCCCATTGCCCTGCCAGGAGGATGATTTCCCAAATGTGCCGAATCGGCCGTGGTGGCGACTGCGGCGTCATCGGCGCAGATCGACAAGCAGGGCCGAAAGGCGTGTGGAGAAATCGGCGGCGGCATTACGACATGCTCTGAGCGGTGGAACAAGTGTAGTATCAAATCATTCACGAGAGAATGCATGGTACACACCCTCGAATAGGGCAGCGCCAAGGTCTAGGAACTCTCGCGTCCATGCTTCAGCACGGACTACCTTACCTTAGTGGGGGAGGCTGGGAGCACGCCGTCTGCGGCAAAGACGCTCCATCCTACGCACCATCAGAGGCTGTACCGTGGCGAAGACCAAGCGTCTACACTCAGCATGCTGGATTGTTCGACAGCCGGCAGCGAGCATCAGCTCAACCCGAATTCAGGTTGAGTTCTGCGGACCTATGATCGAAGAGATGCCAAATTTCAATTTGAAGAAAATCGTTGCGTGGCGATGGATGGTCCAAGCGAACCGGGACTACTTCTGCATAATCGCTCTGCATGAGCGATGCAGATTTCTTATAGTTTGGCGGGAAGGCAATAGATCAGTTTGGGTTAAATGATCAAAGAACTTATGTCCTCTCAAGGCAATTGGCCAGCCAACTTTTTGGTGGAGATCTGTAGTTTCTTGGTGTAGAATAGTTAAGTTGAGGTGAAAGAATGACTTTGTAGATGAAATCTTGTGAATTGTTCTATAAACTAGTAGGAAGTTTAGCCCACTTTTGTGCGGGTATAAGACCCTTTTGTATGGAAGTACTACTGTTGTGAAATACTATAAAGTATCTATTTCCTTTAATTACTAGTCAGTAGTTCAATCCGATTAAGCGACATCTTTTATCCCAGACTACAGATTTTGCGTCTGTATACGTACTATAAACTATTTTCCTTTGTCTTGTGTAGCTTTGCAAAATGGTCCTGCTTGATTCAATGTGTTACAAATGTAGCTACCTTGTAGTTGAAGAGGAGATGGACTACATTTTCACGGCATCCATAGAATTGACATTTACTCATGGCGAGACCACCCTCTCTTTCATGAGGTTTCCTTGGTTATTCATAGAAATTATAAAGACCGTGTTTAACCGATTCAAACTATTACACACACACTATAAATTCATTACCCACACATACTACATCGATTCAAACTGTACACACACATACTACTTCAAACTGTACACACACACTACATCGATTCAAACTATTACACATTTTTAGTCGATGCTAACTTCCTGCTACGCTCTCCATACTACAAATTCATTAGCCACATACCACGACAATTCACAAGCTTTATCTTCACTCAGAAATCAAAACCACCACCTCGTCAAGCTTGGTTCCCCACGGCTGTGTGAGCAGGCGTGAAAGCGGTGGTGGTCTGTGCCATCGATCCTTCGAACTAACCGCTGCAGGCGATGAGGATGCTACGGCAGCTCTTGGGGCCCTAAATGCCATGTACCGATTCAAAACCTCCTCCGGTGGATGATGGCGGTGCTTCCAGCAAAAGCTCTTGACGACCTGCTTGAGGGCCTCCCTCCCCAAGCATCAATGGGAGCCCGTCAAAGCCGACTTTGGAAAAGAAGCGAAGCTGCTAAGCGATCGTCCCACCCGGTAGCGATGCAATGCATGAAACTCATTTTCTCCGCAGCACACGAAGAGCGGGAAGAATCGAGAGAACTGCTTTCGGCTGTGTCGGGCGAAGCTGGCTGAAAATCGAATGGTAGCGCATACCTCAATGTTGACCTCATTTGCGTCTGATCCCAAAATGAGACCTGAAAGCCAACAGCAACTCTATCGGCGACCGCGGGACGGATGCCCGACGGTGGCCATGAGAGTGTGGTCGTCGACTTTCTGTGCGGGCTACCATGCAGGGTGTAGCGTCAACACGCAACTTCCGAGGCTGGTCGCCCGGCCTGGATTACAGACGGCGCTCTGCTTGCGAGAAGGACTAGCAGGCGAGATATTAATCGAAGGATGCGAAGCTCCGATCTGGCCAGACGATGCAAGCGATGGCTGCGAGCTTTGATTAGGCGTGGGAGGTTGACGGACATAAGCGGGGCAAATTAGAGCAAGTCTGACTCCGATCGAGCGAGCAGCGCGGTGAGCAAATGTTATGGGAGGGTGCATGGGAGAAGGCGAGGCGAGCAAATAAATAGATCTGGTCCACTCCGAGGATTTAGTCCACACAAGGTAAGCTAGTCCACGACCTTAAAGATAGCAGGGAATACTAACATGGCGGGCCAAGAAGAGTTGACCTAACGGCGGTATTTGAGTTCAACAGTTTTCGTGGGTTCAAGCGACCGTTTGGCTGTTAGATTTGTATTCACCTCCATTTGGCCCTTACGGACAATTGGCAATTCTACTGGCCCCTCCACACGATTGATGACAACTCAGTACGCGATTAACGCTCACCCACCAAGTTTGGTACATAAGCGAACATTCCCCTCAATATGTGCATAAAGATAGAAGATGGAGACTCAACATAAAAGTAAAATAAAGGCCCTTCATGAAGGAAGCGAGATTCAAGTTTCATAAGAGCTTCCATAAATTATGGTACTTATTAGCTTTCAGCTCTCATTTACTGTCGACACCAGGATTTTTAATCCCGGATACCTGTTATGCCATACCTGTAATCCTAGGATTACCATGTTTGCGAGACATAGCGGATTGGATATCATAGTACATCATCCATTAGGAAACCATACATAAGGTCTTACACAAATAAGGATCTCATGATCCGGTCTTAATACAACAAGCGTGAAATAAAGATAAGATAGAGGTGGGGTCCATCTTAGAGGGCACACGAGCTTGTGACGGCGAATAGTCCTGATTATCATGGCAAATCACACTGGCCATCATCTTTATAGTCTCCTTCATAGTCAGCCATGAGAATAGCGAGGACAAAAGCCATGAGTACTCTTTAAGTACTGCAAACTACCACTAACAAGTAGTATAGTTCTAAGTTAAAATGCTAAATCTGTGTTTAACTATAAAGTTAAGTTTGAAACCTAAGCTGAGTTAGGAAGCAAGAAAGATAAAATAAAGTTCTAGAATCAATTAAGTGGGAAGCTAGTGTCATAAACATAACCCTGTTGTGGTCAAGTCAAGATTCATCATTCATTTCATAAGTTGTTTTGAGAAATGTCGACAAACAATATGGCCATTCAAACTGTCCATAACCATGAATGACTATTCGAATAGTTTGACACTTTCTGTAGAGGTAGTACAGTTTCACCACAAGATTGATACATACATCGGGGATAACCCTAAATCATCATACTTGGTATGCAGATAATCAAACATAACCTTTCCTTTACACCCTAGTATAAGCACCTCTCCCTATGAGCATGGCCTCCCAACCATGACCATCTGTCATCTTGGGCCTTGCATAGGTGGACAACGATGAAAAGGTAGCCTCAGCTCAAACCTCTCCGTGAGAACTAATACTAATGCATATAAACTTCGTAAGCCTTACCCAATTCAGGTATTGTGGTTTATGCAGTAAATTTGGAATCTTATCGCATCCGAATCAACCATCAGTTTTATAAAGGGCTAAGGCTCATGCCTCAAAATTTTCATCATCATAAACCATTTGTGTTTCTCAACACATGTCAAAACATCTCAATAGAATGACTCATCATTCCAAGGTTTCATAATTCATTTTCACCAAGTGTTCCCATCTAAAGTGACTCAAGTTTTTTTATTTACTCTAAACTACTAAGTTAAGAGTGTTCACTAAGGTGGAAAGATGGGATCAATCTCATGCCATAGAATGACATCTAAAGTTATCTAAAATAGGTCAAGTTTTATACTCTTTATGCTACCTTCAAAACAAGTAAGGGACTTTGTGTAAAAAAAGGAAGTAAAGCTTGAAATTAGTACCCAGGGTAAGAATAGTCAAGTAAGCAACAAAGGATGCTTAAGGCATCTTTGCTAAACCATCTAGTTTAATCCTAGCTTGCTAATAGTAGCTTACCTTGGTTGGTGCAGTGGTTGATTATCTTCCTCCTCTTGGTAGAACTCCTCCTCCTACGTAAGCTTGGTGGTCTATCTTCTATAAACACATACGGTATACACAATCACCAAACAATACTTAACTAGTCTAATTAGCACTCTAAGGCATAGATTTGATGATCTATTATTCTTTTATTTAAGAAAAGTAATTTCTACTCATTAAAATTAACTAAGATTTAATATTCACCACTTAAAATATGCGATCATGTGTACATGTCATCACCACATATCTTAACATGTGGAATGTATTTTAAGGTTAGTTCATAGTTACTTTGGTTTAAGTTCATTATTTAATGATTTAAAGTGACTAGAAATGCCTATATAGCATTATTTTGGTACTAGTCCAAAGTCCTGCATGTAAACCTTAATATTATTACATATTCAAATAGGTATGGTTAGATGTGATTTTTGAGAGTTGTAATCAACTCAAAAGCTATCATAGTTGATTTTTATAAAAAATGTTGCAAGGAGAATATACATGTCTTATTATTTTACTAGGAGAGATCTCTGCTCTAATTGAATTAAATCAAGCGGGCTTGGGTAGATCTTTTCTGTAGCTTTCTAACAAAATTGGAATCACTCAATTTGGATTTGTAAATCTCTTTGAATTGATTTTCAAACTAAGGGACAGAACTAGGTGCAAGCTAAATAGAAAAATCCTAATTTGAATTAATTGGGTGTGCAGAGGAGCGCTAATGGGTCGGCCAGTGACACTCCAACAATGGCAGAGGCTCAACAAGCATGGACTTGACGAGGGTGAGTCCCACCGGTCAGCAGCGGCTCTCACTGTGAAAGTGATGCTGACGAGCGATATGGAATTACGTTAGATTGGAGAGAGCAGGAGGATCAGCAGTGCAGGATCATGCCATGAGCAACCGAGACAGTTTGTCATAAGTAAATCTAACCCCTAGCATTTCGGTGGTGGGGGTGCATAGAAGTAATAACGAGGCTCCCGGCCCGGCACGCAATGGCGGGCAAACGAAAACGAACTGTATGTATGGTCCTTGGCCGAGTTCAGGAGACGATCGAGAGCGGCTCGAGGTGAGTATGTCGCGTGGCACCTTCTACTACCAGGCGGCCTGCTGGGTACGTTCCGGTGACGGTACGCTTCGCCTTGCCGATAATGGTCAGCCGAGCAGTACCTTTCATACTCCGGCTAGTGGTGGGATGATGGATCGATGAGGGTGAGGAGGTGGTGAATTTGTGCTGCCGATAATGGCTAGGGAGGCCTCTGATTTATAGAAGACTGAGCGACGGCCACCGAGAAAAGGATGGGCAGGCGATTCCTGAGGAGGCTGCACAACATGCTAAGCGGCGTGATGGCCCGGCGAGGTAAGAAGTCATTTGATCCGGTCTTGGCGGTGCTCTACGCATGGTCGATCGTCTTGGGACTAGGGGCGGTGGTATCTCGATGGGGTGGAGATGATGGCTGCGAAAGCGGCGAGGGGCGGCAATGGTGTCCATAGCGGCGGTGGCTGTGGTGCGTTGAAGCGTGACTTGGGCATGTCCGGCTTGCTCACGTTGGTCGTGTGAAGCGGTGGGCGCCCGGGCTGCGGTCGGCGGTGGTTTGAACTGCAGCGTGTCGGTAGCGACACTCTGGTGTAGCGTGCTTTCGGCATAAGCGCGGAAAAACGAGTCAATACCGCGGTGGTTTGGCGGTGGTCCATGTCTCTGGCCTTTGGCTCGGGAGGGGAGCGAGGAGGGTGGCGGTGAGTGTGAGCAGTACTGCTGAACATGGCGAGGAGAGGGCGAGGGTGGTCTTCTAGGATGTGAGGGCAAGGTTGGCCCGGTGAGTTGAGTTACTCGGCATGCAACTTGGCCTTGCCACTAGAAGTCTTGAGATGGGTTTAAATGGCGTGGATTTAGATCATCTGAATGAGGAGGGAGGTTTTGAGGAAAAGCTGGTGCAAAACCCTGTTGGAAATAGTAGGCTATGTTTAGAGTTTAAACCACTGCATGCCATGTGTTTGATGGAAATGGCCATAAAGAAACTTAGTTTGGAATTTTGAAAATATTTTTGAGGTGGGATTGTGCTTTAGTGTTAAGCTTGAGACTTCTGTGGGTGCTACCAGGTTTTGAAAATTGAGCTTGTTTGAGTGGTTTTTTGAAATAGTGGGATCAACTTCCCCCATGATAAAGATTCAATTTCAAATGTCTGTTAAAGAATAGTATTTGAATGGCTTTTGGCGGATCTACAAGAAATGGGCCTTGTGTTGGGTCCATAACATAGAAAACAAAAATTTCCTAGCGATGAGAACACTCATCGTAAGATCGATCTACTAGAATCACGAACGAACGGGTGGACATACATCCATGGAGAACTTATCCTCGAATAGCAGGTTTGTTATGAAGGTAGGAACTGTCAAGTTATGTAGTAGTACACTTGCGATCTCTCAAGATCATGTAATGACGAGAATCCGAAAGCAAACGCAACTCAGCGCATCCTTTTCGCACACCGCGTCAAGCCACACGGACAGCCTCCACCTCTGCTTGTCAGCAATCCAGTGGAAAGAAACAACCTTCAGAGACGAAATGAGAACATGTATCTAAGCTAATCCAGGATAGCATGGGGAATAATTCTAGAGGAGGGAGATCCTTCACGAGGGGGAGGTGTGTTTTGTGATGAGAGGAGGAAGCGGGGCTTTATAGGAGGAGAGAGAGACCCCTCCTCCATAGCGGCGCTTGGAGGAGACCACCTCCCCCTCCTTCATTCATGATGGTGAACCTCCATCACATAAACATGGCCTCTTCACCAATCCCTTTTTAAGTCTCCGCCTGTGTCCGTTACCCAAATTGCCGATGCGTACAACTCAATTAATAAAACTCTTTTTATTACAATTTTTATTCAGAATTTTTGTTAATTAACTTTTAATTAACAAACATTCACATAAACCCCTTGCAACATTTCAATATCACATGCGGAACCACTACATACGCAATTTCACGAAACAATTCCGAACCTATGAAACAATTTCTTAGTTTCCTATCAAAACATTTCCTCACGCTTTTGCCAAACCTTTTAGATTGAAACGGAACATATATGCTGCTCCTAAATGGTAATCCAGGCAACCCCTTAGGTATGTACCCCACCTACGGTCCACGAATAATGCAGACATGATTAGAGACTCTCTCGGATCAATAATCGGAAGCGGGACCTGGATAATCCGTCTTGAAAAGCTCCTACATATTCCGCGGTAAACCCATGATGGTGAGAACCTTTAGCAATCGACATAATTTAATCCCTTTGTCTCATTGATATAATTACATGTCGAGATTAAGTCATCGGTATCAAATACCTAGTACTAACTGATCTACGTTACAGGCATGCACTCTTTTCTACCGTTCCCATGATACCAAACATTTAGTGATCCACATCAACTTACTGTACTATCTTAATGTGATATCTGCGACTTGAGGGCCAGAGATGATATATCTATACGTAAATCGCGGGATTGTAAATTCCACTCTTTGATCATGAGCCTCAACCTTAACACCTTAACATACCTTTAATCTTTGGAACCCCACCTTTGCAGTCACCCCTGATGACTACGGTGTAGCGGCGTTTGATGTTATCAAAGATACTCTTCGAATTTGTTGTATGATGCTAACATGATCTCATGGTACTGGGACTAAAGAACACTTTTGTATGATGTTATGACAATATAAAACATAATAAGCTGACTTGATCGTAATGCTATACTTTGGATGAATGTTCATCACATCATTTCACAAATGTCACATGACCTTGTTATTAACAACATCCAATGTCCATGATCAGATGACTTAGTCATCTTGTTAATCAACAAGCTGTGAATACATAAAGAGAGCATAACTAGGAACCCTTTTGTTTATTAAACACTTTTACATGTATTGATGTTTCCTATCAATACAATTTATAGCATGCTGAAATAAACATCTATCATATACAAGGAATACATAATAACAACTTTATAACTGGTGCCTCTCAAGAGCATATTTCCTTGATCAGTCCTTGCACTTTTTTAGAGCAATAATCTAGTTTTATATAGTGATAAATCTTCCCAACACCATATGGAGTTACAGTGTTGATCATATTGTTTTGCCACTAGGAGTACTTTTAGTCAGCGGATGCCACACTTCTACATTCAGGTTCCATGTGCGCTTTACGAATCTTTATATCTCCATCCTTGACATGCTCAGCGGATGGAGTACAGAAACCAGCAACTTAATATGCTTGGAATTCTTGTGAGACCTTGGTTCCACATTGGCGTTGGCTATAAGCTCCATTATTGTCACAATAGATCACCATTGGAGTTCACGTACTTGCACTAGGAACCACACCTAGACTCGTCCATTATGAACTCCTTCATCCAAGAAGCAGCTTCCTAACCTTGTATTTGCCTTTTGAAGCAACAACATGTATTCTGCCTCAAGTAGATTGATCCGGCCACCACAGGGTTGTTTGGAGCTCCTCCAACTAACTTCTGCTATAGATTCAGAGAAATAAATCGTATCCAGATTGAGACTTAGGAGTCATCGGGATCAGTGTCAACTAACGTCAACACAGACGCGATTAAGCGACTAGCTCTCTCTTGCTTCTCTCCGTATACAAGAAACATATCCTTGGTTCTTCCTCCAGGTACTTAAGGATAACTACGACCCGCTATCCGTCTATGTTCGAACTGGTCCAGATTAGTTACCTACATAGTCAAACCCCTAATAGCACACTAATGCCATACATCCGGTCTTGTACACTTTAACGCATACATTATAGAGCCAGCCTATGGTACGATTTGAGGAGCATAGGGGATCTTATCCATTATCTCTCTTTCCTATTGGCCTGCTTGTGGCGGACTTTGAGTCTTACTCAATGTCTTGCCTTACACAACATAAGTGAAATACCCTTCTTACTTCCGTCCATATTAAAGCTTCTTTAATATCTCTTATCAAAGTCATGTACTACTTGTGATAGCCCAATTGGGCCTCTTGATCTACTCTCTACTATAGAATTTTTAATGCTAATATATATGAGAGACTTTCATACAAGGTCCTTCATGTAATTCTTTGTTTACGGAGTAACTTTTTTAACACACTATTTAAAAGATCTATATCATTTCAATCAATAATATGTCATCCACATATATTATCAGAAATGCCCATTGCTCCCTCACTTTCTTGTAAATACAAGCCTACTCACATAAGTTTGGACAAATCAAATACTCTTTGATCACCCTCATCATAAGCGAGATTCCAACTCAGTAATGCTTGCTTGATCCATAGATGGATGGCTGAAGTTTTGCACACCTGCTCCGACATCCTTAGGATCGACAAAACCCTTAAGTTGTATCTATACTCCCAACTCTTCTTCAATATTACCATTGAGGAACACAGTGGTTTGACATCCATCGCCATATTCATAAAGTATCGACAATTTATATTTATAATCGCTCAACGGGACTTAAGCATGTCGGAGAATGTCTCATCGTAGTCAACTCCTTGAATTTAGCCGAAACCCCTTTAAGACAAGAGTCCGAGCCCCTTATAAGATGGTTTACATTACCATCGACGCCGGTCTTTCTTTTGAAAATCCATTTTATTTACAACAACGGCTTTAAATCGTGAAGCCGTCACAAAGTCCGCAATTGACCTGGTTTACGATACATGGATTCCATCCTACGGATTTCATTGGCTTCTAGCCATTGTTGGAATTGGGGCTCATCATTCGCTTCTTCATCTAAATCATTAGCGGTCATCACTTCCTCGATCACTTGAAATTCATAAAGTTAAAATGCTTGAGTTGTAAATGCGATTAAAGGGCTACGCAAACATTATCTGCTGTTTGACTTCTGCGAATTTGAGATTGGGTAGTGTCCTCTTCGGGTTTCCATGATCAATATCATTAGCTCTCTCTCTCTTCATTGCAGGAGTGAAGAGTCAACTTGAAACAACTTGGGGAAATGCTCGCTACTCGCTTCATACCTTCATTGAAGAGAAGGATTCAGTAACCTCTTGAGGTTCTACCTACAGCTACTCACACACCTTCGCGAGAAACTCCCTTCTCGAAAGAAAAGGATCGTCTTAACTTGTAAGACCTTTCCCTCGGATCTGTGATAGAAGGTATACCCAATGTCGTTTCCTTAGGGTATCCTATGAAAGCGCATTTTAAGCACTGGGTTTGAGGATTTTATCCGGTTGAAATTTCTTCACATAAACACCCGCATGTATCCCCAAACTTCAAGAAACCATGACAGCTTAGGTTTGTTTCCAAACCACATAATTCATACAGAATGTCTTTTCAGCAGTTTAGATGAGTGCCACTATTTAAAAGTGTAGATGACGGTTTCCGGTGCATATTTAAAGCCAAAATAGCGATGGCAAGTCGATCCGGAGACATCATAGATCTAGAACCATATCCAATAAAGTACAATTACGACGTTACGACACACCATTCACATTGTGGTTATTCACATTGGCGTGGAGTTGTGAAACTATTCCCGCGATCTTTCATGTATGTGCTAAACTGCATAACTAAATACTTTCTCACTCCCACGGCGATCGGACACATGAAATTTGATCTTTCTGGCCCCGATGACAGGTGATTTCCCTTCATTGAAAATTCTTTGAACTTTTCAGCAAGGTTTCAGACTTATGTTTCATCAAATAGATATACCGTATCTACTCAAATCATGTCGTAGAAAGTAACAAAATAACGATATCCTACATGCTCATGACACACTCCATTGGTCACACACATTAGTAATTGTATGATTTCCAATAAATGCACTTGCCATGCTTGGTTCCATTGAACCAAGGCAGCGTTCTAGATCAGCGTCTTGCCCATAAGGCATGGTTCCACATGTATCCAAGCTGATTCAAAATCAAGTGATTCCAAAAGTCCATCAGGGAAGAATATGGAGTTTCTTCTAATACATTTATACATCAATATGACTGGGCCTGAGCGGTAGTACCCGCCACCATATACATATATATGAATATATCTCATTATGTCAAGTTTAATCCTTTTTAGCATCAACATTATGAATATCGTAATACTCACTATCGAGATCCAGCGAAATACGACCATTCACTCATGGTGCGCTGACCATAAAGATGATTTATTCACTATAAATCGAACAACTATTGTTTCAGACTTAAGCGAATAACTTCACTTTGCATCAGGAAACACGATCCGGGATACAATATTCGCGTATGCCGGTACTTTCGGGCTCCATGAACCATGATGATTATTCAGGTTTATAACTAATCCCGATGGCATGTATGGAGAAAGGCAACATTAGCACGGCGATCCGCATCAACTCTTGATCCATTGTAAATACATGGCACCGCGCCGTGACCTCATCCCTTGCTGATTTAATTAAGCTTGTTCATAGCCCACGAACGAGTTACATATATTAGCAACTTGATCATTATCAAATACCCAGGTGCTACTGCGAGTACTAGTCAGTACCACATCAATAACATGTATATCACATATACCTTTGTTTTGCCTTGCCGATCTTCTTTATCTGCCAAATACTTGGGGCGATTCTTGGCACAATGGCGATCCTTGCAATATAGTAGCACTTTCGGTGTGGAACTTAGGGCCAGCCTCGAGGGACTTTCTTTTGAGTAGCGACAGCTTAACTGTTGCACGCTTCGCTTTCCTACACTTGCCTTTCTTGTCCTTCTTTCTTGAAAGCCGGTGGTCTTATTGATCATCAAAACTTGATGTTCTTTTCCTAATCTCCACTTACTTGAGTCTTAAGCATTGACAAAAGCTCGGGAAGAACTTCTTCATGCACCCCTGCATATTATAGTTCATCCATGAAGCTCTTGTAGCTAGGTGGTAGAGATTGGAGAACACGATGTATTCCCTAAGGTAATCCCGATAGGGAATCGTTATTCCCTAAGGACACAAGCTTATCGTCGGCGTGCCGGACATTTTGATGCGTGCTCACTAATGGAGTAGTTCTCTTCCATCATGCAGCTAAAGAACTTTTAGAAGCATTATAACTCTCTACGGCGGCATGGTGTCGAAAATCATTTCAATTCTCCCATGGTATCAAGCATTGCCATTTTAAACGTTTTGAAGTTACGGCTCTAACCCATAGTATCGCAATGAACTAAGTTGTGGTCCTCGACTAGTTATATAGGCGTTCTTTTCATGTCGGGGCATCAAGAGTGGTGGGGGCCTAGCGGCGCCTCTAGCACATATTGCTTTTGTGCGGCCGTTGAGGAGAATCCTCAATTCATAGCCTAGTTGGTGAAGTTGCTACCATTAAGCAGCTTCTCTTTCTCCATGAACACATTGAAATTAAGCGGTGGTACTATCTATAACAGAATTTGTAAAATATATTTAGACTAAGTTTATGATAGATTGAGTTCAATAATCCAAATTACTAATGAACTCCCACTCCAAAAGCGACATCCCTCGTGTCCTTTTGGTGATTACATGAATCAAATCCACTACACCAAGTCCGATCATCCGCATTGGTCGGTGTAGCTTCAAAAGCGAGCATCTATATGGGCATCATATCAACTATATGACTCATGCTTAACCTTTCGGTCCGTGTTAGAGGCCGTATACATGCTAGGCTCGTCAAGTAAGAACCTTAGTATTCACGTGTGTAAAAGCATGCTGTCTTACGTTGTATGAAAGCGTGAAAGTCGAGAACACCCGATCATCACGTGATGCCAAAACACGATCCACAAGCGGTGCATACTTAAGGAAGAACACATTTTATCTTGATATCTAAATGAGGATCATCTTATAATGCTACCAAAAGCAAACTAGCAATATAAGATGCTAACATCAATATGTGAAGTGAGGTGGTCCATGCATTTGATCTCTATCATTTGTATCGTGGTATGATCTCTATCATTCCTTTGTGTGTGTGGCCAAGGTCTATGGGACTTACCGTTAAGTGAGTTATAAGGTATCTATCATACATCTACTTACAACATACCATATCAAGACACTAGACAACGATCTAAACTAGGCGCCTCTAATTTATCAATTGCAAGTTTCGTGGCTTAGGGCTTTCGGAGATAGAGCCGGTTTTCTTCTTACCTCGAACATGAACCTAGCGAGGATAACCAAGTTATTAGCAACTAATTGTAAATCAGATGTTGACTATAGTAGGAGACAGGACGACAGCTAGCCACTTAGCAAAACTAGTTGCATGTCGGTCGTGGAACGGTCTCATGTGCGATGACATGTAAGGTTGGTCGAGGCTTCATCCACTATGCCACCAATATCAAAGTACATAGAAGATGCAATAACATGATCATCATCAGCGCACATGCATAAACATATATGCTACTACTATTACAAAACGCACTACGCATAGATCAAGAATACGATACCAGCATTGAGTCAGTAGCATAGAAAAAAATTTTCCCTACGGTGTGGACTACTGCGCCCAAGAATCTATCTACTAGGTACAAAACAGCGGGTTGGACATACATCCAACAGAACTTACCCTCAATGAACCAGCGAGGCTGTTAATGAAGTAGGAAATGCGTGGTTGATGTAGTGCATTATACACTTGCGATCTCAAGATCGTGAGGAAGTCACGGCGCCACAACTCATTGACGCCTTCACTTTTCGCTTTTACGTTCAAGCCACGGACCAACCTCCACCTCCTGCGCTCCATTGAATCAGCGGAAGCTGCAACTTAGCGCCTTCAGGGCGCAAGAGCCATAGAACATGTATCTGGCTAATCCGAGACCATGGGGAATATCTAGAGGGAAGAGATCCTTCACGAGGAGGTGTGTTTTGTGAGAGGGAGAGGGGATTTATATAGGAGGAGGGAGACCCTCCTCCATGCTTGCCGTGACGCATGAGGGGGCTCCTCACTCCTTCATTCATCATGGTGAACCTCCACTCACGCAAACATGGCCTCCACCCAAAATCCGCTCCACATGTATTTAATTTCCACCAAATTAAATGCAACTCTCAAATCAATAAAACTCTTTTATTTATTTTATTCCAAATTTTGTTAATTACTTATAATTAACAAACATTCACATAAAACCTTACAACATTTCAATACTCTTTTGTGCAGGAGAACCACTTTACGCGAATTTCACCAAAAACAATTCGGTTTCTATCGAAACAATTCCTGATTCCTATGATACATTTTCTGCGCTTTTGCAAACCTTTTTATGCGGAACATATGTGCTCTAAATGGTGTCCAAGCAACCCCTTAAGTGTGTCACCCCTATGGTTGCAGGCGAATAATGCACGGAACATGATTGAGACCTCCTCTAGGATCAATAATGAAGCGGGACACGGAGTCCATACTTGACTCACTGCACTTATTCGCGATGACTTACGGCGATCGTGAGAACCTTCTAACGTCGACGAATTTAATCCCTTTGTCTCATGATATAATACATATCCAGAGATTAGATCCTTGGTATCCAAATACCTAGTTTGATCTCATTCGTTACCGACATGCACTCTTTCTTCTGTTCCGAAGTATAACGTTTCTAGTGATCCGCATCACTTGCTTGCGAAGCTATCTTAATGTGATATCACCCGAGAGGGCCGAGTATATCTATCCGTCATCGGGATTGACAAATTCACTCTTGATCCATGAGCCTCAACATGCAACCTTCATATGCCCGAACCCACCTTTATAGTCACCACCGTTATGGTGTGGCGTTTGATGTTATCAAGATACTCTTAGGTGTTAGCAATTAACATGATCTAAGTGGTCTAAGGACTAAGACTACTTTTGTATGATGTTATAGCAATATAAACATAATGACTTGATCAGTAATGCTATACTTAGGATGAATGTTCATCACATCATTTCACAAATGCTGTGACAATATTAATTAACAACATCAATGTCCATGATCAGGGAAACCTTGATCATCTTGTTAATCAACAAGCTAGTATAAGAAGGCATAACTAGGAACCCTTTGTTTATTAAACACACATGTATTGATGTTTCCTATCAATACTATTATAACAACAAAATAAACATCTATCATATTCAAGGAATACATAATAACAACTTTATTATTGCCTCTCGGGCATATTTCCTTCATATGGATATATGTTCTTATCTCTCTAAAAGCTGGCCTCACCCTTTTGCATCATTGTCCAAGGACTTCTAAAATCATTATCTTACATACAAAATATATCTAGTAACAGTTCCAACTTCATCCATTCAAAGATTGAGTTATGTAAATCATGTTGGTACATACCCAGTGCCACTCTAATTAGAGGTACCACAATAATATATACACTACCGAAGTCACTCTGGAAAATCCCATTAGGAAAGATTAATCATTTCCTAGTATGCACTAGGAATCATATTTTAAATGCTGCTTGATTAATAGCCAATAAATAGTTCCAAAACTCATCAATGAGCTAAGGAAACAAATCTAAATGGTTCTTATTATCATTTGAGCCTTAGTCGATACATGCATCATTGGTAGCTATGTTTAGATTCCTTGCAAAGTTAAGCCCTCATATATAGCTACTATATTTGTTCACTACTGTTCTCAATCAGGAAGAAGGCACCACAGTGGCAAACATCATAGTAACAACCACTAGATGCTTTACTAACTAGATAACCATTTAGTAAAAGCCCTCCAAATAAAATCTATCATCTTCCTAACAACCAGTCTAGGAATCAAGCATATATGCATTTTACATTTAAGGATGACAGTAAACAAAGAGTAGTACTAGGCAATTATATGTTTTCACATAGCTTACCACCACGGGATAACCAGGCACAACCTTGTATAGCTGAGTCATACATGCTAGTTAACAAAAATCATTTTAAAGGATTGTTGCATTATCACATAAACGCCCCATGATGACAACGGCATGAGTCATATACAAACTTTACTTGCAAAGCTTATCCATATAAGTAATTAATCATCTTCCTAGATAAGAACGTTGGGAAGCATACTAGCTATGATTCTTGTCAAGATTGACATATGTGTCCTCATTTAGTACACCACAAAATACCAGGATTAAGTACACTCGGGAGAGAGTTATCACAGTAGTTGAGTTCCATCGTTTGTGTTTGAATTCAAACAGTCTGCGATACCATATTGATGAGTAATGGCTGAGCCATAAGGAGCACATAAGTAATTGACAAAGATAAGCCATAGTATATGATAACATAAAAATAGAAATCACTGAAACATAGAACCTGCATCCCAACCAGCAAAATCATATATAAATCTTAATGGTGTGTCACATAGATCAGTTATAGAGCATCAATGATCAGGCCAATTCATCAGGTTTCCCTAGCATCCAAAGTAGGGACAAGCGACAAGATAGGTTTGGTGGTGTAGTGAACCAATAGTAAGCCTTTGAAGCTACCTTTACATAAACCAATTACATAACAGTCGGAGAACTTGATAAAAACAACGAAAAGAATTGTGAAGGGGGAGATGAAGCGGATGTGTACACGCAGGGAATGACCACCGTGGCATGGCGGTGAAGCCTTCTACCTCCAGAATGCGTCGTCTTCATAGACCACCACACCATCAATGACCAGAACCAGGTCCGCCGGGATTGCACTTATTGCCCACTTGACATCGGAAAAGAGGCGGAGAGTCGAGTTCCACGGCCAAACCACCACAAAAGCCACGAAGTAGCGGAAGTGGCGGGTGAAAACCTAAGCGCCATAGAGAGAAGAGGTGTAGCGGAGGTGCGAGATCTCAAACGAGCTAGACTAGACAGAATGCAGTGAGCTTTTTCTACAGTGGTGGTATAGCAACGACCAACATCGTTGAGTTAGGCCAGTGAGCTCAGAGATGACAGTGGCAGCGCTATCCGCGTCGCATGCGAGGCGGTGAGGGTGAGGCCAGAGCTTCGGTCCGTTTGGCAGCCCGGTTGATCGGCCTATGTTGGGAGGCCAACCTTATGGGCTGATCGATGGGCTGGGCTGGCTTATCATTTAAAAGCCTATGTATAAAAAAGAAATAAAAAATAGAGATAAGGAAATGACCAAAATACCCTCTAAACAATTTGTGCCCTAGAAAAATGTAGAGAAATCATAAAAAATACCTATAATATATCATAGTGCTCACAAAAATAATATCTAATTAGGAAAAATATAATAATGGTGTCTTGAATTAAATAGAAGGCACATAAATATTAACACCATTAAATCTTTAAATGAAATATAGTAAATCAAAGAAAAGTCCTAAAAATAAATAAAAATCACTTTTAGGCACAAACAAAAATGTAATATCTTATAAAAATTATACTTATGAGTTTACAAGTTATCTTAGGATTTAAAGAAAATAAAAGTGTGTTAACTTTCTCTCTAAATCACAAATATTTTTATAAACCACAATATTTTTATAAAAATAAAAGAAATACATTTTAAGAAAATATTTTTATAAACCACAAATAAATTCTTTACAACTTTCTCTAAATCATTTAAAATTTATTACTTTTGAAAAAGATTAACGTTTTCTCCAAAATTCTTTATTACATAATAAATTAAGTAGAACACCAAATAAAGATTAAGTCTAAATATTACAATTAAAACCATGAATATAACTATATAACAAAATTTTAAAAATAAATTATTAACTATATAATAGTCCTTTAGAAATTTTAACTAGCATGAAGTCAAAGATTTACATGTTCATTTTGCAAACTATTAACTTATATTAAGTGAGTCATCTTAATTTACATATATATCCATATTTTATATAACTCCTAAACTTGGTATTAACAAAATAAACTATATAATAAATTTATCTATTTCCCATAAACAAATCTTATAATATAATCCATGAATGTTAAACACGCTAGATCTGAATCCTTTAGGCTAAACTTCATATTTATAAGGTTTTATCTTTGATAATGTTTGAAAAAACTTAAAACTTAATGATGCCTTAGAAAATATGTCCTAAAACCATTATTACTCTTTATTAGTTAACTTTGGTCTAGTGCACCATAAATTAAGAATATAAACAAAAACTCAAGATCATTTGAACCTTATTAAAGACCATAACTTTAGCCTTATTAATCTTAGAGTTGACTAACTTAACATAAATAATATTCTCATCAACTATTATTCTTTTTTGCCATTTCAAAGAAACACTATGCTATTTCTTTTAAATCATAACAACTCTAAAACATAAGCCTTGTAATAATTACAAGATACCACTCAACCTCAATTTTGTATTATAATAATATTTCACCATTTATGACTTGAATGCTAAACTCAAAGTCTTTTGCAACTCCACCCTTTTGTGAAGTAAGCTTAAAGATAAATCAAACCTTAAATAAATCATCTAAATCCAACTCACTTGTATTGTTGGGGAATTATTGAGTTTTACAACATACATCTCATTAATCTATTATATATTAAGCACATGCCGGTTAACCAGAAATTAGAAAAATAGACTGGAAAATCCACAAAAACAAGACATCCAATGGGTGATTTGGCGGACTCACTTTTAATTAAAGAGTTATAACCATTAGATCTTGGTTAACTCTACTCATGCCATTAATTACCCACCTATGCCATTGAGTAATTATTTTAAACCATTTTAATCTATTTGATTGATGGATCAACACACGGAACTGTACTAACCTCCATCGTCTCCCTACCGCCGCCAGGTCAATCTAACTGCACGTAAAGAGCACATGTAGGGCAAAAGATTTCAGCCCGCGTCTCCTATCAGCCATGGTACTGCTGGATGCGATAAGATTCAAAAGCTGGACTTACACTTCCATCGATTACAACAACCAGTTGCGGATCCATCTGCTTTGAGGATTAGTTCTCTGTGGCGGACTTTTCTTTTTATAATTCTTTTTTTCTGGGCTGTGTGCATCCGTGGGAGCCGTAGGGCATGCGTTGTTGCAGAAGCTGGGTATAGTGTGATATTCATGTGATATTAATATATACTCTTTCTAAAAAAAGTTGTCGGATCCATGACTACTATATATTTGCACGGTACGTATTTATGTTTTATCGTCCCAGCCGCGTGATGTATCTGTTGCAGGAAAGAATTGATCTACAGAGGTAGATGGTGACACTAGCTCCCCATCGGATCGCTGCCATGTCTAAAATATTGAGGCGGTCATATTGTCTTGGCATAACTTGCCGCCTATGTTGAGAGATTCACGCACGCAGGTATGCATGTGGAGGTAGTGCGGCTGGATGATGGTCAGCCCAGAAGCTACTTTGATCGGCCAGTCTAGACTCGATCGATTTCTCTTTATTTTTTTCGCAGTATATATTAGTTCCTATCTAGATTAATTCGGTCGGATAAAGATTTTTCTCAGCTGGATGATGGTCAGCCCAGAAGCTGCTTGGAGCAGCCTAGGTTCGATCGATTTCTCTGTGCTTTTATTGCAGTATATATTAATTGCTATCTTGATTAATTCGGTCGGACAAGATTTCTTCTCTTTATCCGTAGGTCTCTGCTGCTATGTGCATCGATCATCATTGCCTGACCGATTGGAAAGCAAAGGAACATTCATGCATGTGGAGATTCTCCACCGACTACTGGGTATACTACAAGGCAGGCAATAACCATGCGTACTTAAGTATAGATGAGATCGGCAAGCTAAGAAGTTTCTTCTTTCTGATTGTATATAGAGATCGGCGGAGGCTTGATCCTGCTTTTTCAAATTTGGTTGGATAGCTACCAGGAAGTGAGAGATTGGTTATTTTCTTAAGGTTCATAAGGATAGCTCCACTTCATATTTTGTGGTGCATCAGAGCATGCATAGGCGTGACATGTACAACGATTAATCACTCTCCAATTCGAAAGGTAAATCTTTGGCTGATTTTTTTAAATCCCAATCAGTATACCTGAGTGTGGATTTGGTGTATAAAATTGTCCGAGGATTTCAATGAGAATAGAAGAAATAAAAAATAGATTTTAAATTGTAGAGCGTATCCTATATTTTGTTTGGGCATCCATGAAAATAGAAAGTTTACAATAAACGGACATGCACAGTGTTGTTATAAACACCTTATGACCATATCAAGCAGCAATATGCAGGATTGTACACATACCTTAGCATTTGTGGAACCTTTGGTTTCAGGGAGTAACTCACCTTCAGATTCAGTGACTAAATAGCTCCCTTCCCTAATTATATGGCTATACAATGTGTTTTTTTTGATTTTCTTCGTACATCTTGGCGGTCTCTAAAATTATCAATCATTTTGTTTGCTGGGATCAAGGATTCCTGTAAGCATAAAGAAAAGTTGGCCTTTTGTACACCCTTTATCTTTGTGATAGACATATCTACTGTACTATAGGCTTTATGAAAAAACCTTTCTATCTAAATATGATGTTATATGTCATTAGATAGAGGTAGTTTAGTGTCTTTCATGGAAATCATACCATTTTTCCTAGACTAGCATGCTGGTACTTGCTAAATCCATTCATTTTAACTAATTTGCATCTGTAAAACTAGGGTCTTTCATGAAGTAAAGGTTTCATGATAATTCTTAAGAAAAGACTAAGAATTTAATATATTCTTAGCAGTATTATAATTTCACTTTCTTTTCTCTTATATTTACAAATACAATCCTCTTCATTTAAATTCTATCGGATGGAGGAGTGGCACGAAACATCGAAGAAATATTCAAAGGGCGGGAGAACCTTTCCTCGGTACCGTGTTCAAACTAAATCAAATATGGTTGGTGTGCTCTTCTATGGCACATGTTCATTATTATACCTCTTTTTTTCAAGATGTTACATATATGTATACAACTATCTCAAATTATGAGCATTCTTGACCTCTCAAAATTTTGGTGTGAAGGCAGTAATCATACTTTAATACGGAAAATATATGGCTGAAAGTAACTAAAGAGAACCACACCTTACAAGTGATAAATAAAGCTGAAACCAAGGACAAACTTTCACATTGTAAACATTGAACATTACTACAATATATATGGGACGCTTTGAATAAATCACATGCATTGAATCTTGGCCATACCTTCTAATGTATACTTGCACAATTATACATTGGTTAGTATCCATTAGGATACGAAAAGTGATTTTATTCAATTTAATTATTTTATTTATTTTATAAAACTCCAAAAGGAATATATACAATTTCAATAATAGACCTAAATTTAATTACTTAAAATTATTAATTATTATTTGATTGGGAGAGGATATTTTGTGATTTCATAGATATATTATTTGTATTTTTAGGATTATTTATTTATTTTTATAGAGCTCATTTAGTTCTAGGGGTATATTTATAATTATGTATTTACATAAGTCCTTCTTTTAAATCACGGGCCTAGCCCACTAGGCTAGCCCGACCAACCGATCTGAACGTCCAGGCTGATCAAATCTTACTAGGTCATCTTGGGCTAGCCTCACTGGCCACACCCAATTTTCGCTCTCTTCTCTCTCACTACAAGAAAAGTTAGCTTTTTACAGCGGACCGATTTTACGTGGTTGAAGGCCTGTTTTAGTGGCTAAAAGTCTTCTCTGAGGATGCCCATCATGGTAAGCCACACACAAAAGAATCTACGGTTTTTTCGACTGGCGGATGCACCCTTGACCACAGCTTCGTTGATTCGTGTGAATCATTACGCCACATTGGCTGGCAGCGTCATGCAAGATGCCCGTGGCAAACACCGTTAACGCTTAGTTACCGTCGATTATGAGTTAGAAAAAACATGGCGACTAGACCGAGAATAGGCACGCTAAATATTAAGTGGGCACGCCTGAGGAAAGCCTAATAAGAAGAAGGCCGTTCTTTGTTGCAAATACCGTCTAACCTTTGTCGAAATGGGCCCACTGGTGTGAACATCAGCGCCCGTGAACTTTCAGGCCCGACCTGTTCAGTCTATAGAAGCCTACCTTGGTCCAATATTATGCGGCCCATTTTCAGCTGGGCCAAATGCATAAGATTACTATTAAAGGCCTTTTGTGACCGGCTGTCACTTTTCTCGCATCCATCGTGTGCATTCTGACCCTCTCTGATTCGACCTTTTCTTGTTCTAGACATTCATTATTCCGACTTCTATTATTCAGTCCATAAGCAGGTGAAGATTACGCTTTATAAAGTTCTGGCCTTATTCTTGTTTCCGATCTGTTACTATTACCGGCCTTTCACTATTCCGACCTTTAATTCCGGCCTTTCCATTTAAGCCTTTTATTGTTATGTTCTTTTCAGATTCTCGTTATAATGGCTCGGTGTAGGCCGTCACTGATGATTGGTGGCCCATCAAGGGTGATAAAGCGTTGTTGGCTGCTACTATTTAAGACTATCTAACTTAGATCCATTATCAGAACATAAACATGGATAAACAAAGAACCTGAGTTCTCTAAAATGCTAAATAAATTCTAGAACTGTGGAAAAACTTAAGCTGGAAAATTAGTAAATTATTGCAGGTCTGGTCCCCATGAATTTCGTAAAAGCATCATCGAGTACAACCCGGTGATAAATAATATAATCTGGAGTTTCAAAAATGTTTCCTTTTAGGGAGCTCATATACGCCTCACATGTATAACAATGGGATTACTGCACCGAGACTTGTTGAGGATATTATTAGCAGTAGAGTTCTCCGTCAAAGCTTGCCTATTTTTTTAACTCAGAGATAACTCAACTTCCTTTCTATGGAGACTTCTTGCATACATCACATGTTGGCTTCACGTCCCAGCTTACATCAAGTGCATCTTGGAGTCTGACTTTCAAACTCTTTACCTGCTTTGCGGAATATATGGAAAAGCGGTCGAAGATTGTGTACCCTGTATGTGAGCAATACATCTTGTATCCTGTCTTCTTGCTCTATCAAAAGAAATCTATACTTGAGGTGAATTGTTTTTGCATTACTACCTATCATATTTTTATTTTTGCAACCTAAAACAAAAAGCGTCCTATATAACATAAATACCAAGAGAGAAAACAAAAACCAACAAATTTCAAAATGGGTCCTTTTCCTAAAGGAAGAAAGCAATTAATGTGGCATAGGACATCATACATCTCTTTGCTTACGGAATAAGCATGGAACAATTGACTTCATAGAGAGGATGAAGATGAATGTGCAACGTATCACTACATACAATTCAGAAATAGTTTGCTCTACTTGATGAAAATTTGAAACTAAGATAAAGAAGAGATTACAACATCATACAAAGAGAAACAGGCTTTTCAGCATAGCATTATTCATTTCTCAAAGATTTTCAAAAAGATTATTTGGCAGTAGCATTATGGCCATGATGTACAGCACTACATTACAAAGGACCTCATCTCTGGGTTCCTCTAATAGAATAGCCAAATCATTTTAGAGAAAATAGTCAGGTAAATCCTATCAAGCAGAGTTAGAATGTTTTAAATTTTTTTTGATTATGCGCCCAAAGACAAAGGAAGTCAGTCCCTATCATCGCTCGCCTACGTATTAAAAATAGCCATACCGTGTAGATACCAGAGTGAAGAATTTGAAGTAGGCAGATTTTTTTATATTGGATTTTGTTGCATTTTCTAGCTTCTTGTTATAATCCACCCTAGTGCCTCCAATAAAAATAACAAATCAACTAGAGTCAATGGCACTTGTGACACCAAGGAGTTAAACCTTAAAAAAGAGGCGTCCTTACGGTAGCTCTATGTAGAGTCTGGAGTTGCTGATCTGATTTACGGTTCATGTTCATCAACGATGTGGCATACGCATCAAGTAATTGAATTTGGTGATGCGCATAATTCATTGTCGAGTCCTCTTCACTTAATGGTGCGCGAATAGTGAACACAAAAGGTTCGGTGTCACTGGAGATCGTGCGCCAAGAAGGTGATACACAAAAGCAATAGATACTACGAAGATTATAGGGTCATTCATTCTATGATTTCTACAAGATGTAAACTACACTTTGTTCATTGCGTAACAACAACAAATGGTTAGGAATGAGTGGGGTAGAAGAAGAAAAATGAAACAAACATCTTAGTGGGCAGCGGTATAACGAATGTAGCGGTGCTGCATACTATAGGACAAAAGCATCAAACAAAAATATAACAATTAGTGCCATAGCCTACGCCGAAACCCGGAGAAATTATAACCACATCACATATGGGCACTTACTAAAGTAGATAATGGAACAATGTGTTTGTTGGCGTTATTGCGACTCATATTTTGCTGAAAGTACAAAATTGCGCGAATGCCTTACGGTTAATACCTGACTACATCAAAAAAATTATTTAGGAAGATACGGTGGTAACAAGATATAGTACTTGTAAGTTATTACCCAAAATTAGCACCATGGTACAAATCTGATCTGGATTATTGCTACGCATATTTATCTTCACCAAACTCCAGGAGATGCTGGTTACCTTAGTCGCGATGGCGTTTAGGGCATGATCACCGAGATCACAGGTGGTCGGCATTCGTGAGGGTTAGTCGAGGAATGCTTTGTGGTTCTTGATGCTTAATGGGCGAAGGTGGTAGCAGAACAGGGTTCTTAATGACGTCTGATGACATGATCGGTGAAGAAGCGGATTCTGGCGGTTAGAGGAATGTGTTGGTAGCACACCGAGGAAGAGTGGAGCCGGTTGAAAGCGAAGTTGGTGTGAATTAGTGCATGACTGACGGTTGTGATCGGGATCTAGTCTTTGAGTAGATATAAGGTTTTTCGGGGCTGGTACAGCTGACGAGTTGTATGTGGGTGAGGGTCGATGGTAGGCGAGGTATAGAAGTCACCCAAACAGGACGAAGTGCGATTGAAGCCCCAACGATCCAACTTCACTAGGGTAGATTTCCGAGAGGATTCAAGATGTTTGAAACATTGGATAGCGGGAGATTTTCACTTCGGCTAAACTAGAATCGAATTATGTATAGTCAAGTAGTAGTGAAATTGGTAACCCGTACTCCACGGAATCAAAAGGGCGATAGGCACTTTTATCGGTGATCAATCCATGACAACCTCTTTGCTTTCGATTCAGAAATTAAGGGCCATTTGGCCATTATGGCATCTAAATATTGATCATCCATGGCCCGAGATTGGCTCGGTTCAGATATGTAGAACCGAAGTTTGGCATCAAAGTATTTTAAATTATTTAGAAACATTTTGATTTCTGAATAAGCTGAACTATTGAATACCTTTGCAGTGTTTTCTTCCAACACAATAATGAGGGGTTTATTTGTTATTTCAAAACTATGTTTTTTAAAATAATTGAAAGAGTCAGGTTATACTAGAAGAAAGCGAGAAGAGAAAAGCGAAGTATTACTTTGGTAGGCACTAAAAATCTTATGACATTGATATATTTCAGTATATATTCATGAGCGATGATGCGTATGAAGATATTTGTCACTAAAAGACGGGTAATGAGCACGAAATTATGATTAAAGCCCCCAACCAACCGAGTGAATTTGTTTATCCATAGTCCAGCAACTATTAATAGTGAAGATAGTGGAAGCGTTAGTATGAGGAATCGAGTGTAATAATAAAGCGCCGAGCTTTAAAAAATAAAAGCACCCTTTATAGATAACTTTCAATAACTATGGTTGAGTGCGTGTTCATGCTTCATTCTAAAGAAAAATATGGGCCCACTATTTCACTAACGTGAATAATCTAGCTTTGAGGGATGACATCAAACCATTCATAAGGTAGCGGTGATGAATGTTCTCATCAAAAAATGTGAAAGGATGTGGGCCCACTTAGTACTTTTGTTCTCAAAACTCTTATTGTCGCCGTTACTAGGATGACAATTTTGCCACGAGTGCTTATGGTGCTATACCGTGTTGGTAGGTATGGGCTGTTTATACCCATGGGTGTCCATACTTTGTTCAGTCATGGAAGTGCAGGGGCCTGATAGAATGTCTTATACCCCACCCATTTAATGACATGGTAGTAAAACTTACAGCAGAGTTACAACCTGTAGGGTGACAACCCTAGGTAAGAGTGTAATCTGTGGTTTCTAAACTTTTGATATTTTTTTTATGGGTATGGGCATGGGTGAGATTTTATGCACACTGTATGATGCAATTGTGGGTAAAATTTTCTGTCCATTGACTAAGCGGAAGGGTGGTATGATGTTATTCCTCCTACTAACACCTACCCATTGCCATCCTTACTTCACGCTCATTCATTAATGTGTACGTTTTCCTTTGGTTTAAAGTTAAAAGCATAGCATATTCTATCGAAGTACAATAGTGTTATCGTAGACCACAATTAATTATTCGAGCTAATCACTATTGTTCTTATTTAACTGAAAAGTGGTAGGCTTTGGAGGATGTCCAACAACCTTTTAGCATTGAATTTATAAGTAAAACTCTAGGAAGAGGGAGGAAAGGACCTCAATGGAACACAATTTTCAATTCCTAGCTTCCTTCTATAAAGAATTCGTTAGTGTTTGCCTAGCAAAATCATGTCTACTCTCTTTGGTTTAAGTAGAGCGTTTAATTTGTGAAATAAATGCGTCAATTTACCTTTAATGTAGTTATAAGTGTCTATGAACACTAAATACGTTCTGAATACATTGTTCAAAAGCTAAAAGTATATTCTGACGGAAAATATGACAAATGGTATGTACAATACCCAATAAATAAACCCCCTTATTGATAAATTTGAATCACTGGCTGGTGTTCAGCTGCTTATATTTAAGGGAGGCTGAGACCCTGCTGGCTAACATGAATATTATAATTAACGCTGACAGCAACATTAAAGCCACCCATAAATTAAGCTTATTAAAAACAGAAGAAATGTGGGTTACTAGGCCCCTGAAATAATCTCACAACTCTTATTAATCATTCATTTTCATTGATACATCGTCCTTATTTTTCCTTGAATTATCCAAACTTGTTGATCATGCACTTATAGCATCATTGCCAATGTTTCAAATTATACTATAATGCGAACAGTTTGAATTAGGTCCTGCTTTTAATCATTTGTTGGTTTATTTAGATCCAATGATTCAGCAGGCTTAATTTGGATCGTGTTGAAGGAGTAGTACCTGAAGCAAACTCCACCATGTTCTATAACACCATCATGTCACCCCCTGGGTAAAAAGTTCGCCATGAGTGGGTTGTGTTCTCCAATATGTGGCGATAAGTTGTTAGTAATATACTTAATATATGCCTTTTTCTCCGATAAGAATATTGGTTAATAACAACTTAATGTTCATTAAGTTACATTTCATACAGTATATCAGTGTGGTACACGCATTTTACTAGTAGGAAGTAACATGTGACTTCTTGTAAATCTTGCCACTATATAATGTACGAGTAACTTTGAACAATGAAAATTGAATGAAGACTGGCAAATCCCAACTATGTTAACTCTAGGATATTTTTTTCCATTCTAGCACGTAGAAGATTCTATCGATAGTCCTTAGCACAATGAACGCTATACAAAAACCACAAAGATTCTAATGACATGTTATACATTTAATTATCTTATCATACCCAATATATAGTGTACGAATAACTTTGAACTTTAACCGTTGGATAAAGATTGGAAATCCCAACATTGCTTACCGATGGATTTTCCTTCCACTCTAACATTTAGAAGATTCTATTGATATAGTCTTTAGCATAATGCGCTACATAAACCTCAAAACACACTTTCCATAATTATAGAATCTATATATCATTTATCTAGAGCATTCGGGAATTATGTACCTACTAATAGGTTGATTTCTAAATGATACAACTTACAAGAACCAAGAATACACTAGATACTTTATGGATGTGGCTCAAAATGATAATTATTTTTTAAGCTTTACCTATTATTAATTTAGATAAAAATTATATTTTCGTACTATATTATATAATTAACTATGAAACGTTTTCCAAAAAAAAATTCAATGACTGGTTATGTATTATGTACAACGATTACAGAAAATGTCTGTATTTTGCACAAAAAAGGTCTATGGTTGTTGTTATGTGCAAAAACCTCATGTGGTCGTACTTGCAATATCCTCGCTGCTGATGCTCTCAGGGCAAATGAGTACCAACCGTTCGATCATGTTTCAACGATGGAAGGGAACTTTTGTAAAAAAACGATTTAAGGAAGTATAAAAAAACAATGGAAGGGAACTGTCAGGCTGCTCCTATGGCACGTGGCAACTCCTGGATGTCCCGAGCAAGCCTTTTTAAGGGTCCATCAACAACGACCACCTCTCCCATCCAGGCACGACGCACACAACGAAGAACTCTCTCTGTCTCTCCCTGTCCCTTTAGGCCGGCCAAGCCACCACACACACAAAAATGCTGCCTGATTAGTGCACCTCCATTGGAGTCCAACGCATGGCGAGCAGGGATATCAGTCCCTACCATGGTGATGGCGGGGAGTCCGTTGACGGGCCGTACTATTCCGACACACCGGAAGGTAATTTTTCCGACAAGGACCCTACTTACCGTCATCTGATGGAGGGGACACCGCCGATAGAGAGCAAAGAGGAGGATGAGGAGGATCCTTGGTCTTTCATTTATGAAGGAGACGTCGTCTTCAAGAAGAGTTCTCTTGATCCATCCTCCATCGGCAAGAAGAGGGAGCATGATCAAGAGGATCAGGGGTCGGAAGATTTATGGCCATTTCTCGACTTCGTCTCCAAGAAGAGTGCGCTCGATCCCGCCTTCATCCGCAATTAAGAGGAAGGAGAAGCATGCGGGAGGCTTGAAGAAGAAGAATATGGCGAGAGCTAGGGGATGCCATGGGAAGCGGAAGGACGACGCCAGCACGAAGGTGACAACGGAAGGATCCAGGTCCAAGAAGACGAAGAAGTCTTAGGATTAATTTTGTTTAATTTCACCTCTACTTCCTTTCTGTAATAATGTTCGGAGATTGAATATTAGTATTATGAAGTGCAAATTGGAACGGTGTTTGCAATCTAGTACTAGCATAAGTACTCCGTTTGTCATTTCATCTTTCATTAAACAATAAAACCTCTTGTATTAGGAAGGTGAAATTACTTCCTCCTTAATTTACTGCATGCGTTCGAGGAAAGAAGGGTGCCAATACAGAGAAACCCACGTTAATTACTCACGTGAATTCATGTAATTAATATTGAAAGGAAGAAGCCTGGGAACCCGCATGTATTCTTTAATTACCAATATCAATCATTATAAGTCAAATACGGATTAGTAGTATATCAAAGTCCATGGATAAAAAATAACCTTTACAGTCCTAAATCATCTCCTTGTGCGGCATTTCTAGGGCATTGATTTGAAACTATTTAATGTCACATTGATTTGTCAACTCAAGCTGCAATGTGCCACGTTCTCTCCCTATCCCATGGCCATCACCACGACACGTCAAAAGGTTGTGTCGCCTGTAAAATCAAGCAAGCACGAAACATCGGTCTATATACGCCAAGAATCCAGACACACAAACATTAGAATCATAGCCCTAGCTAGCCTCGGTCCCATCGATGCTCACCGGAGGCACCTGTGACTACAACAACATTCACCTCAAGCTTGTGGATTACCCACAAGAAATACAAAATTGATTTTCCTCTCTCCTCTCTCTTCCATTTTATATTTTGAAAATTGTGAGGCTCTTTTGTGTTTCTTTTTATAATTTGAAATCTGTGAGGTTGTTTATGAATCTATTTTGCTTTCTAGAATTGTTTTCAAAACATGGTCAAATTTGAGGCATGCATATTCTTAGCAAGAAGTTAAATCTTGCCAAACTCTCACTCGTTCTTGATACGTTGACTGCCTGGTGGGTCCACCGAACAGATTTTCGCAAGGTGTGAAGTTAATTTCGAAACATAGCAAAAATTTCGAAACACGGTGAGTCATAGCCTCTATGATTGTTTTGAAAACACAGTCAAATTTCTAGGCATGCATATTCTTAGCAATAAGTTGAATCATTCCAAACTCTCACTCGTTCTCGATACATTTACTGCATGGTGGGTCTAGTGAACAGATTATCGCAAGGTGTGAAGTTAATTTGAACACAAAATTTCAAAAGGCGGTGAGCCATAGCCACTTTGATTGTTTTCAAAACACCGTCATATTTCTAGGCATGCATATTCTTAGCAATAAGTTGAATCATTCCAAACTCTCACTCGTTCTCGATACATTGACTGCCTGGTAGGTCCACTAAACAGATTATTGCAAGGTGTGAAGTTAATTTCGAAACACAACCAAACTTTAAAAAAATGGTGAGCCATAGTCTCTTTGATTGTTTTCAGAACACGGTCAATCTTTCGAGGCATGCATATTCTTAGCAAGAAGTTGAATCTTGCCAAACAACTCTTACTCGTTCTCGATACATTGACTGCCTGGTGAGTCCACTGAAAAGATTATCGCAAGGGGTGAAGTTAATTTCGAAACACCGCCAAAATTTCAAAACATGGAGAGTCGTGGTCTCTTTGTTTGTTTTCAAAACACGGTGAAATTTCTAGGCATGCATATTCTTATCAAGAAGTTGAATCTTGCCAAACTCTCACTCATTATTGATACATTGACTGCCTGGTGGGTCAACCAGACAGATTTTTGCAAGGGATGAAGTTAATTTGAAACACCAAAATTTTGAAACATGGTGAGTCATAGCCTCTTTTTATTGTTTTCAAAACACGGTCAAATTTCTAGGCATGCATATTCTTAGCAATAAGTTGAATCATTCCAAACTCACTCATTCTCGATACATTGGATGGGTCTAGTGAACAGATTTTACAAGGTGTGAAGTTAATTTCAAAACGCACACAAAATTTCAAAACACGGTGAGCCATAGCCACTTTGATTGTTTTAAAAACACGGTCAAATTTCTAGGCATGCATATTCTTAGCAATAAGTTGAATCATTCCAAATTGTCACTCGTTCTCGATACATTGACTGCCTGGTAGGTCCACTAAAGAGATTATCACAAGGTGTGAAGTTCATTTCGAAACACAACCAAACTTTCAAAACACGGTGAGTCATAGTCTGTTTGATTGTTTTCAAAACATGGTCAAATTTTCGAGGCATGCATATTCTTAGCAAGAAGTTGAATCTTGCCAAACAACTCTCATTCCTTCTCGATACATTGACTTCCTGGTGGGTCCACTTGAAATAATTATACAAGGTGTGAAGTTAATTTGAAACATGACAAAATTTCAAAACACGGTGAGTCATAGTCTCTTTGTTTTTTTGAAAACACGATCAAATTTCTAGGCATGCATATTCTTAAGAAGTTGAATCTTTCCAAACTCTCACTCTTCTCCATACATTGGCGCCTAGTGGTGGGTCCCTTGAATAGATTTTTGCAAGGTGTGAAGTTAATTTGAAACACGGTTAAAATTTGAAAACATGGTGAGTGATAGTCTTTTTTGATTATTTTCAAAACACGGACAAATTTCTAGGCATGCATATTCTTAGGAAGAAGTTGAATCTTGCCAAACTCTCACTCATTCTTGATACATTGACTGTCTAGTGGGTCCACTGACCAGATTTTTGCAAGGTGTGAAGTTAATTTCGAAACACAGCCAAAATTTCGAAACACGGTGAGTCATAGCCTCTTTGATTCTTTTCAAAACACGGTCAAATTTCTAGGCATGCATATTCTTAGCAATAAGTTGAATCATTCCAAACTCTCACTCGTTCTTGATACATTGACTCCCTGGTGGGTCCAGTGAATAGATTTTTGCAAGGTGTGAAGTTAATTCCGAAACGTACGCAAAATTTCAAAACACGGTGAGCCATGGCCACTTTGATTGTTTTCAAAACACGGTCAAATTTCTAGGCATGCATATTCTTAGCAATAAGTTGAATCATTCCAAACTCTCACTCGTTCTCGATACACTGACTACTGGTGGGTCCTAGTGAACAGATTTTTGCAAGGTGTGAAGTTAATTTGAAATGCACGCACAATTTCAAAATGCGGTGAGCCATGGACACTTTGATTGTTTTCAAAACACGGTCAAATTTCTAGGCATGCATATTCTTAGCAATAAGTTGAATCATTCCAAACTCTCACTCGTTCTCGATACATTGACTGTCTGGTAGGTCCACTGAGCAGATTATCGCAAGGTGTGAAGTTAATTTGAAACACACATAAAATTTCAAAACACGGTGAGTCATAGTCTCTTTGATTGTTTTCAAAACATGGTCAAATTTAGGCATGCATATTCTTAGCAAGAAGTTGAATCATTCCAAACAACTCTCACTCGTTCGATACATTGACACTGGTGGGTCCACTAAAATATTATCACAAGGTGTGAAGTTAATTTGAAACACAGCCAAAATTTCAAAACACGTGAGTCATAGTCTCTTTGATTTTGTTTCAAAACACGGTCAAATTTCTAGGCATGCATATTCTTAGCAAGAAGTTGAATCTTTCCAAACTCTCACTCGTCTCCATACATTGACGCTGGTGGGTCCACTAAAAATATTATCGCAAGGTGTGAAGTTAATTTCGAAACACAGCCAAAATTTCGAAATACGGTGAGTCATAGCATCTTTGATTGTTTTTAAAACAAGGTCAAATTTCTAGGCATGCATATTCTTAGCAATAAGTTGAATGATTCCAAACTCTCACTCGTTCTCGATACGTTGACTGCCTGGTACGTCCACTGAACAGATTCTCGCAAGGTGTGAAGTTAATTTGAAATGCAAAATTTCAAAACGGTGAGCCATAGCTCTTTGTTTGATTTTAAAACAAGGTCAAATTTCTAGGCATGCATATTCTTAGCAATAAGTTGAATCTTTCCAAACTCTCACTCGTCTCGATACATTGACTTCCGGTAGTTGGGTCCATGAATATTTTCAAGTGTGAAGTTAATTTGAAACACACAAAAATTTCAAACACGGTGAGCCATAGTCTCTTTGATTGTTTTCAAAACACGGTCAAATTTCTAGGCATGCATATTCTTAGCAATAAGTTGAATCTTTCCAAACTCTCACTCGTCTCGATACATTGACTTCACAGGTAGTTGGTCCCCATTATAAGTTAATTTCAAACACACACAAATTTCAAAACGCGGTGAGCCATAGCCACTTTGATTGTTTTCAAAACACGGTCAATCTTTCGAGGCATGCATATTCTTAGCAAGAAGTTGAATCTTGCCTAACAACTCTTACTCGTTCTCGATACATCGACTGCCTGGTGGGTCCACTAAAAAGATTATCGCATGGGATGAAGTTAATTTCAAAACACCGCCAAAATTTCAAAACATGGAGAGTCATGGTCTCTTTGTTATTTTTCAAAACACGGTCAAATTTCTAGGCATGCATATTCTTAGCAAGAAGTTGAATCTTGCCAAACTCTCACTCATCTCGATACATTGACTTCCTGGTAGTTGGTCCACTGAACAGATTATCGCAAGGTGTGAAGTTAATTTCAAAACGCACACAAAATTTCAAAACGCGGTGAGCCATTACCACTTTGATTGTTTTCAAAACACGCTCAAATTTCTAGGCATGCATATTCTTAGCAATAAGTTGAATCATTCCAAACTGCCACTCGTACTCGATACATTGACTGCCTGGTAGGTCCACTAAAGAGATTATCGCAAGGTGTGAAGTTCATTTCGAAACACAACCAAACTTTCAAAACACGGTGAGTCATAGTCTCATTGATTGTTTTCAGAACATGGTCAAATTTTCGAGGCATGCATATTCTTAGCAAGAAGTTGAACCTTGCCAAACAACTCTCACTCGTTCTCGATACATTGACTGCCTGGTGGGTCCACTGAAATAATTATCGCAAGGTGTGAAGTTAATTTCGAAACATGGCCAAAATTTCAAAACACGGTGAGTCATAGTCTCTTTGTTTGTTTTCAAAACACGGTCAAATTTCTAGGCATGCATATTCTTCGCAAGAAGTTGAATCTTTCCAAACTCTCACTCTTCTCCATACATTGACTGCCTAGTGATGGGTCCACTGAATAGATTTTTGCAAGGTGTGAAGTTAATTTCAAAAAACGGTTAAAATTTCAAAACATGGTGAGTCATAGTCTTTTTGATTATTTTCAAAACACGGACAAATTTCTAGGCATGCATATTCTTAGGAAGAAGTTGAATCTTGCCAAACTCTCACTCGTTCTTGATACATTGACTGTCTAGTGGGTCCACTGAACAGATTTTTAGAAGGTGTGAAGTTAATTTCGAAACACAGCCAAAATTTCGAAACACGGTGAGTCATAGCCTCTTTGATTCTTTTCATAACACGGTCAAATTTCTAGGCATGCATATTCTTAGTGATAAGTTTGATCATTCCAAACTATCACTCGTTCTCGATACATTGACTGCCTGGAGGGTCCAGTGAATAGATTTTTGCAAGGTGTGGAGTTAATTTTGAAACACACGCAAAATTTCAAAACGCGGTAAGCCATAGCCACTTTGATTGTTTTCAAAATACGGTCAAATTTCTAGGCATGCATATTCTTAGCAATAAGTTAAATCTTTCCAAACGCTCACTCGTTCTCGATACATTGACTGCGGCCTGGTGGGTCCAGTGAATAGATTTTTGCAAGGTGTGAAGTTAATTTCGAAATGCACGCAAAATTTCAAAATGCGGTGAACCATAGCCACTTTAATTGTTTTCAAAACACGGTCAAATTTCTAGGCATGCATATTCTTAGCAATAAGTTGAATCATTCCAAACTCTCATTCGTTCTCGATACATTGACTCCCTGGTGGGTTCAGTGAACAGATTTTCGCAAGGTGTGAAGTTAATTTGAGCACACAAAATTTCAGAATGCGGTGAGCCATAGCCACTTTGATTATTTTCAAAACACGGTCAAATTTCTAGGCATGCATATTCTGAGCAATAAGTTGAATCATTCCAAACTCTCACTCGTTCTCGATAGATTGACTGCCTGGTAGGTCCACTGAATAGATTATCACAAGGTGTGAAGTTAATTTCGAAACACAGCCAAACTTTCAAAACAAGGTGAGTCATAGTCTCTTTGATTATTTTCAAAACATGGTCAAACTTTCAAGGCATGCATATTCTTAGCAAGAAGTTGAATCTTGCCAAACAACTCTCACTCGTTCCTGATACATTGACTGCCTGGTGGGTCCACTGAAAATATTATCACAAGGTGTGAAGTTAATTTCGAAACATAGCCAAAATTTCAAAACACGGTGATTTATAGTCTCTTTGTTTGTTTTCAAAACACGGTCAAATTTCTAGGCATGCATATTCTTAGCAAGAAGTTGAATCTTTCCGAACTCTCACTCGTCCTCGATACATTGACTATGGCCTGGTGGGTCCAGTAAACAGATTTTGGCAAGGTGTGAAGTTAATTTTGAAACGCATGCAAAATTTCAAAACACGAGCCATAGCCACTTTGATTGTTTTCAAAACACGGTCAAATTTCTAGGCATGCATATTCTTAGCAATAAGTTGAATCATTCCAAACTCTCACTCGTTCTCGATACATTGACTGCCTGGTGGGTCCAGTGAATAGATTTTCACAAAGTGTGAAGTTAATTTTGAAATGCACACAAAATTTCAAAACACGGTGAGCCATAGTCTCTTTGGTTGTTTTAAATATGGTCAAATTTCTAGGCATGCATATTGTTAGCAAGAAGTTGAATCTTTCCAAACTCACTCATCTCGATACATTGACTTCTGGTAGTGGGTCCTTGAACAGATTATAGCAAGGTGTGAACCTAAATTTCAAACACACCAGAAATAGTATACTAGTAGAGAGTAGCGAAATGAATTGCCTTGGCTGTGTGGTTAGGCAAGGCTTTATCCAATCGCTAGGCATCGGGGCCCACCAGGACATGCATTTGAGCACAAGTGTCTCTAGCGTCTCCCTACAAATCGTGGTATGATGACAATCCATCTACAAGACAAGATGCGATACACTACTAAAGTATTACTTCATGAATTAGTGATAAGGAGTACTCGAGTACTTCTCCGTACTACTAGAACCCTACTGCCATCGCTGCCTACCGCCAGCCACCCTAGGAGTAGTAAAAAGCTGCAAATAGCCACCACCGCCCTCCACCCACCGCCCGCAGATGCCTACCTACCAGAGTACTAGTAGTAGTATAGTAAAAATAAGACATATGTACTGTATTACTATTGGAGTACTGGTAGTACAACTCGAGTATAAAAAGGCATATACTCTGTATTACTCGAGTACTAGTTCAAATGTACTACGTATTACTATTAGTACTCTATATCTGTATCTGGACAAGCTTTAACCATAAGAAAGAAATGGAGAAGTGAAACGAGTCTGCCATGCCGAGAAAGAAAGAGCTAGAAGAGACAAGCAGATAGAATAAAATGCAGATGGTGTTGAAGACATGCATGCAGTCCTCATTCTCTCCCCCGCAGCACTATACACTTTGCGCCAGACCCTAGGTTTATCCGTCTCTCTCTTGGTGCAAACCTTTTCCATTTCCAGAAAAAGGCGTAGACCTTCTTACCACTCATGTGGGTAGGATCTTTTTGTCTGGTACAGTATTGTACAGGGTATTAAGTGCCTGATTTACTCTCAGCTATCAACTTTCTGCAGCCTTTGTTCAAAAAAAAATCAATGCTGCATAAAAATTCAGGACTACGGGCACTACATCAGCGAGCCGAACTTCTAGGGAACTCTCCAACCGGGCGTCGTGATTCCACCAAGAGCTAGCTGGTGATGGACAAAGACGAGCTACCACTGATAACTGTTCTATGCCCCCACGACGGCTGCCTCACCATGGTCGCCTACCACGAGCTCGACGACCACAAGGCCGCATGCCCGTACAGCTCGTGCGGCTGCATGAAGGTCGGCTGCATATTCACCGCCTTGCCGGTCGAGCTCCTTTTGCACCTCAACGGCATCCACGAGGTACAAGTGCATAGGCTATCGTACGGCCAGCCCATGGAGTGTATAGTAATGATGCTGTTACCGTCCTTTCTGCCATCCATGGTCATCGTCTACGGTGATGATGCTACCGTGTTCAACTTCATCATCGGCGAGCTCGGCCAGGCCGCCGCCGTTTCCTTGGTGTGTGCGTCGCATGGCCTCGTGCTCGTGGGCCTAATGGGGTCATTGAGCCAACGAGCTGCGCGTCGCCTGATAGTGTTAGCCTCGAAGATCTGACGTTCCTCACGGTGCCATACATTACGCTGATGGACAATATAGGACGATCAAGGTGTTGTATTTCTGCGTTTGCATCGACAGGATGAATTGATCTTAATCTTCGGCTAAGTGATCTTAATGCAATGGTAATGATGTATTACTAGTTAATTTAGTTGTAGAAAAGTACCACTCGTTTACTAGTTAATGTAGTAGTAGTCGGAGGAAGGGTCTCTTTTGGCACTAGGAAAGGTGTATTTTGGCTGTAAACTGTCTTTGTTGTTAATGTTTATATTTTGGATTTTAAGTGTTTCCACGCGTGACTCGGATCAAGATGCCCCCTGTATCTACCACCCAATATTCATCTGATGGACAAAAGTGATCCAAAGCAAAGTAGAAAATAAAACATCTCGCACTTACGCCCCGGTTTTCAACTATGTTTAATTTTTTAGACACTAGACAATAAAAACATTTTGTCAGTCATTAATAGTTCAAATACATGCATATATTTATTAAAAAAATACAGACATATAATTTTAACAAATTTGCATAAATTAATTTTCATACTTTTGTCCGCACACTATATATAATAGTGATAAGATAAGAAAAGAAAGACTATCAATAGTATCTTCTCGATGCTAAAATGGAAATGAAGATCCAACGTCTCACAATGTTGAGATTCGAGTCTTGATCCAACGGTCAATATTCAAAGTTATTCGTACACTATATACAATTCTAAGAAACAAAATGAGAAACATGTATTTTGATACCTTTGAATACAAAAATATCGTCTCGCTTCTTCACAATGTGTATTGGCCTACGGTGTACGAATATTCCTGGTTTTGACCTGAACAGCCAAGGTCATGACCATATCAACATTGTGTATTGGCCTATGGCTGATCTCTCGAGAAGGAGCCAAACTATAAAGTTTTCCTTTTAGGGTCCTTTGTGCTAAATGTATGGACCTCGATGTAATAATTTTCCCATTTTAGGTCCTTGATGTAAAATGTACTCCCACCGACCGTGTAAAATGTTAATCTAAAAGTAAATGGTGAAATTTAAACGAATTTAAGCTTAGTTGTCAACAGTATGAACATTCCTGGATTTCAAGCCGAACGACCAAGGTAAGGCCATATCAACATCATACTTTATGTTGATGATCCCAGGTTAGAGAATTTGCATGGCAACAGATCTGGCCATGTTTTGAAAACAATCGAAGAGGAAGTATTATTAAGAGTTTGGCTCAGATCAGGTGATTTCTCGAGAATGAACTGAACCAGATTTTTTTCTTTTAGGGTCCTTTATGCTAAATGTATATAGAACTCGATGTAATTTTTAGTTTTTTGAGGTCCCTGATGTAAAATGTACTCCGATCGAATGTGTAAAGTTCTAACCTAAAAGTAAGTGGTGAAATTTAAACAAATTTAAGCTTAGTTGTCAACGAGTATTAACCATTCTTGTATTTCAAGACGATTGACCAAGGTCAAGGCCATATCTACATCATACTTTATCTTTGATGATCCCATATCCAAGAATTTGCATGCCAAATTTGGCCATATTTTGAAAACAACCAAGAAGATGAAGTAGTATGAAGAGTATGGCTTGATACGCAACGTATCTATAATTTTGATGTTCCATGCTTGTTTTGTATCTACTTTGCTTTGCTTTGTCAACACTTTGAGGTATTTTTATATGTTTTGGGACTAACCTATTAACAAGATGCCACTGCCGTACTTGCCTTCTTCTGTTTTTGGTTCCAGAAAAGGCAGAAAATCAATATTCTCATAATTGGATGGGACAAAAGCCAATATGCCTGTTTTTCCCGGAGCAAAACGGAAACACGAAGTAGAGGCAGTAGGGCACCAGGGTGGGCACACCATATGGTGGCGGGCTAGCCAGACGCGCCACCAGGTTGTGTGGGCCCTTGGTGCCTCTTCGCCTATAAGATGCCTCCCGATGTAAAAACCCTAGATCATCGAGCCTCCAGCCACGAAAAGTTCCACAACACCGCCACCACCGAAGGGGAGATTCAGGGGACAGAAAGTCTCTGTTCAGGCACCCTGCTGGGATGGGGAAGTGCCCCCGGAGCCATCTCTATCGATCTCCATCACCATCTCCATCACTTTTGCTGATTCCCATGATGATGAGGGAGTAGTTCTTCCTCGAGGCTCAGGGTTCTACCGGTAGCTATGTGTTCATCTCTCTCTATGCATGATCATATTGTGATCATGAGCTTTGTAATCAAGTAGATCTACCTTGCTACTCAAGTGCTTTAATAGATATGATCTCCCCATGTGTGTGAGTGACAAAGGCACACCATGGTGGCACTTAGGCTAGAGATTACAAATACTTGTTATGAGTTATATTTGGAGTTGGATGTTTCTATGAAATTGTGGTGTTTGTTGGAACCATCTAGAGCTCAAGGTGACAGTGTGGGGTTATCTAGATGGGAAAGCCAGACTTCGAGGTGTGTTGTTATAGCCCTACCATGGATTAGAGTGTCCAACCGAGAGTAGTTCAAGTAGTATCATGAAGAGAAGTATGAGAGTGTTCACTAAAGTATGATCCCTAGGCCTTGTTTCTAAAGATTGAAACACCATTTGCAATTAGATCTGTTACATGTTTGCTTGCTTCCATCTTTATTTCAGTTTGCCTTTAAGATCATCCACGCCATCAAAGTATTTTCTAACACCATTGTCTTATATCCATACCATTTGTATTTCACTATCTCTTCAATAACTAGTGCACCTATACACCTGACAAGTGTATTGGGTGTGTTGGGGACACAAGAGACTTCTTGTATCTTGATTGCATGGTTGCTTGAGAGGGGATACCTTTAACCACTTCCTCCATGAGTTCGATAAACCTTGGGTGATCCACTTGAGGAAAACTTCATTGTTCTACAAACCTCTGCACTTGGAGGCACAACAATCTACAAGAATAGAAGTGCGTAGAAATGATGGCTCGATTAGCTACTCTCTAGAGAAGGAGCTATACCCATTTTCCTTGCTTAATTTTAGTGTCCTTTGTGCTAAATGTATGGACCTCGATGTAATTTCCCCTTTTGTTAGGTCTAAAAGTGTAAGTGGTGAAATTTAGATGATTTTGAGCTTACTTGTCAATAAGTATGAGCATTCTTGGATTTCAAGCCGAATGACCAAGGTCAAGGCCATATCAACATTATACTTTGTGCTGATGATCCCATGTTAGAGAATTTGCATGCCAACATATTTGGCCATGTTTTGAAAACAATCGAAGAAATAGTATTAAGAGTTTGACTCAAATCAGCTGATCTCTCGAGAATGAGCCAAACCAGATTTTTTCTTTTAGGGTCCTTTATGCTAAATGTATATGGACCTCGATGTAATTTTTGCTTTTTGAGGTCTGTGATGTAAAATGTACTTCGATCGACCGTGTAAAGTTCTAACCTAAACGTATTATGGTGAAATTTAAACGAATTTACGCTTAGTTGTCAACGAGTATGAAGCATTATTCTTGTATTTCAAGACGAACCCCTGAGGTCGACCATCTCTATCCTTTTTATGTTGATGATCCACACATATCCAAGTTGCATCGCGATAAATTGTGTACGAACCTAATCAACAAGATATGTGAGTAGTATGAGAAGGGTATGGCTCGATCTCTCGGCTATGCGCACTCTCAGAAAGGAGCGAACACGTTCTTTTCCTTGCTTGGTGGGGTCCTTTATTGCTCGATGTATGGACCTCGATGTAATTTCTACTTACCTTTTAAGGTTAAAAGTTGTAAGTGGTATTTAGAGCGATTTTAAGCTTACTTATCAGCAGTATGAACATTCTTAGATTTCAAGAGCGACCGAGGTCCAAGATTATCATCCATACTTTGTATGATGATGATGATCCCCCGTAATAGAAATTTGTAGATGCGACCATGTTTTAACCGATGATCGGCGAAGATGATGGTAGTATCGGTTTGGCTCGGATGTGAGATCCCGAAGGCCGTAGAAATTTGTTCTTCCTTTGGGTCCTTTATGCTAAATATATGGACTCGATGTAATTTTCTTTGAGGTCCACGATGTAAAAATGTATTCCGATCGATCGTGTAAGTTCTAACCTAAAAGTAGTGGTCAAAAGTGACATTTAAGCAGTTGTCGGCTGATTATAGCCATTCTTATTTCAGGCGAGCGACCAAAATTCGAGAGCCATATCTACACCATACTTGCGGTGATGATCCCTTATCCACAAATTTGCATCTTGAGCAAATTTGTATACTGATAAAATAAAGATGAAGTAGTATGAAGTGTGGCTCGTCCAGCTACTCTCGAGGGCTTAAACCAGCTGGCTGCCTTGTTTTTAGGGTTCTTTATTGCTAAATGTGGACTTTCGATGTAAATTTCCCCTTTGGGACGCCCGCTGTTTGGCAAATGTGTACTCCAGGCAGAATTTAACCTAAAGTAAGTGGGTGGTACAGGCAATTTGACTATAGTTGTCCTTGGTATGAACATCCTTGGTTCGTAGAAACGACCAAAATTGAGCTATATCTCTACATGGGACTTTAAGATGATGCATATCAGAATTTGCATGTAGACAAATTTGACCATATTTTGGCTGTCGAGGTATTAGTATGAAGAGTGTGTCGACTACTCTCTCGAGAAGGAGCCTAACTCGATGCTTTTTCTCAATTTTAGGGTCATTTGTGCTAAATGTGTGGACCTCGATGTAATTTTCCCCTTTTTTAGGTCCTTGATGTATAATGTACTCCCACTAACTGTAAAATGCTAACCTATAAGTAAATGGTGAATTTCAACGAATTTAAGCATAGTTGTCAACGAGTATGAAAAAATCTTAGATTTCAAGCCGAACGACCAAAAGGTCAAGGCCATATCTCTACATCAGACTTTATGCTGATGATCCCATATCCAAGAATTTGCATGCCGACAAATTTGGCCATATTTTGAAAACAATCGAAGATAAAGTAGAATGAAAAGTGTGGCTCGATCAGCTACTCTCGAGAAGGAGCCAAACCCATTTGTTTTCTTTGCTCAATTTTAGGGTCATTTGTGCTAAATGTGGACGTCGCTGTAATTTTCCATTTTTAGGTCCTTGATGTAGAATGTACTCCCACTGACTGTGTAAAATGCTAACCTAAAAGTAAGTGGTGAATTTCAACGAATTTAAGCATAGTTGTCAATGAGTATGAAAAAATGTTGGATTTCAAGGCGAACGACCATAAGGTCAAGGCCATATCTCTACATTAGACTTTATGCTGATGATCGCATATACAAGAATTTGCATGCCAAAAAATTTGGCCATATTTTGAAAACAATCAAAGATGAAGTAGTATGAAGAGTGTGGCTCGATCAGCTACTCTCTCGAGAAGGAGACAGCCCCGACTGTTTTCTTTGCTCAATTTTAGGGTCCTCTGTGATAAATGTGTGGACCTCGATGTACTTTCCCCCTTTTTAGGTCCTTGATGTAGAATGTACTCCCACCGTGTAAAATGCTAACCTAAAAGTAAGTGGTGAAATTTCAATGAATTTAAGCATAGTTGTCAGAGTATGAAAAATCTTGGATTTCAAGCCGAACGACCACAAGGTCAAGGCCATATCTACATCATACTTTATGCTCATGATCCCATATCCAAGAATTTACATGCCGAAAAATTTGGCCATCTTTTGAGAACAATTGAAGACCTTAAAAACAAAAAATAATCAATTTCAATTTTCCAAGTGACAGGAATTTATTTTCTAAAAAGCAAGTAAGAAGAATTTATTTCGCTTCATAAAAAAATAATGAGCGAGAAGAGACTATGAGCACAGAGGAGGCAGCGAGAGAGCTACGAAGAGGAGGATTTGAAGGCGGTGCGATGTCAGAGTAAAGCTAGGATGGGTTCCTGACACAAGGTACATGGTATAGTGAGTAGAGTAAATTTCAAGACCACAATATATATGCATGCAAAACAAAATGTGTTTTCTCTCTCCTTCACTCCCCCATGATACATCCAAAACGTATCTACTTTCCCAAGCACTTTTGCTATTGTTTTTCCTCTAAACTTGTGTGATTTGGATACAACTAACACGGACTGACACAGTTTTTAGCAGAAGACTCACGGAGCCAAAAATCCTATTTCACCAGAAGACTCACGGAGCCAGAAGACGAGACAGAGGAGGGCCATGAGGGGCCCACACCACCTGGCCGCGCGGGCCAGGCCAGGCCGCGCCTGGGGGTGGTGTGGCCCCTCGGTCACCCCCTCAGCCTCCCTCTTCGCATATAAGTTGCCTCTTGACCTAAAAACCAAGGGGGGTTTGATGTTTTTCAGAAGGAGTTCCGCTGTGCCGCCACCACCAGATTCCGTGATTCAGAACCAAAAACTCTTTTCTGGCACCCTGTCGGGATGGGGAATTGGAGGAGATCATCACCATCATCGTCACCATCGCTTCTCCATCGATCATCCATGTTTCCCTCATCTATGAGTGAGTAATCCCCCGCTGTAGGCTATTTGGATGGTAGGGATTGGATGAGATCGTTCATGTAATGGCATCAGATTGTTAGGGCATGGTGCCTAGTATCTATTATTAGTGCTTTTTGACTTTGTTGCAACTTGTTATGCTTAATGCTTGTCACTAGGGCCCGCGTGCCATGATTTCAGATCTGAACATGTTATTGATTCATTATGATAGTATTGTTTATGGTCTTACCAAGTTGTATACATATTGTTGTCCGGAACCAAAGGCCCCTCAAGTGACAAAGAATCGGGATAACCAGAGGGAATGACTTTTGATGTGAGAATCACATGTGTTCATGGAGTGTTAATGCTTTGATCCGGTTCTCTATTAAAAGGAGCACCTTAATTGCCAGTAGTTCCCTTGAGGCCTGGCTACAAACGGGCTGGCAGGACAAAAGATGTTGTGCAAGTTCTGATTGCGAGCACGTATGACTATATATGGAACACATGCCTATGATTATTTAGTACTTGGATGCTTTATCTTATTTATCTGTAAATGCCCTATGTCTTGATTGCCATATGAATTGTCTTGTCCATGCAATGCCCGTCCATCCATCCCTATGCGTACCGCGCTTTAATCCTACTGTTTACTGCAATTGTTACTATCGTCTTTACTTTACTACTGCTATTGCTTTACTATTGCTATTACAAAACTGTTTCTACTGATAAACTGTTGTGAGCAAGATTGTTTCCAGGTGCAGCTGAATTGACAACTCAATTGTTAAGGCTTATAAATATTCTTTGCCTCCCCTTAAGTCGAATCAATAAATTGGGTTTCACTTCCCTCGAAAATACTGCGATACACCCCCTATACTTGTGGGTCATCAAGACTATTTTCTGGCGCCGTTGCCGGGGAGCATAGCTCTATTTATTAAGTTCAGTTGGAATCATTATTGTTCGCTTCCATTCATCCATCATGGGTAAGTCTCGTGATGGAAAGGTCCCTATTTTACCATCCACTACAAGGAGAGGTAAGGTTCTGAACACCTCTGTTGCTCTTGATTCACCGTGTGTTATGAGTAAGTTCCTTACACCACCACACTACACATGCTACACATACCGCTACTATCGCTGAATCTGAAACTTCTGATACTTATGATGCTGCTTCTACTATGCTTGATAAGAGTGGTTCATTAGGTCCTTTCCTAGATGCTACGATTGCTAGAACTATAGCTAGAAATACTGAAACTCCTAATGAAGACACTACTACACGTGTCAGTTCACCTGAGTCTAGAGAAAGCTATGATATTGAAGACGGTTATATAGAGATGACCGATGAATTTATTAAAGAATGTCAAAAGACCCATGATAGGAGTGCTATTAAGAGTCTCCTTGAGAGGCATATAAAAACCCAAATTGTCTCCTAATGCTAAGTTTGTCATCTCCCATAAACATTAAAGATAAGGATTATGATTTCTCTCTTGATCTATCTTACATAGCTATTATTGAGAAGGAACCTTTTTGTGGGACTAACAATGAAAGTGCGGTAGCACATATGACTGAGCTTTCTACCATGAGTGGCCTGTTTTTGATGATATTAAGGTACACACCTAATTTGTTGCTTAAATTTTCCCTTTTTCACTGAAAGGAGAAGCTAAAACTTGGTTTAATAATTTACCTCCTAGATCTATTGATAGACTTGACTGCTTGATTAGTACCTTCCTTCAGAAATATTTTCCTCCTAGTGCCAGACATGCTATTTTGCAGGAACTTTTTGATTTTAAATAGGGAGAAAAAGAGATATTGCCTGAATCATGGACAAGGTTTTGTGCTTTGATTCATGCGTGGATGTCCATTACCTAAGAATGAGATTCTTGATATATTTTATAATGGACTAACTGAAGAATCTAGGACATACCTGGATAGTTGTGCTAATTGTGTTTTTAGGAATAGGACTCCCAAGGAAGCTGAGGAATTAATGGCTAAAATAAGCAAGAATTATGAAGATTGACTCTCCTAAACCAGCTATACCTGAGACAATTATACCTGAACCAGCTATTCCTGCGCCTATACCAACATCAAAGAAGAGGGGAGTTATTGAACTAAATGATGAAGTAATGAAGGAAGCTAAGAAATGTCTTAAGGAGAAGGGAATTAAAGCTGCAGATGTGAAGAATTTACCTCCTATAGAAGAATTATGTAAGCCAATCCCCCACTCATCCACTATTGAGGTACACTCTCTCCAACATTTTGATGAAGGTGATATCCCTTACTCTAAACCTCCTGATCAATTCTTAGAAGAATTTGATGTTTTTATTGTTAAGCAAGATAATTTCAATAAAAGGGTGCAAAATCATTTAATGGAAAACTCTAGAACTATTGTTGAGTTAAAATATATTGTGGAAAGAACTTCTAATGATGTTAAAATGCTTGTTAAACATTTTAAAATGGTTCAAACTCAAATTGATCAGCTTATTAGTGTACAAAAAGACTTGCTAGTTAATGCTGCTAAAGAAAAACATGCTTATGAAATTAGAACTAGAAGTGGTGCTGCTACCCAGGATCCTCTATATCCTGAGGGGCATCCTAAAAGAATTGAGCAGGATTCTCAACTAGTTGAAAATAGTGGTACTTCCTAAGAAAAGGAAAAAGAAACATAAAATTATTGTAGAACCTCTAAACCTGCTAAAAGATCCTAATAGTATATCTCTCGATGCTGAAACCGAAAGTGGTAATGAGGAAAATGATGTTCCTGAGAAAGAAAAAATTGAAGAAGAACATGAAAGGCACACTAAGAATACTAAATACACTAAAGAAGATTTTGTTGCTAAGAAACATGGAAGTGAAAGAGAGCCTTGGGTCCAAAAACCTATGCCTTTCCCCGATAAGAAACAAACACAAGTCAAAGGAAGATGAACACTATAACAAGTTTTGTGAGTGGATGAAACCTTTATTCTTGCAAATTCCTTTGACGATGCTATTAAATTGCCTCCTTATTCAAAGTATATGAAGGATATTGTCTCAATAAAAGGAAGATCTCTAATGAAGAAATTTCTACTTTGCTTACTAATTATTCCTTTAATGGTAAGGTTCCAAACAAACTTGGAGACCAATGGGATTCCAACTATTCCATGCTCTATTAAAAATAGTTATGTTAGAACTGCTTTGTGTGATTTGGGAGCAGGAGTTAGTGTTATGCCTTTTTCTCTCTATAAGAGACTTCAATTGGAAGAACTAATACCAACTGATATATCTTTGCAAATGGCTGATAAATCTACTACTATTCCTATGGGTATATGTGAGGATGTACCTGTTCAAGTGGCTCATAATTGCTTGATATTAACTGATTTTGTTGTGCTTGAAATGCCTGAAGATGATAATATGTCTATTATTTTTGGGAGACCTTTTCTTAATACTGCAGGAGCTGTTATTAATTGTAATCACGGAAAGGTGACTTTTAATGTTAATGACAAGGAGCATACTATGTATTTCCCCAAGAAGATTGATAGGACTTATGGTTTTAATTCAATTGAACATGTTGAGGGCATTCAAGTTGGAGAAATATATTGTCCCATACCAAGAGAAAAATATGAAACTATTATGATTGGGACCATTGCTATCAAGGTTGAGGTAACATAATCATTAGTGGAATGCAAAGTCTTGTTTCATATAAAATTGTTTTGGTAACAAGACCTGATCAACCTTGTTAATAAAGGGATTTTAATGAACAAAACAATGTTTTCACCATGATTATCTTTTCTTACTTTTATTTTATCCATTTTAGTTTTTTACTTTCGTTAGTTTACTTTTCTGTTGTTAGTTGCTTTCATATTAGAGTGTCTTAGAACTTCTGAAGTTTTAGCTTTGTTTTGTCATTGCATCATTCCAGAAACTTTTTCTATCAGAAAATCATTCATCTATACCTGAAAATGGCTAAAAAATAAAGTGTCTCGAAAAATTCCAGAAAATTCATATTAAATTTTTACGTGAAAAAGGGGCAGAGAAGTGCCTGGAGAGTACCAGGGGGCCCACCAGACAGGCACACCACCTGGTGGCGCGGCCAGCCCAGGGGCACGCCTGACCATGGTGTGGGCCACCGGCCCTCCACTCACTCTCTCACTTGCCGCCTTCTCTCTTGAGAAAACACAGTTCATTGCTCGAAATCGCGTTCTTGCTGTTCTTGTCCATGATTTTTCGATCTCCTTGCTCAACCCATCTTTGTTGCTGAAATTTGCAGCATTTGTTCTCCAGTATGTGACTCCTCCGCTTGTCCAAGTAGATTTGTGTTTAGTGGTTTATATCTTGAGTATTTTGCTGCTGTAGGTGACAGGTTATGAGAGCTTGTAAGCTTGTTAGATGCTTAGAGATATTGTTTTGATGCATGTTTAGGCCTCTTACAAGTCCCCATGAGTAGTTCCCTTCATTATGTATTCACTTTGCAATCACTTGTATAATGGATGTTTAAATTTCAGAATAGAAGATGAATGAACACCAACTCAACCAACATGAACTGAGGGTGCTGAGGCTTATGAAGGTTCACCGAGAGGAGGAAGTTTTTCCTTCCATCTATCCATGCCCCGAATTCATGAGGACTGCAGGAATTTCTCAGGATTTCCATACTTTAATTGCCAATGCAGGATTGGAGCATTTTGTGGAAGATGAACCTTATCAATTTGTGAAACTAACTATGTCTGTAGTGCAGGACTTTCGATTTAGTTGCTCTTTGCCTAACCCCATGGTTCACTACAAAATTTACAATATAGTGTCGACCTTCCTCTTGATGACTTTTGTGCAGCTATTAAGGTACCTCGTGGGATCGTGGAAGGATTAAAGAGACCTGCACCACTCATGGACTTGTATGCGGAGATTTGCCAAGGGACCAGCTTCTCCAAGGAGAGTGGGAAACTTCGTAACGTTCATCTCCCGTCTAGTCGCTACTTTTCTTACTTTATTGCCAAGTGTGTTCTCGCTAGGAAAACTGCTACTAAGGTATCCTCATATGATCTAGCATTCATCTACTTTAAAACGAGATAGGACCTATAACTTGGGTGCCTTGATAGCTTTCCGTCTTACTTCTAACCGCGAGAAAGGTGGAATTTGTGGAGGCCTCATTGCCTCTCGTTTATTAGCTTTGCATGGTGTAGTGCCTCATCATCTAGACCTACAATTTCCCATAGAGAGGCTTGACCTTAATTCCATGATACAACATACGTTTGTTTCTTCTTGGGCTAATTTGAGTGATTTGTCTTATGAAATAACCTTTTTCAAGGCTGGTTGGAGAAGGAGTAAGTCCGAGCGAGTTGTCCTTTTGCATGCTCCTATTTTGTTTAACCTTGATACCAGGGTAGGATGGTCACTCACCGAGGAAGAACTCGATGCATACCTGGGGGAGCTCTCCCAACAGGAGCAGGATACTGGAAGGGAGGTTACACATGATTCGGTCCAGACCTCGAATGAGGGGGAGTCTTCATATCAGCAGCCTACCTATGATTGGGGAGCTTCTTCTTATTCCCAAGGGCCTAACCAAGATAATTCTTACAATGACCCACCTGCTTGGAACCCTTACCGCTAGTTGATACTTGGGTTTGTAGTATAGAAAACAAAAATTTCCTATGATGAGAACTATCGCCAAGATCTATCTAATAGATACAGATCAAGGGGTGGATATACATCCATAGAGAACTTATCCTCTAAGACAATAGAGTTTTGTTAACAAGTTGGAACTCGTGGATGATGTAGTCGTACGCTTGCTGATCTCAAGATCGTGTGGAAGTCCTAGCGCCGCAAATCAGCAGCGCATCCTTCCTCGCACACACGTTCAAGCCACCGGACAACCTCCACCTCCTCGCCTCCAGCTAATCAGGAATCATCAACTCCTTCCGCCTTAAGGCCATCGGGAACATGTATCTCGCTAATCAGAGACCATGGGGGAATTTCTAGAGGGGGAGAGAGTTCCTTCATGAGGAGGTGTGCTTTGTGAGGGAGGAGAGGGTGCCTTTTATAGGAGAGGGGATCCTCCTCCCATGGCCGGGCCAAGGGGTGCCCCACCTCTTCCTCATTCATGTGGAAGCTCAACTCACATCAATTCAAGCTCCACTCAAAATTCCACTCACATGCATTAAATTTCCACCAAATTTAATGCAACTCTCAATTAATAAAACTCTTTTATTTATTTTATTCAGAATTTTGTTAATTAATTTAATTAACAAACATTCACATACAACCCCTTGCAACATTTCAATATCACATGGTATCTTCAAAAACAATTCTAGCTTTGCTTTGCAATTCTTTTCTGCAAACGTATGTGCTCCAAAATGGTGTCTAGCAACCCTTGAGTGTGTCACCCTATGGTTCGAATAATGCAGTATACATGATTGAGACTCCTCTCGATCAATAATCGAAGCGGACACGAGATCCATAATCGACTTGCATATATTCAACGATGACTTCGTGATTGTGAGAACCTTTAACGCTAGTAACTTAATCCCTTTGTCTCATGATATAATACATGTCCAAGATTCGATCATCGGTATCAAATACCTACTTTGATCTCGTTGACATGCACTCTTTTCTCGCTTCTTGATATAACATTCTAGTGATCACATCACTTGCTTGCAAGCTATCTTAATGTGATATCACCGAGGGCCTGAGTATATCTATCCGTCATCGATTGACAAATTCCACTCTTGATCCATGAGCCTCAACATAACAACTTAATCGAACCCACCTTTATAGTCACCTTACGGTGTGACGCTTTGATGTTATCAAGATACTCTTCCGGTTAGCAATTAACATGATCTCATGGTCTAAGGACTAAGATTACTCGTATGATGTTATAGCAATATAAACATAATGACTTTGATCGTAATGCTATACTTTGGATGAATGTTCATCACATCATTTCACAAATGCTGTGACCTCGTTATTAACAACATCCAATGCCCATGATCAGGAAACTTTGATCATCTTGTTAATCAACGAGCTAGTCTATAAGAGAGGCATAACTAGGAACCTTTTTGTTTATTAAACACACATGTATTGACATTTCCTATCAATACAATTATAACATGCAAAATAAACATCTATCATATATAAGGAATACATAATAACCACTTTATTATTGCCTCTGTGGCATATTTCCTTAAGTCTCCCACTTGCACTAGAGACAATAATCTAGTTCACATAGTGATAAATCTAACACCATGGAGTTTTGTTGATCATGTTTTGCCCTAGGGAGAACATTAGTCAACGGATCTGCATTTAGGTTCATGTGTACTTTACCTTTATATCTCCATCCTTGACATGCTCAAGGATGGAGTGAAACTGGCACTTAATATGCTTGGAATTCTTGTGAGACCTTGGTTCCTTGGCGTTGGCTATGGTTCCATTGTTGTCACAATAGATCACCATTGGGTCCAATGCACTAGGAACCACACCTAGTTCCGTTATGAACTCCTTCATCCAAACCGCTTCCTGTGACGCTTCTAAAGCAGCAACATATTCCTCCTCCGTCGTTGATCCAGCCACCACAGGTTGTTTGGAACTCCTCCAACTAACTGCTGATCCGTTCAAGAGAAATACATATCCGGATTGAGACTTAGAGTCATCCGGATTGGTGTCAAATCTAGCATCAACATAACACTTAGCGACTAGCTATTCTTCACCTCATACAAGAAACATATCCTTAGTTCTTCTTAAGTACTCAATGTCTTGCCTTGCAACATAGGTAAGAACCCCTTCTTACTTCCGTCCATATTAAACTTCTTTAGTATCTTATCAAGGTATGTAATTTGCGATAGCCCAATTAGGCGCCTTGATATATCTCTATAGATTTTAATGCCTAATATATATGAAGCTTCACCAAGGTCTTTCATCGAAAATTTGCTATTTAGATAAATTTTAACACTATCTAAAGATCTATATCATTTCCAATCAATAATATGTCATCCACATATGAAGCTTGCATACCTTATCGCATCCTTAGGATCGGCAAAACCCTTAGATTGTATCATATAGAACTCTTCTTCAATATTACCATTGAGGAACGGTTTTGACATCCATCGCCATATTTCATAATCTAAATATGCAGCAATTGCTAACATAATCCTAACCGACTTTAGCATCGCTACGGAGAGAATGTCTCATCGTAGTCAACTCCTTGAATTTGTTGAAACCCTTTATGCACAAGTCGAGCTTTATAGATGGTCACATTACCATCGCATCAGTTTTCTTTTGAAAATCCATTTATTCTCAACGGCCTTCGATCGTGAGGTAAGTCCACCAAGGTCAAAACCTGGTTTTGTACATGGATTCCATCTTGGATTTCATGGCTTCTAGCCATTTGTTGGAACTGGGCTCATCATCGCTTCTTTATACGTCGCGTCATCTATTTCATCAATCATGAAATTCATAACTGAGTTCGGAGCTGCACGTGTCCTGCTTGACCTGCGAGGTTCGGTAGTGTCCTCTTTTGAAGTTTCATGATCAATATCATTAGCTCTCTCTTCATTAGGTGAAGTCAACTTCGAAACAACTTCCGGTGCTGCGCTACTCGCCATTTCATGAAGAGAAGGTTCAATAACCTCTTCGAGGTCTACCTTCCGACTACTCACACCTTTCGCGAGAAACTCCTTCTCAAGAAAGGATCCATTCTTGGCAACAAAAACCTTGCCCTCGGATCTGTGATAGAAGGTATACCCAATCGTTTCCTTAGGGTATCCTATGAAGACGCATTTTTCCGCTTTGGGTTCGAGTTTATCTGGCTAAAGTTTCTTTACATAAACATCGCATCCCCAAACTTTAAGAAATGACAACTTAGGTTTGTTTCCAAACCATAATTCATACGGTGTCGTTTCAACGGATTTAGATGGTGCCCGATTTAAAGTGAATGCAGCGGTTTCCAGTGCATAACCCCAAAATGATAGTGGCAAGTCAGAGACATCATAGATCAAGCATATCCAATAAAGTATGCGATTACGTTCACACACACCATTAAGTTGTGGTGTTTCGGCAGGCGTGAGTTGTGAAAGTATTCCACAGTCTTTCTGTTGGGTCCGCAGCATAGAAAACAAAAAATTTCCTACGATGAGAAGTACACGCCAAGATCTATCTACTAGGTACAAAGCAACGGATGGACATACATCCATCGAGAACTTACCCTCAAGACAACGAGTTTTGTTAACGCAGGAACTCGTGGTTGATGTAGTCGACACTTGCCGATCTCAAGATCGTGAGGTCCGCCTCCAAAGACGCCCTTCAGATCTAGCTCCATTACCACCAAGTCCAAGCAGCAAGCAGGTGCATCCGTGATCGCACACACGTCGGTACCCGCAACCTCCGCCCCTTGCTCCAGCAAAGCAGGAAGCAAAGAACTCCTTTCCAGATAAAGCCACGGGAACATGTATCTCGCTAATCTGAGACCATGGGGAATAATACTAGAGGGGAGAGAGATCCTTCACAAGGAGGTGTGAGGAAGAAGGAGTGAGGGGCACTTTTATAGGAGGAGGGTACCTCCCATGGCGGCGCCCATGGGGTGACTCACCTCCCCCATTCATGTGGTGGTAACCCTCCACATTAAAATGCCCTTCACATTCTCTTTTAAAGTCTCCACTTTAAATGCATTAAGTTTCTCCAAATTTAATGCTCTATCATTTAATAAAACTCTTTATTAATTTTATTCAGAATTTTGTTAATTACTTTAATTAACAAACATTCACATAAAACCCCCTGCAACATTTCAATATTACATGCAGAACCAATTTCAGCAATTTCACCCGAAACAGTTTCGGTGTCTATTGAAATAATCCTAGCGCTTTCTTAAATCTTTATCTGAAACATATTTGCTCCAAATGGTGTCGGTATCCCTTAAGTGTGTCACCCTACGGTTCTAATAATGCAGACATGATCGAGACCCTCTCCGATCAATAATCAGCGGGACCTAGAGATCCAGATCGACTTCTACATATTCAACGATGACTCTTGTGATCATGTGAACCTTTAACGCTAGTAATTAAATCCCTTTGTCTCGCGATATATTACATGTCCAAGATTCTATCATCGGTATCTCCATACCTAGTTTGATCTCGTTACCGACATGTACTCTTTTCTCGTTCCCGTGATATAACATTCTAGTGATCACATCACTTGCTTGCAAGCTATCTTAATGTGATATCACCGAGAGGGCCTAGAGTATATCTATCCGCCATCGGATTGACAAATTCAACTCTTGATCCATGAGCCTCAACATAACACCTTCGTAGATCGAACCCATCTTTATAGTCACCTTGTTACGCAGTGACGCTTTGATGTTATCAAGATACTCTTCCGTGTTAGCAATTAACATGATCTCATGGTCTAAGGACTAAGATTACTTTGTATGATGTTATAGCAATATAAACATAATGACTCGATCGTAATGCTATACTGGATGAATGTTCATCACATCATTCCAACAATGTTGTGACCTTGTTATTAACAACATCCAATGTCCATGATCGTGAAACCTTGATCATCTTGTTAATCAACTAGTCTATAAGAGAGGCATAACTAGGAACCCTTTTTGTTTATTAAACACACATGTATTGATGTTTCCGATCAATACAATTATAGCATGCAAAATAAACATTTATCATAAACATGGAATAAGATAATAACCACTTTATTATTGCCTCTCTGGCATATTCCCTTCAGTCTCCCACTTGCACTAGAGTCAATAATCTAGTTTGAAAACTTTGCATATTGAACACCTATGGCTTTCTAGTGTTGCATATACGCTATTGCTAGTGGTTAACATAATCTCCGGATCTTTTTCAGGTCCATGTGTATTTGCATGTCTTTGCGTCTCTCACGCATCACTCATTCTCAAATGAGATGGCATTGTATAAATTTGGTCCTTTGGTGAGACCTTTAGTTCGCTCAAAAATATGTTGATATTATTGTCACGCAATAGATCTTCATAGTATTAGCCCACTTTGAACCACACCTAGTTTGATAACAAACTACTTAACACAAATGCCCTCCTTGTCGCTACTATAGCGCTTATATACTTAGCCTTTTGTTGTAGTATCCGCCACAATGTCTCAACTTTGGAACTCATCCAAATCCATCATGGAACATCCTTTCCATTACATTGTGCCACCCATAGTTTAAATTGAGATAAATTTAATTTGTATCTTGTGACAAATCTAGTATCAATGTAACACTTTACAATGAACTACCTTTAACTATTTGTCACTTATACATGATATATTCTTAGTTCTTCCAAAGCTCATAAGAATATCTTTACTATCGTCCAATGATCATCTTACGAATCATTCTGGTATGTGATCATAACATTTAGAGCATAGAACATTCTGGATATATACATATCATGGTATAATCGATCAAAATCTTCATGTGATTTTACTCACCAAGTGTTGAAACACTTGAATTTTGATACAATCCTTTCCATGCAGCAAGAACCTTTCTTGTTGTTTCCATATTGAACCCTTTCAATATCTCATATATGTATTCCAAACCATATTAGCGCCTCAATCTATCCATATAGATATTGATGCCTAATATTCGGTTTTGCCCAAGTCTTTCATCGAAATCTAATTTTAATGAAATTCTTAACTGTCAATACAAGATACATCATTTCCAATCAACAATATGTCCTCTACATAATGTATTAGAAATATGCCTCCTCCCACTTAATTTCTTGCAAATGCAAGCATCTTCATCATCTTCGATGAATTTAAACTCTTTAACAGCTTTCATCATGGTGAAGATTCCAACTCCGCTATGCTTACTTCAACTATTGAAGTTTGCATGCCCTTTTAGCACCCTTTGAATTAACAAAACCCTTCGGACCATGTACACATCATAGGTAACCCTCTATTATAAGAACCTTGTTTTGTTTATTCAACTACCATATACCAAATTATATGTAGTGGTTGCTATATTAATCCGTCAAGACTAAATATCGCTATGAAAGATCAAATCTTGTCATAGTCAACTCCTTGAACATTGTCGTAAACTTCTTTCCGACATGTCGACTATTTCATAGATGTTAAACATCCATGTCTTATTTCTTTATAGATTCAAACTCGATCGATAGGCTTCACGCCTTTCGGAGGGTCTTCCAAGTTCGTAAACTTGATTTCTCGTGTATGGATACTACCACGTTTTCTATGACTTCTAGTCTTTTTATGGATTCAGGGCCCATATTCGCTTATTTGCTTGTTGCCGTTACATATTTGTAAAAACAATAACGACTCGCTTATCAAATCACACTATTTGATTCTTACCGACCCACACGGTTCAATATGAACTCTAATCTAGATCACACCTTTGTAATCACATGAGCCATGAGCATTGTGGCCGCCACCGGACACTTTCTTCCGCGCCGCGCTTACTTAGCACATATAGCTAAGGTTCAACAACCTTATCAAAGTTCTATTGTCCTCCCACTTAACTTTTCACGAAAAATTCCTTCTCAAGAAACTTGACATTCCAAGTAACAAACTCTTTGTCCCTGTTATGGAGAAATTCCCAACAAATTCTTTGGGATAACCTACAAAGACGTGCTTATCCGACTTTGGTTGTAAACATTTTACTTATGCATAGCATACCAAAATTTAAGAAAAGACAATTCGGGTTTTATCCCAAACCATAACTTATATGGTGTCATTTCAACAGATCACGATGGTGCTCTTTTCAGTGTAAAAGCGGCAGTATCTAAAGCTTCAATCCTTAAAACATAATGGCAGTTTTATAAATGACCTTTGATCTTACCATGTCAAACATGGTTTGATTTCATCTCTCGAATATGCCATACTCCTATGGTTTATCGGGAAACACAAATCATGGAACAATTCCTCAAATCTTAGGTGTTTTTGCTAAACATGTAACTCAAATATCTTCCTTTATGATCGAATCATAAACTCTTTATTTTCTTGTTACAATGATTTTTCACTTCATCTTGAAACTCTTTGAACAATTTTCAAATGTTTCATACTTCTTCCTTATTAAGTAAATATACGATATATTCACTCAAATTTCGGAGAAAGCATATGAAGCAAAAGGATCCATCGTGATATGGCTACATAATGGACTATATACATCAACATGCATAATATCCAATAAGTTAGTCATCCGCTCCTCTTGGCCTATGAACGGAGTTTCAATTATCTCGAGGAAAGTTTTCACCAGCGCCAATTGATCAAAATCAAAGACTCCAAAATCCATCAACATGGAGTTTCTTCATGTTTTCTTTCCAATATAATTTAAATGATGTCACTTTATAAGTGATATTTTAATCATTTGTGTCTTACATTTTAGCAATAGTGTTTATGGATGTGATTTCTCCACTAGACTTGTAAAAGTTCATCCATCCTTTATGGAATAAGGTAATTATTTGAACAACCATTGTCGTAATACCGAACAAAATAACAATTATTAAAAAAAAATCTTGAAGGCTAGGTTTGATGACAACGAAAAACACAATAACACTTTATTTGTTTTCGATGATCATCATCACTTATTCTCTTGCTAGTTACTTAGGCCATTTCAGTTCATGAATTGCATTGTCCTGTATGACACTTCATACCAACCAATTCGTATCCAATACCTAAGAACCACATTGTTTAACAAGCAAGGAATACAACCATAACATGTATATCTTGTATATATACCTAAGTTGGACATCTCCAACCTTTCTTTTCTGCCAAATATTTTATAGATTCTCTTCAACAATTCCTTTTCTTTTGAAAAGAATCTATCAACATCAATAGTGGTGTCATTCACATGACACATAGTACAAAGCGTATAGTCAAATACTAATACCTTTGGACTTGCACTTTGAAGTGAATCACCATCATCAAATGTTTGGTGTTCTTTCAAGAATCCATTCTTTAGTAATCTATTAGTGTAGTAAACATTTTACTTACATCTTCTATTCATCCTTATCATGACAACTTTCATGATCAAGCTACTATAGCCTGTAAGGAAGAATCGCGAGTATAATGTTAGTTCCCAAAACCTTTTGGGAGATCCGGATGCTTAGCATCTCCATCCTTCACAAATTCTCATAAAATATGAGAACATGTATTTTGCTAAATTATACTCTATCATAATGCCACTAAAACATTGTTTCAGATATCACAATATCTTTCACACATGATGGTTTCTGAAACAATTTTTAGCTACAATATAATCTTGATATTAAAACAACTTTTGGATATCAATAATCATGGAGGCAAACATGATACTTTATATACTAACATTGGAATTCTTACTCTTGATTTAAAACTTCTTATTAAACTTCATTGAGTAAACAGAGTTTGCTAAAAGTTTGCAATAGGACTTAAAAACTTTAAATTGACATTCAAAACAATACGATACTAGTTCGTAAAGTAAATATCCAGAATTCTATAGTTCTATTATCTCAATTAAAACTAAGCATAAGGTAGTGAATAGATGCCAATGACTACAACAAATTATGCAAATTCACTTTGATTTATTTTATGACAAATTGAGTTCTACTAATCCAAATTAGAAATGAACTCCCACTCAAAAACGACATCCCTCGTGTCCTTTTGGTGATTACATGAACCAAATTCACTACACCAAGTCCGATCATCACGTGAGTTGATGTAGCTTCAAAGGCGAGCATCTATATGGGCATCATATCAACTATATGACTCATGCTTAACCTTTCAGTCCGTGTTCCGAGGCCATGTCTGTACATGCTAGGCTCGCCAAGTAAGAACCTTAGTACTTGCATGTGTAAAACTGTCTTACACCCGTTTGTATGAAAGCGCAGAGTCGAGTACACCCGATCATCACGTGATGTCTCGAAACATGATCCATAAATGGTGCATACTTAAGGAAGAACATTTTATCTTGATATATAAATGAGGGATCATCTTACAATGCTACTAAAAAGCGCCAAACTAGCAAAGATAAGATGCTAACATCTAATGTGTAAAGTGAGATGATATGGTCCATGCATTTGATCTCTATCATTTGCATCGTGGTATGATCTCTATCATTCCTTTGTGTGTAAGGCCAAGGTCTATGGAACTTACATGTTGAATGTGTTGTAAGATTATCTATCATACATCTACTTACAACAATACCATATCAAGACACTAGCCCAGCAACGATCTAAACTAGACGCCTCTAATTTATCAATTGCAAGTTTTACGTGGCTTAGGGCTTTCGGAGATAGAACCGTTCTTACCTACGAAAATGAACCACAACAAGGATAACCAAGTTATTAGCAACTCGTTGTAAATCAGATATTGACTATAGTAGGAGAGATGACACACCACTTATGCAAAAACAAGTTGCATGTCCCGTGGAACCGGTCTCATGTACGATGACATGTAAGGTTGGTCCGCCGCTTCATCCCACTATGCCACCAATATCCAAAATACATAGAAGATGCAATAACATGATCATCATCGCCCACATATAAACATGTGTACTACTGCAAAGCACCCACGACAGATCAGGCTCGATACCTGGGTCCGCAAAGACATAGAAAACAAAAATTTCCTACGATGAGAACTACACGCCAAGATCTATCTACTAGGTACAAAGCAACGGGTGGACATACATCCATCGAGAACTTACCTCAAGACAACGAGTTTTGTTAACGAGTAGGGAACTCGTGGTTGATGTAGTACACTTGCCGATCTCAAGATCGTGAGGAAGTCCGAGCAGGTCGCTTTAGCACGCCTTCAGATCCAGCTCCAAAGACCACCAAGTCCAGCACCACAAAGCAGCGGTGCATCCGTGATCACACACACGTCTGGTACTCGACAAACTCCGTCCTCGCTCCAAAGCAAAGCAGAAGCAAAGAACTCCTTTCCAGATAAAGTTACCGAGAACATGTATCTCGCTAATCCGAGACCATGGGGAATAATACTAGAGGGGAGAGAGATCCTTCACAAGGAGGTGTGAGGAAGAAGGGAGTGAGGGGCCTTTTATAGGAGGAGGGGGTACCCCTCCTCATGGCGCCCATGGGGTGACTCTCACCTCCCCATTCATGTGGTGGTAACCCTCCACATTAAAATGCCCCTTCACATTCTCTTTTAAAGTCTCCACTTTAAATGCATTAAATTTCTCCAAATTTAATGCTCTCTCATTTAATAAAACTCTTTATTAATTTTATTCAGAATTTTGTTAATTACTTTAATTAACAAACATTCACATAAAACCCCTGCAACATTTCAATATTACATGCGTAACCAATTTCAGCAATTTCACCCAAAACAGCTTGGTTCTATTGAAATAATCCCAGGCTTTCTTAAATCTTTATCTGAAAACATATTTGCTCCAAATGGTGTATCCCTTAAGTGTGTCACCCTACGGTTCACGCGAATAATGCAGACATGATCGAGACCCTCTCCGATCAAGAATCAGCGGACCGGAGATCCGATCGACTCCCACATATTCAACGATGACTCTTGTGATCGTGTGAACCTTTAACGCTAGTAATTAAATCCCTTTGTCGCGATATATTACATGTCCGAGATTTGATCATCGGTATCTCCATACCTAGTTTGATCTCGTTATCGACATGTACTCTTTTCGTTCTGTGATATAACATTCTAGTGATCACATCACTTGCTTGAAAGCTATCTTAATGTGATATCACTGAGAGGGCCCAGAGTATATCTATCCGTCATCGGGATTGACAAATTCCACTCTTGATCCATGAGCCTCAACATAACACTGAACCCACCTTTATGGTCACCCTGTTACGGTGTGACGTTTGATGTTATCAAGATACTCTTCCGGTGTTAGCAATTAACATGATCTCATGGTCTAAGGACTAAGATTACTTCTGATGTTATAGCAATATAAACATAATGACTCGATCGTAATGCTATACTTTGGATGAATGTTCATCACATCATTCCACCAATGTTGTGACCTCGTTATTAACAACATCCAATGTCCATGATCGAAACCTTGATCATCTTGTTAATCAACGAGCTACTCTATAAGAGAGGCATAACTAGGAACCCTTTTGTTTATTAAACACACATGTATTGATGTTTCCGATCAATACAATTATAGCATGCAAAATAAACATTTATCATAAACATGGAATAAGATAATAACCACTTTATTATTGCCTCGGCATATTCCTTCACTTTCATATGTGTGCTAAACTCGTAACTAAGATACTCTCCTCCACGGTGGGACCAGAAATTTGATCTTTCTATTATGATGATTTTCCACTTCATTCTGAAATTCCTTGAACTTTTCAAAGGTTTCAGACTTATGTTTCTCAAATAGATATACCCGTATCTACTCAAATCATCCGTGAAGGTAACAAAATAACGATATCCACCTCGGACACACTCATTGGTCCACATACATCAAGATGTATGATTTAAATCTGTCGCCTGCTCCATTGAACCGAAAACGGCGTTCTAGTCATCTTGCCCATAAGGCATGGCTCACATGTATCAAATGATTCAAAATCAAGTGATTCCAAAAGTCCATCGAATGGAGTTTCTTCATGCGTTTAACGCCAATATGACCTAGACGGCAAGTTACATATATGCAGATATATCATTATCAAGTTTAATCCTTTTAGCATCAACATTATGAATATGCGTAATATTACTATCGAGATCCAATAGAAATAAACCATTCAACACAGTGCATGACCATAAAAGATATCATTCATATAAATCGAACAACCATTGTTTTCAGATTTAAAGGAATAACCACTGCATCAAACACGATCCGGATACAATGTTCATGCTCGGCAGCACCAAATAACAATTATTTAGATTTATCACTAATCCCGACGGCATATATGGAGAGGCAGATTCGACGGCGATCACATCAACTCTTGATCCATTGCCGACCAAGATCGTGACCTCATCCCTTGCTAGCTGTTGCTTGTTCCGCATCCCTAAATCAAGTTACATATATTAGCAACATCCGTATCAAATACCGGTGCTACATGCGAGTACTAGTCAAGTACACATCAATAACATGTATATCACATATACCTTTGTTTGCCTTGCCTTCTTGTCCGCCAAGCAATAGTAGCACTCGGCATCAGACTTAGGGCCAACTCGGGATTTCTTTTTAGGTGCGGCAACATATTTGCCGCCCTTCTTTCCCTTCTGCTTGCCTTTCTTGTCCTTCTTGAAACTGGTGGTCTATTGATCATCAACACTTGATGTTCTTTCCTAATCTCCACTTCTGTAGTCTTAAGCATTGAAGCTCGAAGAGACTTCTTCATGCCTGCATGTTATAGTTCATCACGAATCTCTTGTAGCTAGGTGGCGTAGATTGGAGAACACGATGTATGCCTAAGTCAATGGGAATCGTTATTCCCAAGGACACAAGCTTATCGGCGTATCTGCACATTTTGAGTACATGCTCACTAACGGAGCTATTCTCCTCCATCATGCAGCTAAAAAACTTTTCAGAAGCATTATAACTCTTTATGGAAGCATGGGTATCTAAAATCATTTTCAATTCTCCCATGATATCAAAGGCATTGCCATTTTTGAAATGCTTTTGAAGTTCTGGCTCTAGCCCATACAAGATGCACAATGAACTAAGTTGTGGTCCTCCTGATGAGTTATATAGACATTCTTTTCCTCGTCAAGGGCATCAGGAGCTGGTGGGGGGCCTAGCGGCGCCTCTAGACCATATTGCTTTTGTGCAGCAGTGAGGATAATCCTCAAATTCATAGCCCAGTTGGTGAAGTTGCTACCATTCTCAGCAAGTTTCTCTTTCTCCATGAACACATTGAAATTAAAAGGTGTGCCCATCTACAACAGAATTTGTAAAGTTTATTTAGACTAAGTTTATGATAGATTAAGTTCAACTAATCCAAATTACTAATGAACTCCCACTCAAAAACGACATCCCTCGTGTCTTTTTGGTGATTACATGAACCAAACCCACTACACCAAGTCCGATCATCACGTGAGTCGGTGTAGCTTCAAAGGCGAGCATCTATATGGGCATCATATCAACTGTATGACTCATGCTTAACCTTTCGGTCTGTGTTCCGAGGCCATGTCTGTACATGCTAGACTCGCCAAGTAAGAACCTTAGTATTCGCGTGTGTAAAACTGTCTTACACCTGTTGTATGAAAGCATAGAGTCGAGTACATCCGATCATCACATGATGTCTTGAAACACGATCCATAGAACGGTGCATACTTACGGAAGAACACATTTTATCTTGATATCTAAATGAGGGATCATCTTATAATGCTACCAAAAACGCCAAACTAGCAATATAAGATGCAAACATCTAATGTGTAAAGTGAGATGATATGGTCCATGCATTTTATCTCTATCTTTTGCATCGTGGTATGATTATCATTCCTTTGTGTGTAAGGCCAAGGTCTATGGAACTTACACGTTAAGTGTGTTGTAATAGTATCTATCATACATCTACTTACAACAATACCATATCAAGACACTAGCCCAGCAACGATCTAAACTAGACGCCTCTAATTTATCCATTGCAAGTTTTACGTGGCTTAGGGCTTTCGGAGATAGAAACGGTCTTACCTACGAACATGGAACCACAATGAGGATAACCAAGTTATTAGAAACTCGTTGTAAATCAGATATTGACTATAGTAGGAGAGACAGACACCTGCCAGCCACTTATGCAAAACTAGTTGCATGTAAGTCGTGGAACCGGTCTCATGTGCGATGACATGTAAGGTTGGTCCGGGCCGCTTCATCCCACTATGCCACCAATATCCAAAATACATAGAAGATGCAATAACATGATCATCATCGCCACATATAAACATATGTGTACTACCCGCAAAGCACCCACGCATAGATCAGGCTCGATACCATTTCGCAGCATAAAACAAAAATTTTCCTATGATGAGAACTATACGCCAAGATCTATCTACTAGATACAGCAGTGGATATACATCCATAGAGAACTTACAAGACAACAGAGTTTTGTTAACGAGTTGGATGATGATGTAATGACGCTTGCGATCTCAAGAGCGTGTGGAAGTCCTAGCGCCTCAAATCAGCAGCGCATCCGTCCTCGCACACACGCTTCAAGCCACCGACAACCTCCACCTCCTTGCTCCAGTGAATCAGCGGAAGCAACAACTCCTTCAGACGCAAGGCCACTGGGAACATGTATCTCGCTAATCTGAGACCATGGGGAATATCTAGAGGGGGAGAGAGATCCTTCATGAGGAGGTGTGCTTTTTGAGGGAGGAGATGGGGGCTCCTCCCCTCCCATGGCCGGCGGCCAAGGGGGGTTCCCCCACCTATTCCTCATTCATGTGGTGGAAGCTCCACTCACATCAATTCAAGCTCCACCCAAAATTTCACTCACATGCATTAAATTTCCACCAAATTTAATGCAACTCTCAATTAATAAAACTCTTTATTTATTTTATTCAAAATTTTGTTACTTACTTGAATGAACAAACATTCACATAAAACCCTTGCAACATTTCAATATCACATGCAGAACCACTTTCTGCAATTTCACCCGAAACAATTCCGGTTTCTATCGAAACAATTCCTGTGCTTTGCAATTCTTTCGTCTAAAACATATGTGCTCCAAAATGGTGTCCGGCAACCCTTAAGTGTGTCACCCTACGGTTCACGAATAATGCAGACATGGTTGAGACTCCTCTCGGATCAATAATCGAAGCGGACATGGAGATCCATATTGACTCGCACATTCAATGATGACTGTGATCGTGAGAACCTTTAACGCTAGTAACTTAGTCCCTTTGTCTCATGATATAATGCATGTCCGAGATTCGATCATCGGTATCCAAATACCTACTTTTGATCTCGTTAAGCATCGACATGCACTCTTTTCTCGTTCCCGTGATATAACATTCTAGTGATCACATCACTTGCTTGCAAGCTATCTTAATGTGATATCACCGAGAGGGCCAGAGTATATCTATCTGTCATCGAGATTGACAAATTCCACTCTTGATCCATGAGCCTCAACATAACACCTTCGTAACATCGAACCCACCTTTTATAGTCACCTTGTTACGGCGTGATGTTTGATGTTATCAAGATACTCTTCCGTGTTAGCAATTAACATGATCTCATGGTCCAAGGACTAAGATTACTTCGTATGATGTTATAGAAATATAAACATAATGACTTTGATTGTAATGCTATACTTCGGATGAATGTTCATCACATCATTTCACAAATGCTGTGACCTCGTTATTAACAACATCCAATGTCCATGATCAGGAAACTTTGATCATCTTGTTAATCAACGAGCTAATCTATAAGAGAGGCATAACTAGGAACCTTTTTGTTTATTAAACACACATGTATTCACGTTTCCTATCAATACAATTATAGCATGCAAAATAAACATATACAAGGAATACATAATAACAACTTTATTATTGCCTCTCAGGGCATATTTCCTTCAATACCCACTTAGGCCAAATGCCTAAGCTTGGGGGAGGTACACCGACATCACACTCATCTACATATCATGCTTAGTCGGTACTTTGTATATCCATGCTTCATTCTCTTTTTCTAGTTTTCGTTGTTTCTTTACTTTTGCTTTCTAAAACACAAAAAGACCAAAAATATTTCCGTTGTTTATCTTTGTTTGCTTCTTTTTCTTTTTGCCTTGGTTTGCTTCTTCCTTTTTGCTTTGTTTGAAGTATTCGAAAAACCCAAAAAGATTTAGCCTTGCTTGTTCTTCCTTTTTGTTCTTGCCTTTAAAAATCAAAAACACCAAAAATATTTGTTCTTCTTCTTTGGTTTTGTGAAGTTTGTTGCAGGGTTCAGCAGTCCTCAGTGGAATTTGGTTTCATGTTATTATTCAAGCTACACAAGTAAAGGACAATAATGAGGATTAATGACTACTTGAGGTGTGGTAAGAGGCTGGTAACGAACTCTATTTGTTTTCATTTTTGTACATATACTCATCATTGTGGGCATGCTTAGTATGTTCATGTAGGGTGTATGTTATTTATGGATTCTTAGTAGTTCTTGCTTTCTTATGATTAGCTGCAGCTTGCTAATAGTTTGTAGCATGTCATATGAATGTTTGCTTGCATTGCTCTATTCATAACTTGGTATGACACTGGTATCCTCCTCCTAATGTTCCACTTGAATTGACTTGGCACATGCTCATGCATGCATATGACTGAAACAATAATCAGTTAAGCCTCGATGAATTATTTTTCCTCAGGGGTCTGGAATCACTTTCATGCCATGATTAGTCCTCTTTTGTTGCAAGCATGATTATGACAGTTATTTCTCTCTTGTTTGTCGCTCTCTTACTATTGCTAGCCTTCACTTGCATGAGTATGAGCTCTACTCATGTTTCCAACTCCCCAAAACCAATATTGCCAAAAGTGTCCAACATACCTACCTATTAGTATCATTTGCTAGTCCGTGCATATTCAGTATGCCTTGTTTTCTTCTAAATAAAATGTTTGCTTGTCATGAGAATGTTAGTTAGTAAAGCTCTCACGAACTTGATGGCACACTTTACTTTCTTGCGCTTAATAATCTTGAACCATTGCGATCATCTTTGTTGCATATATGCTTGCGCTTTATAAGTTGAAGTTAGCAGAACCACGTATCATGGGGAACGCTTTCAACATTGCACTTATTACTCGCTTGATATCATGATTGTTTTGCTTATGGATCATGGTATGAAATAAAAGGGGAACTTGTAAAATCATGGAGTTTGTATGTGTGTTAGAGAAACGCCTGGGCCACTAGCCTAAGCCATGCCTAATCATGGTGGAAACTTGCAGCATAACCATAATGAGCATTCTATGAAGCATCCTCAATAAAAACCTATGTAAATAGCAAATAAAAAGATCATTTGAGATGCTCATTGTCCGCTTGCCTTGTCATTTTGATTATGGGATAGCTCCTATATCATGTGCAAGGGGTACCTGCTGGTGGTTCTCTATGATACATATGTACTTACAATGACAAGAGCTTACTTGTGACTGAAGTTGAGTAGCATGAGGTTCGCATCGTAAGCAAGGGGCATGAGATTTCAACTTATAACTTGTCAAGCATATCCTCTTAGTTGTGTCACTTTAACCTTAACCATTTAAAAATGCTTGATAGGGGCAATGAGAGCTCAAAGCTAATGAGTACCATACTTTCAGCATTTGGAAGCCTTTCAAACTTTTCATTTCCTTGTTGAGTCTCCACATATTCTATGAGCACTTTCTTGAGAGCATAGTTGTCATTCTTAGTGTCATGTGCTTGTCTCAAACTTAATCAATTAGGTCATGATTTTGATGCTTGTATCTCTGATATCTTTACTTCTAGTCTTCACTTGAACTTCAGAGGTGCCTTGGCATTTATATTTGCTCTACAATCAAAGGCTAGAGAGATACCACTCTATCATACATTTTTATGAGCATTGCAATGTTGCTTATGTTTATGTTTCATGCTACTTATTATTTTTTGAGTTAGAAGCTCTTCATAGCTTGCAATGACTATTGAGTAACCTTATCTGCATACTCCTTATTCTGAATTGACCAAGTACTTGATCATATGCTAAGAATATATACATCTTATGAAGCAAATGTGTTCGTGAAAGTTTCTTTTATCGAACTCCGTTTTCAACTGAATTGCTTGAGGACAAGCAATAAGCTAAGCTTGGGGGGAGTTGATACGTCCAAAACGTATCTACTTTCCCGAACACTTTTTCTATTGTTTTTCCTCTAAACTTGTGTGAGTTGGATACAACTAACATGGACTGTGTTTTCGTGAAATTACCTTGGTATCTAGTTTTTGTGCAGAAAATCAACTATGAGGAAAAATCCCAGAAAATATGCCAAAAATCCTATTTCACCAGAAGACTCACTGATGAGGGTTTAACTCATCAATGCCCATTGTTATGGACTTGGGTTTTGGAGAAGGAGAGAGCGCTGGAAATCTCGGTACGGCTAGCAAACAAGCACACAGGGACGCAAGGTTTACCTAGGTTCAGCCTCGTAGAGGACCCTACTCCGCTTATGGCTCTTGATTGATGATGATCCAGAAGGATTACAAGGTTGCCGATGGCGGTGTCGCAGATTGGATCTGGCGTATGTCTAGATCTATTGTGTATTGTGGGAGTCGCGATTGTCTATTGGTGTCTTAGGTCGTAGTGTGTGTCCTCATCGTTGGACCCTCCTAGCGTTTATATATGGGGAGGCTAGGTCTCAGATACCAATACGAGTTTGTTACAAGTTAGATTAGAACTTTAGTCTTGAGCTTTCCTTGTCTTGTACGTTTTGGAGTCCGTGTCCATATGGGCTTCATACCACTCGAACCGTCATAGGCGTCATGGACCTTGGCAATTTAGTGGGCCTTCCGTCAAAGCCGCACCAAGTGTAGTCGAGTGCCTATTGGGCATACCCATGTCAGTAGCCCCCGAGTGTCCATGTGAATTGTAGATTCGGATGGAGACTCAGAAGTCTTGAGTCTTGCATTAGGATGTCGGAGTCGATAATTATATCGAATGCGAAGCACTTCACCTGGAAGTTCATCGGGGCAGTCGAATTTGTAGTAGTTCATAGGGATGATGGTAAACGTGCCTGGTGTGCTCGATGGATCGATACTAGTTAATTGCTCTAGGGCAAAAACAACGCTACCTACTCAAACTCGAGTCCCCGGACTTGAATTCGGAAATTGCTGGCATAATTCGACTCATGCCGCGGAGGCCTTACAGTCAAATTCAGTATGGGTGTGAGCACTGACACGTCGTCAAGGCATGTTCATCATACCAGGCACGTATATATCTCTGGTGGTGTGCAGCAGATGCGTTGCCAGGCCTTATTCAGGTCTTATCTTCACGCTGTAAGCGCGGCATCCGAATTTTTTGTCATCGCGGAGATGATTCGGGTGGCCCAGGAGACGTAATCTCTTTGTAGGGGAAATACGTGGCGGGGTCGCCATAGCATTCGAGTGTGGATGTTATCAACACATAGTACGATGTACAAGGAAAAATAATCATAGGGTGCGCGACCAGCGTATCCGTATAGTAGCCCCAGTGCTGGTTGAGTCAAGACTGGCGGGACTAAAGAACTTTGGCGCGTCGTCTTTTGTTGCTTGTTTCAATCGAATATGCTTTCAGCGCTCCCTATGGGAGTAACCCGAAGTCCACAATCGAATCGTAGATTCGAGTGAAGGGTTTTTATGATGCTTGGATATCTTCACCCTCCTATGGGAGTAGCCCCAAAGTCCTAAGTCGAATCGTGGATTCGGCCCCGAGTGTCTGGCGGTGTGGGCGAGACTTCGAGACTTGTATCTTGTATTTGAAAATAATGAGGGGAATCAGGAGGTCTAGCGGTGAGTCGATGATGCGGATGGATTCTCTGATCCATGCCTGCCAACATCGCGTGTGTAGCATCAGCGATGCAACCATCCGGAGGACTCGATCGGGTCTTGAGTGTATGTCGTAGCGGTTGGTTTGTCGACTCTGTTGGAGGACCCAATTAGAATAGCTCGACGATCGACATCCTTATAAGCTGCATAAAACATTAAGAATTGTGAAGTACTTATATCTTGTAAAGGATATTTTCGACTTGTAAAGTAAGATTGCCAATCGAGTCAACACTTTTGCATCGTATGCTAGGCCTTTTCGTTAGCCTGATTACCCTTAGTCTCGATTACCTTGCCGAGGCACTCGAGTTCAAGGATTCGCGACGATCGTAGAATCAGCTACTCGCATCATATGAGGTGCTCGAGTAGAGAGTCGACGGCATATTAGGTTAGTGTTCGAGTGCGATTTAAAGTAAATAGTTAAAAAACTCTAAGTAAAAAGTAACTTAACTTTATTGGTAGTTGCCGTGATGAACGAGTCGCAAGATCCGATGCGATCGGCGGGTCGCGGGAGTCGCAGATTGTAGCGGCTCGTGATCGCAGAGAGTCGAGAGCCAGTCACCCGATATGAATACCGCAGCCGGTCATTGAAGCTGAAGACCACGGAAGATCACCGAAGCGGAGGGAGCCCCCGAGTCGAATATCGTAGCGAATCACTAGAGTCGAAGACTAGAGTTGATGTGGCAGCGAGTCACGCCGGGCGGTGGTCGCGGTGGATCGGAGTCGCGTGGTGATGAAGAATTGCCGTATATGAAGACTGTAACAGGCCACATCAGTCGAAGACCGTATCGGGTCACCTCACCCGAAGACCGCAGCTGAAGACCGCAGTGAGTCGCGTGATGGAGTCGAAGACTCATTAGATGGGCGGAGTCGGAGACCGTAGTGAGTCATCATAGCCAAAGGCGGTAACAGGCCTCGCGGCAAAGTCGGCGGAGCCCCCGAGTGTAGATTTCATGTGATGGATGGGGTCTAGCTAGTCGCATGGTGGAGTCGAAGATTATAGCGGGTCAGCGGCGAAGCGACACGGTCGATGGAGTCAAGGCGGCGTTCGAGATCCGATGCGGCAGTCGGAGGTCGTGCAGGGGACGTGCTCGACGCTGCAAGTCGAAGTTATCAGAATCCGCGGCGGCGAGGCCAACCATGAAGGAGTCGAAATAATCCTCCATGACGGCAAAGCCGGCCATTGTAGAGTCAGAATGATCCGTGGTGAAGCCGCTCGCAACGAAGAAGATGACCGTCACAAAGAGGCCAAGCTTGCGATCGATGTAAGCAGATGTTTTTCCACCCTTTCCATAAAATTGATCTCCTCCAACTAGCTCACTTTGGCCAGTTTCAAAATCTGAAGTCCGATTGCAACATGTAATAATATTCCTTTGACGTACGTGAGACGCCAACAATTTGAACCAATCAGAACTTTTGGCTTCCTTTTCCTATTTTGCTTGAGACCAGATCACGTGGGTTGATCCTGTGCTTAGGCTGATCGCTTTTAAAGCTGTGTCTAGTACATACACTTCCATCACGATTCCTTACTGCTGGGCGAGCCTCCAGCAGATATAAGTGTTCCGTTGGCTTGGTGCCGGTGCATCCATGCGAATCGGGAATCGATGCAAGCAATCCTCTGATAAACACCGATGTGATCGAGCCGCGTTTGATGATAAAAAAGCCGAAGCAAATCTGGCCTCCAGTAGATGACGAGTTGAAGATCGCTGATGATGGAACCGTCAAGATTGCAACATCAGCGCTCCCAGTTTCCCACAGACGGCGCCAATTGACGAGGGTTTAACTCATCAATGCCCATTGTTATGGACTTGGGTTTTGGAGAAGGAGAGAGCGCTGGAAATCTCGGTACGGCTAGCAAACAAGCACACAGGGACGCAAGGTTTACCTAGGTTCAGGCCTCGTAGAGGACCCTACTCCTGCTTGTCTGCTCTTGATTGATGATGATCTGAAGGATTACAAGGTTGCCGATGGCGGTGTCACGCAGATTGGATCTGGCGTATGTCTAGATCTATTGTGTATTGTGGGAGTCGCGATTGTCTATTGGTGTCTTAGGTCGTAGTGTGTGTCCTCATCGTTGGACCCTCCTAGCGTTTATATATGGGGAGGCTAGGTCTCGAGATACTGTCTGAGTTTGTTACAAGTTAGATTAGAACTTTAGTCTTGAGCTTTCCTTGTCTTGTACGTTTTGGAGTCCGTGTCCATATGGGCTTTGGTGCCTATTGGGCATACCCATGTCAAGACCTCGAGTGTCCATGTGAATCAGAGATTCTGGATGGAGACTCGAAGTCTAGAGTCTTGCATTAGGATGTCGGAGTCGATAATTAAATCGAATGCGAAGCACATCACCAGGAACTTCATCGGGGCCCTCCAAATTGTAGAAGTTCAAAGGGATGAGGGTAAACGTGCCTGGTGTGCTCGATGGATCGAGACTAGTTAATTGCTCTAGGGCAAAAACAACGCTACCTACTCAAACTCGAGTCCCCGGACTTGAATTCGGAAATTGCTGGCATAATTCGACTCATGCCGCTGAGGCCTTACAGGAGTCGAATTCCAGTGTATGGGTGTGAGCACTCGACACGTCCGTCAAGGCATGTTCATCATACCTGCAGGCACGAATATGTTTCTGGTAGTGCGCATCAGATGTGTTGCCAGGCCTTATTCAGGTCTTATCTTCACGCTGTAAGCGCGGCATCCGAATTTTTTGTCTTCGCGGTGATGATTCGGGTGGCCCAGGAGACGTAATCTCTTTGTAGGGGAAATACGTGGCGGGGTCGGCATAGCATTCGTGTGTGGATGTTATCGGGAGTAGCCCCGAGTGCACGGTTGAGTCGAAGACTCGGTGGACTAAAGAACTTTGCATCGTGCGTCTTTTGTTTGCTTGTTTCAATGAATATGCTTTCAGCGCTCCCTATGGGAGTAACCGAAGCACAATCGAATCGTAGATTCGAGTGAAGGGTTTTATGATGCTTGGATATCGTCACAAATTTCTTCGGATGGCGCGGGCCTCCTATGGAGTAGCCGAGTCCTTAGTCGAATCGTGGATTCGAGTGAGGACTCGCATGTCACTCGAGGATCTTGTATATCGCATCCAAAGGCTCCAGTTTTGGAGTAGCCCAGAGTGTCTGGTGTCGTAGACTTCGGGCAGTAGACTCGAGACTTGTATCTTGTAGATGCAGTTGAAAATAATGCGATTCATGTAATGGCATCGATTGTTAGGGCATGGTGCCTAGTATCTATTATTAGTGATTTTTGACTTTGTTGCAACTTGTTATGCTTAATGCTTGTTACTAGGGCCCGAGTGCCATGATTTCAGATCTGAACATGTTATTGATTCATTATGATAGTATTGTTTATGCTCTTACCTACAAGTTGTATACACATATTGCTGTCCGGAACCAAAGGCCCCGAAGTGATAGCAATCGGGATAACCTGAGGGAATGGATTTTGATGTGAGGATCACATGTGTTCATGGAGTGTTAATGCTTTGCTCCGATGCTCTATTAAAAGGAGCACCTTAATTGCCAGTAGTTCCCTTGAGGCCCGGTTGCAAGCAAGGCGGAGACAAAAGATGTTGTGCAAGTTCTCATTGCGAGCATGTATGACTATATATGGAACACATGCCTATGATTATTTAGTACTTGGATGCTTTATCTCATTTATCTACAAATGCCCTATGTCTTGATTGCCATATGAATTGTCTTGTCCTTGCAACGCCCGTCCATCCATCCCTATGCCTACCGCGCTTTAATCCTACTATTTAGCAATTGTTACTATCTTTACTTTACTACTATTGCTTTTACTATTATTGCTATTACAAAACTCTTGCTACTCGATAAACTGCGGTGAGCAAGATTATGCAGCTGAATTGACAACTCAGTTGTTAAGGCTTATAAATATTCTTTGGCTCCCTTGTGTCGAATCAATAAATTGGCTTTCACTTCCTCCAAAATCTGTGATACATCCCCTATACTTGTGGGTCATCATCACCACCCCCACACCCACTGATCTCTCGTCGTCCTGGCATTAAGCGTGACAAGACGCTGTCGTCCGACAATCTGCCATTGGTTGCTCCATTTCTTTGTCGGCTCCCGTGTCTTTTGTCTGGCATGTTCGTCAACCGTGTTGGTGGGAACCATTTTGGTCCTTACAATAGAGTAGCAATTCAAACTTTCGGTGTTGAAATTTTCACTTCCTTCACAAACATCCGAAGGATATTCAATAGATCATCATTCGCAAGACTACTACTAGTACTACATGGTATAGTGAGTAGTACCAAAACACATACAACCATTAACTTCATATAGGACTCTGAACTAGTGCAGGTCCGACGCCTCCTGCACCTAGTGTGACATCCACCAGGATAGAGCTGGCTCGACTCATCGGCACCTCCGGAGAAGGGCACCTCTTGAGCCATCGGCGGCACCGCCAAAAAACAAGGCGGCACCTCCGGAGCCATCGGCAGCTCTAGGAGAACACTGTGGATGAAGTTGCCATTGTTTGGGAACCGGTTCTAGTAGTTGGTGAAAATGCTGGAGCCGGTGAACACCACCATCTTGCAGCCACAAAGTGGAAGGCTCCTAGAGAGGAGACGCATCCCTGAAGTTAACGAACTTGACCTTCAGATCCCATCCGGATTGTCGAGATGCCATACATCCGGTACTTGGTCACCATACCGGTCGAGGAAGAAGGCGCATGCTGCCACTTTGTTCTCCACGGGAGAAAGCCCAAATGCGCAGTGCATTGTCCTCTGTCGGGCGATGTCGTCTTTGCGCTCGCACGGGCGGGCAAATTTAAGGTGGCCATGGATGATGACGAGGTCGAAGATGGTTATTGGAAGGGGGATTAGAGATGGTTTGGTGCGGGAAGGAGAGATTAAATAGGAAGGAGGTGATCCAAGATTAATGTGGCAGATTACATGCGAGGGGACAATCAATGTCGCCGATGAAGCCGATCGTGGCAAATATCGATGACGATGACTAGGGTAAGCGATTGGACCGAATGCTGATTCTAATTCTGCACTCGATGGCCCAGTCCATAATTTTGTGGTGCGTCCAAGGCATCGCGACCTCCCCAATCTGGGGCCCCTACGTGATGACTCGAGTTGATGGGTGAAAACAAATTGATAATGATAAAGTGGTATGAAATGTGATTTAACAAACGGTAAGTTGTTTTAGCCAATATTATTGTTAGAGAAAAATGCATACATTAAGTCTATTAGTAATAACTATCTACCCATATTGAGAATACATCCTAGTTCTATGAAATTTTTGGGGTGGTGAAATGATGGTTCTATAGGTACTATTCAACACGAATCCAGCTTCTTAACCATTGGATCTAATCAACAAGGATTGGTGCTATGGATCCAATTCAAAACTCCATTATAGTAGTAGAGAAAAGTACCACCACCCTGGTAGAATGGAAAAAGAAGATCCAACGGCTAAGCATTGTTGTGATTCATGAGTCTTGATCCATAGGTTAATACTCAAAGTTATTCGTATTATATAGTGGTAATATAAGATAACAAAGACTATTAATAGTATCTTCTAGATGATGGAATGGATTAGAGGATCCAATAACTAGCAACAATGTTGGGATTCATGGGTCATGAATCAGCGGTCAATATTCAAAGTTGTCCGCACACTATATATAAAAATAGTGGTAAGATAAGAAAAGAAAGACTATCAATAGTATCTTTGATGCTAAAATGGAAATGAAGATCCAACATCCGACAATGTTGGGATTCATCTTGATCCAACGGTCAATATTCAAAGTTATTCATACACTATATAGTGCTAAGAAAAAATGAGAAACATGTGTTTTGACACCTTTGAATACAAAAAATGCTATGGCTTGTTCACAATGTGTATTGGCCTACGGTGTATGTACATTCCTAGCTTTGACCCGAACAGCCAAGGTCATGACCATATTGACATCATATCTCTACTACTATAATGGAGCAGTTTTAATTTGAATTGGATCCATTGCACCAATCCTAACCTTGGCTGTGAGATCCAATGGTTCAGAGCAGTTCGATTCATGTTTAATAGTACTTATAGCAAAATCCACCATGTTCTAGAACCATCATGTCACCATCCCCAAAATTTCATAGCACAGTAGGTTGTATTCTCAATATGTGTAGATATATTATTAATAGACTTAATGTATCCATTTTTCTCTAACAAGACTATTAATAATAACAACTTAATGTTTGTTAAATCACATTTCATACAATATATACGTGTGTGGCACGTGCCTTTTACTAGTAGTGGTAAGATAAGAAAAGAAAGACTATCAATAGTATCTTAATGATGCTAAATGGAAATAATGAAGATCGACTGTCTGACAATGTTGGGATTCGCGTCTTGATCCAACGGTCAATATTCAAAGTTATTCGTACACTATATAGTGCTAAGAAAAAAATGAGAAACATGTGTTTTGACACCTTTGAATACAAAAAATGCTCTTGCTTCACAATGTGTATTGGCCTAAGGTGTATGAACATTCCTAGGTTTCAATCAATAGCCAAGGTCATGACCATATTGACATCATATATAGTTTATGATACAAGATACATCTGGTAGATTCTGCATCTTCTTCAACAAGATATGCTGAAAGTGAGAAGTGCGTTGTTTTATTTTGTTAAGCAAGTACTAGTCTTACCATTACCACTATGTTAACACTATATGGTGTACAAAAAACTTTGAATATTAATTGTTGGATCAAGACTCATGAATCCCAACATTTCCAACCATTAGATCTTCTTTTCAATTCTAGCATCAAGAAGATTCTATTAATAATCTTCATCACAATGAAATACTATGCACAAACCTCAAAACACACTTCTCCATCATTCTAGAATCTTCCCCCGTTTCTATAGACCATGTTACCAAAATTTTCAAGCATTTGATTTTAGTGTCCTTTGTGCTAAATGTATGGACTTGGATGTATTTTTTGTTTTTTGAGGTCCTTGGTGTAACATGTACACATCCACTTACCGTGTTAATTAATTGAATCTCGCCCCTGGGACATACCTTAGTCAAAAAAGTACCTCAACTAATGACCTAGCTTGGCTCGCTCATTTACAAAATGATTTCATATTTGAAACTATGCTCGACTCGTAAACTCACGAGTAGCTCGTTTAGCATGTTATGAGTGATGACCAAGAGCACATATAAGAAAAACTAGTAATTATCCTACTAATTAAGAACTAGAATAAGGATAGTACTTAAATAACCGAAGGAAAGATCGAATGGAAAATATAGTAGTTCTACACCATTACATGTACAAGAAACATTCGTAGTATGGCACTCATCGGAAAATTTCAAATTCTATATTTGAACAAAGGAATAGGAATCTAAGATTCCTTTGAAATTCCTATGGTATAGGCTATTTCATAGGAATTTTCTAGGAAAAATAACATGAGGTCTAACCTCATGTTTCATCTCCTTGTGTCTACAATTCACGCGGTTTTCCTGTGTGGCATCCAAACGACACCCTAAATTTTTTCCTGTGGTATTGATTCCTGTAGGAATTGAGCATACATGATACTATCTTAATTCCTGCATTTTTCTATTCCTATGTTTTGCATTCCTGCATTCCAAACAGGGCCTTAAGCTTTGGGACGGAGGTACTAGTGAGATGAGGGAAAAAATCGAAGAGCAAGAGGATCTCAGAGAATAAAAGGGAGGCAGGGCGGGAGGGTAGTGTGACAGGGCACTTGAAGGCGGTGCGATGTCAGAGCAAAATTATGATGGGTTCCTGACATGAGGTACTATAGCCTTTACAGCATACACACTCTAGTAAATTTCAGGACTTATGTGCACTCAAAACAAAACAAATTTATTTTTCGCTCTCATTCGCCTCACTATCCATCTCAACACTCCCTCGGCCCACAGCCAAGCATGTGTGTCTTGGTACGGCGGCTCAGCTGTGTCTCCGGCGTGTGCGTTGGTGTACATAGGAAGGAACCGGGCATTGGCGGCAAAAAATAGTAGAATTCAAACTTTCGATTTTTTTCTCTTCCTTTCCAAGCATCGGGAATGAAGGTTATTCAAAGGATGACCATATCGACATCATATCTCTATCTGTACTATTACTAGAAAGTTTCACGTGCCTTGCACGTGAGACTCAGATAATAGACGTATGACACATCATCACTATATAAAATTATAATTGGTAAAGAACAATAAATTATAAATTTGATCAACATCTACAAAGTATGGGTATATCCTTGTACTTTGTATGTCATGTAGAAGTCAAAATTATTAGCTACCTAACGCATGAATTTTTGGTAACATGGTCTAGAAAAAAAGGAGAAGATTATAGTATGATGGAGAAGTGTGTTTTGAGGTTTGTGTATAGCATTCATTATGCCGAAGACTACAAATATAATCTTCTAGATGCTAGAATGGAAAATAAGATCCAATGGCTAGAAATGCTGGGATTCGTGAATCTTGATCCAACGGTCAACATTCAAAGTTATTCGTACACTATATAATGGTAAGATAAGATAATGGAGTAGTTTTTAATTGGATCCTTAGCACCAATCCTGGCCATTGGGCTGTTAGATCCAATGGTTCATAGTACCTAGATTCGTGTTGAATAGTACCTAGAGCAAACTCCACCATGTTCTAGAACCATCATGTCATCACCCCCAAAATATCATAGCATAGTAGGCTGTATTCTCTCTACTACTACAATGGAGCAGTTTTGAATTGGATCCATATCACCAATCCTGACCGTTGGGCTGTTAGATCCAATGGTTTAGAGCAGCTGTATTCGTGTTGAATAGTACCTAGAGCAAACTCCAACATGTTCTAGAACCATCATTTCACCATCCCCAAAATTTCATAGCACTGTAGGATGTATTCTCAATATCGGTAGATAGCTATTACTAATAGAATTAATGTATGCATTTTTTCTCTAATAAGAATATTGGTTAATAAAAACTTAACATTTGTTAAATCATATTTCATACAGTATATACGTGTGTGGCACGTCTCTTTTGATCAACACGTGAGACTCGGATAATAGACGTCGACATATCATCACTATATACAATTTTATGCATTAAAAGCATATAAAAATATAAATTTAATCAATATCTATAAAGTATGGGTGTATATTTGGTTCTTGTACTTTGTATATCATTTAGAAGTCCTTGATTGATAACTATCTAAAACTAGAAAATTACGATAACATGCTCTAGAAATGAGGGAGGAATTCTAGAATGATGGAGAAGTGTGTTTTGAGTTCTGTGCATACCATTCATTATGACGAACCTTTATCAATAAAATCTTCAGATACTAGAATGGAAAAAAGATCCAATGGCTGGAAATATTAGGTTAAGCGAGTCTTAATCAATGGTCAATATTCAAAGTTATTAAATTACTATATGGTTGGCAAGATAGGATAAGATAAGATAAGATATATATGTGAAAAGCGTCCAAAACACACTTATCCATCATTCTAGAATCTTCTCGATTGTTTCTCTGAACCATGGTTCTAAAATTTTCAATTATTAGGTAGCTAATAAACATTTTATTTCTACATGATATAAGTTGCAAGAACAAAAATGTACACTTATACTTTAGAAGCAACGTGGCTCAAATTCATAGATATTTCCAAGATTTACCTATTACAATGTTCATATACTAATGACATGTCATAGCTTCTATATATTATGTATGCGAGTTTCACGTGCAAGGCGTATTTTCAACTTACTTGGTACTACCTCACGAAGATCATGGCTCAACTCCGTGATGGAGGCGAGGATACGACTACTAATTTGAATTGCTTGATTGTTTTTAGCAGGGTACTTTGTTATTTAAAGGCGCGCCAGCCAGACTTGGATTACGAATTTTCACCTTTTAAGGTCTCCAATTGGTGCTTAACATGTACACATGCACTAGTTAGTGTTAATTATTGAAGCATCTCGCTCCTTGGGGACCATACTTGATCGAAAAAAAAATAATGTGCCACTGCACTGGATTTTTTTTAAAAAACGCATGAGACATGTTTTGTTACCAATTCCCTAGTATTAGAGACGTTTCAAGCTTTTTCTATATATTATTGCTATATGCTTATGCACTCAAATAACTTTATATCGATTTAAAGAAAGTAAGAGTCCAAATTTGGAAATATAAGTAAAGCGCGATAGATTCTTTCTTAAATTTGCAAAGAGATCCAACAATTAGTAATGTTGGAATCTGTCGTAATCTATATCCAATGATCGAGTGTTCAAAATATATCAAGTTTTATATATCTTTATTAGTAGAAGTTGCACATGCCTTGCATGTGAGAATCGAATAGTAGTAAGTATACTTGCCATATCATTTTTTCTCTACTACTATAAAGGGCAGTTTTGAATTGGATCCATAGTACCAATCCTGACCATTGGGCTGTTAGATTGAGGTTCAGGCAGGTGGATTACGATGTTGAGTACTACCTAAGGCAAACTCCACCATGTTCTATAACCAATCATGTCACCCCCAAATTTTATAGCATAGTAGGTTGTATTCTCCAATATGTGTAGATAGTTATTATTAATAGACTTAATGTATGCATTTTCTCAAACAAGACTATTGGTTTATAACAACTTAATGTTTTGTTAATCATATTTCATATAGTATGTCACATCGTGTGTGTACGTGCCTTCTACTAGTTTATATAAAATTATAATAGGTGAATCCCAAAATAATTATAATTTCGAAACTCACGTCCATAAAATACCAGTTGGATCTTTAATTCTATCCATTCTAGCATCCTGAGAAGGTTACTATTGATAGCCTTTAGCACACTAAAAAAGATATGCACAAACCTCAAAACACACTTCTCAATAATTCTAGAGAATGTTCTTACCCGTTATTTCTCTAGAGCATGGCGAGGTACTATTAAGGTAGCTAATATATAGATTACTACTACTCCCTCAAGGCATATTAGTTAACTTGGATTTGTCTAGATATGGATGTATCTAATACTAAAATCTGTCTAGATACATCCAACATATCTAGACAAATCTGGAATCAACTAATATGGGTCCCGGAAGTACATGACCCAAAGTATAAGAACCAAATATACAACAGATATTCTATGGACGTGGCTCAAAATTATAATTATTTTTTTTAGCTTCACCTATTATTATTGTTTTTTAGTAGTCCTAATTATCAGAGTTGGGCATGTGGGTTGCTAATAAGCGATTCTACGGTGCATGCTATCTAGAAGGGGGGAGAAATGTGGGTTCACGTCCTTTCCTAAAACACAGTCTACATGACGAGGAGATGATACAATCTCTTGAGCCGAGGACATGTGACGGCTTGCTAGTCTGGCACTCTATCTATAACTCCAGCGAGTCCTTGATCTTTTCTGAGGGCCGAAGAGGGAACCATAAAATTAACACCCCTCATTCAAAAGAGCCTCCCATCTTCCCCATCTCCGTGATCCCTATTATATGGCTGGCTAGCCGCATTTTGGATCCTCTTGAGAGCCACACTTCCTAAAATTTTCCTAGCCATTTCTCGTATGCATCAGAGTTCTTGCGAGGCCTCTATCACTCTCCTCCAAGAAACCCCAACAATCATATTTGAATCCTCCCTCGCCCTAGTCCATCCGGATGCAATACATGGTTGATACACAACATTCAGTATGTAGTGGCTAGAGCAAAATTAAAACCAGCAACGCCTTGAGGAGAAATCACTATGCGTTATGGACACTACCAGTGCCGCTTAAATCCGGCTGGCCGCATGCTCAAGGAGTTGCACCACCAAGTAAATCGTCCCGCGGAAAGAAGGTAGCAGATGCCCCAATGTAACCGGCTGCGGGACATTGATGATATTACGACTTCCCTCAACCCACGCGAGGATGGCGTGCCCGCATCTAAGTGCTGACTTACACTAAGCCTGGATGTGAGTTTGCCTTCGCCCACAACATTCCTCACTCACCTCGAAAAAGCCCACTCAATTGAAGTCGAGTTTCCATTATGGCGAGAACATGGTACATCTCTCGGCCTTTCTTTGCACAGCTCATGGAGTAGTGAGAACCATGTTATCCGGGGACGATGGTACATTGTTCGCCGTGCAATTTTACATGCTCGACTATGGCCTCGCCGTATCCGTCGTCAAAATTTAATTGTGCTTGTTTCGTGATGCGTGAGTGGAGTTTCACTTTATAAACCTTCAATGATTGGAGAGGACACGGAGGAGTTTGCGAAGATAGCCTGTTTTTTGAGCGAAGAGCAGCGTCGCGGCCTCCGTCGAGGATGCGAAGATTACCTTCATTTCCTGATTAAGAAACATGATAGGTTCACCTGAATTACTCATTTGCATCCACAATATGGGAGATGGCAAATATGACCATCATGATTCGATGATGATCTGCGTTCAAGTTTGTTTAGATCAAGCTGGAGATGATCTAGCATTTCCTTTGAAACATGGATATGTATTTTTTCTTGGGAGTGCCTAGATTTCAGGCCTAAGAACTTCTTATATGTATATTTAGCATGCTGCAATTTAGTCCGCTGTTCTTACTTCTTTAGAAATCCGGGTTCATCTCTGCCGTATCGGCATCACGCTCGATTAAGACTAGAGAACATCGGTTTGGGGATGATGGTACAGTGTTCGCTGTGCTATTTGACATGCTCGAGTGGGGCAACATCATCGTATCCGTCGTGTGCGTCAGGCCAGAAGGGTGTTTGTCGCCCTTGTACAATGTGCAGTTCACCGTCTATCACCCGTCACGGAGAAATTTGGGTTTTGGGAGGTGCAATGCAATTCCCTCACTCCTAGGAGCAGGCGGTGCCTTGCATCATGCGAAGGAAAAGCATTCCATGGTGGTGTACCTTCAAACTTCTCAGACCTAGGGCACATATTACTCAATATGCTTCCATCGCGAGAGGTTCCAAATTGACCATTCTAGTACCTCAGTTTTGTTTATCCCACTTTCATTTACATACCAGGACATACGTGTCTTTGGAGATTGGATTTTGGATGCATATAGTACTAGTATAGCACTAGTTCTTGTACTTGACTATTTGTACTACTATATACCGATATTGGTAGTACTTGTTTAGAACAAGGACATGAGATGGTCTTTCTTTGCCTTTATTATGTAAATTAGCTATTCTTGAAATATTTTGTTTAACTAATAGTGATGTACTATTACTTGTTTAGATCAAGTGCAATAGTTTGTCTTGCTTTTCTTTTGAAAGTTAGCATTGTCACAATTATCTAGATGAGTCTTGGGCATTTTGGGTTGCATATAGGGGTCACACGGGCATTGCCACTTGATTGTCAGTTTGCTTGCTCCAATGATCGAGTCTGTTTTTGAGCTAGAGCAGAACTGATTCTCTCTGTATTGCTATTGAATTTCAAGCGAAGCTTTTGTGAAGCGAGTTTATCTAGACTCTTTTTAGTGTGTAGTTGAGTGAACCCACAAACTAAAAGGGTCTAGATACTTCGTTTCACTAAAATATCTTATATTTGAAGCGGAGGAGTACTACATTATGTTTTTGTCAGTCAGATTACTCATATTTACTTTATCATATTTTTATATTTACCATGCTGCAATTTAGTCTGTCGATTCTTACTTCCATGAGTAACTCAAGGTACATCTCTCAGCCGCTGTTGTCACCACGCTCATCAAGAGTAGAGAAGATCAGCCAAGGGGCGATAGTGCAGTGTTTGCTCTGCTATTCGACATGCATGAGTCAGGCGACATCAGCGGATCCGTCGTGTCGTCGAGGCAGACGCATACTACCATTCGCCTTGTACAATGTCTTTGATCACTACCTATTACGACAATAGAGCTAGGGTTTTGGACCCGTACAATCTGATTCCTCCACGCCTAGGAGCTGGGAGGTGTCGGGCATTATCGGAGGAAAAACATTCCTTTATGTTCTGCGTGAACCATCTCATATTACCGGCTTGCATTACTCAATATGCATCAATGGCGAGGAGAATCCTATGATCGAGCCTATTAGGAACGAGAGAAAACTGATCATGCGCCAAGGTTTTTGAGATGGAACAAGAATTTATTATCTACTGTCTTGCTATTGAATTTCAAGCGGAAAACTACTTATTCTCTCAAATGTTCTATCGTTACTATTACTAAAGCATTTTGTGGAATTAATCTTGATGTCTTTGGTACTTGTTTTAAATCAAAGAGGCGTTAGATAGTCTTGCTTTTCTTTTGAAACATGGCCGTGTCACAATCTAGATGAGTCTTGGGCATTTTGGGTTGCATCTGAAGTCCACTGAGACATTGATGTGAGAAGAAGGTACTCGAGCATACTTGATTGTCAGTTTTCTTTGCTCCAATGGTCGAGTGTGTTTGGTGAAAGGACAAACCGATCATACGACAAGGTTTTAGAGCTGAAACAAAACTGGTTCTCTCTGTATTGCTGAATTGGTCACTTTTGAAATGCTACTGAATTGGTCAAGTGCTCATGAATATGAACTTGAATCTGTTGATAATTTTTCTACAATATACATCTTGCTAAATTTTGACATGAATAACTGCCAAAAGATTATCGCTTTCCCTCCCTCTCTGAGGTCTTTGTTTGAATCAGCGAGCACATCACAATGCAATTTTATTAACGGGAGAAGAAATCTAGTAGCTCATTCGGCCCTCTTTAGCCGAACATTTTTATTTGATCTTTAAAGGGTCGGGGAGCTGTGACCACAACCAGTGAAATTTGAGAAAGGACCGCATGGAGCATAATCGAACATATTAATTTGGCCTTCTAGGGGTGGGGGGTGCTGAGCCTGACCCACTAAAATTTGAGAATGAAGCACGCCCTCAAGTATAACCCCGTAAAAGCGACCTATGTAGAATAGACAAAATCTTTTTTTTAATTTGGCCTTTTGGGCATTGCCCCACCTCTCAAAATAAAAAACTCTGCCTACCCATGTTTTTAAGAAAATACTCCATTATGTAGCTTTTATAAATTGAGATGCAGGAAGCTGCCCTTTTATATTTTAAAAGAGATAAACATATACACCTAAAATATTTTTAAGAAGACTAATACATAAATTGTAGTGCTAATAAAAGTTTAATGATATGTGATACTAAATATCTTTGTTGTAGTGGCAACAAACTTCGATTTCGTTTATTTGATTTGAAGGTATTTTGTTGAATCATATCTTGGATTTATATTTTTTTTCTTCTAGCAATATCGCATTACGGAGAGGCTGACATCACAGACACACCAGCATGCAGGGTCCCTGGAATATGTTTTGAGGGTGGGTTCGAAACAAAAGTTTAAATACTTATCTGAGAGAGGCTGCGCATCGAGGACCCACGGATAGAACATACGGCTGCATTAGGGACCCACAAGCGAACATGCTAGAGAGGTGACATAAGGTCCCCAGCGGTAAGACCATACATGGCTGCCAGCTGAAAACAATGGTATGACGAAAAAAAAGTCCATCATACACGTTGCACTTACAGAGAAAGGCGATATATCGGATCTAGCAGGCCCAAGCATAGCCCATGAAATTAGCCTACCAGCCCCAAGCATGGCCAATACCTTCTAATTGACCTTTTCCATTGGTCTTGTGGCCATTGACCGTAGCCCACTCAATTTAGGGTGAGCCCATGGAATATAAGCCATGACGAATCGGGCATCCGCCCTGAGTTTAGCCCAGAATCTTTTTAATTCGGCCTTTACGAGCATTTTTTGTACTCTGAGGCTGACATCTGGGACCCCAAAAAATAGTCCAACATACACACGTTTCTTTCAAATAGAGGCATCGAGTTGGGACCCGGCATGAACCGTTTCTGCACATAGGTGGTTGACATACGGGACCCAACAAGTTGCCAAGGTCAAAACAAGCGACATGGCCAAAAAAGTCCATCATACACGTTTCATTTATAGAGGCTGATATGTGGGACCCGGCCATGCGACCTTATCTGATCTGCATCGAACAGCGTGCTTGATTCGAAGCAGGGGTAGCGGGCGAAAAAAGTTTAGCATGCACGTTTCTTTTAATGAGAGGCTGAAGTGGGAGACCCAGCGTGAGCAAGCGCAGATTTGTCGAGCAATGGTCTCTAGTTGAACGAGGATAGCGCTAGAGAAGAAAAAAATTCCATCATGCCCACGATTCTTCTAATGTGAGGCTAACATAAGGACCCACCAGCCTGAATAAGCGGTGATGCAGCAAGCAAAGCTATCAAGTTGAACAGAAGGCGCTATAGAGGGTAAAAATCCATCATACACACATTTCTTTTAATGAGAGGATGACATGTGGACCCCAACATCATGATTAATCGGTAGATGCATCGAACAAGCGCTATCAAGTTCAGAACAGGGTAGCGTGGCGAAGAAAAAAATCCATCATACACATGTTTCTTCTAATGAGAGGATGACATGTGGGGCTCGGAGGTTAGTTAAGCGGTAGATCGTCGTGCGAGCTATCAACTCGGAGCAGGGTAGAGCCACAAGGAAAAATTCCATCATACACGTTTCTTCTAATGAGAGGATGACATGTGGGTTCGGGGAGGTTGATTAGGCGGTAGATGCATCGGCGGCGCTATCAACGAACGAAGTAAGCGCTGAAGGAAAAAATCCATCATACATGATCCTTCTAATGAGAGGCTGACATGTGGGACCTAGCAGCTGACTAAATGGCGAGCGCCTCGAGCTACGTTATCAAGTTCAAATCTAGGAGGCGACCGAAAAGTATGGTCGCTAGAATCTTGGCGTCCAGGACCCTGCATACAAAAGACTTGGCGAGTCCACATCAGCGAGGAAACAAAAATCAATATACGCCGCGCTGGCCGAGCTTCCTCTATGTTTTAGCAGATCCGTCGTAGTAGAGGGCGCAAAACAGAAAAAAAGTTTTCCATTCCCACGGTCGAGCCGAGAATTTCGTCGCGGAAGATCGCCTTCTCGATGACCGTTGGGCCAATTCATTCTGGAAGGAAACTTTTCTTGTTGTGTCTCCTCACTCGCGATTTCCTCTCCCTCCAAAGTGGTGCCCTTGTTGTCATCGGCAATTCCGACCATTCTGGCCACCTTGGCCTTGAGAGGTGCAAGGCAGCGTGGATGATGATGTTGTGTCATCTGTCTTGCTCGATTCGATGCATCCGCCCTCTGCTGTCCGCTGACCCCACCCTATAGCTGGGTTTGGGACTCCATCGTGGCCTTGATTCTCCGTGACCCCCTGGCGATGCTCACGGTATGCATGATGTTGTTCTTCTCCCACGGCTGCCTCGGCAGTGCGGGTTGCGCGCCCCTGGGGTGATCCTCGTGCCATCGTGCTCCACATCGCCGCTAGCCTCCTCTTACGCTTCCTCTTCTAACTATTTGCGAGGACCTCGAGTAAGTTCCCTCTCCTATCTCTGTGCTCTCTTCCCTCTTTCGAACCATGTGATTCTTGCATGAATTCCCCATTTGGGTTCATCCCTAAATTCTAGGGTTCATCCTGTAGTGGTTCTTAACTTAGCCTCTTGGTTAGTTTCTGGGCAATTCTCTTTCATATGACCCTCTTGCTATGTATTGCTAAACTCTACTAATCATGTTCTATTACCTGTTCTATGTCGGTGAACCACTACTGTTGTGCATGCTCAGTACTATTGTTATTGTCAGAATAACTCTATAAATGCATGGTTAGTTTAGTGTGGATGCCCATGTTGTTGTTGTGTATTCACTCCTATGGGTTAACGTTGGGATGCTTCACTCTGAACTGGTGTTGTAGTTAGCTGTATTGAAGCTAGCATGTGAAGCACCACTTGTGTTCAGTCTAGGATTCCATCTTGATCTTTGTGTAAAACTATAGTTACTAGTGCTTAGTCTCTTCTCTATGATGAATATGGACATGTTTTATAAAGAAATGATTCTGTTTGTTTATGGGAAGATGATTAAACTTCCTTGGTTTTGAGGTTTTGCATATGGTGGCTTAGTGATCATTAGTCTTGACCCTTGTTGTCCTTTCTAAATAAAGTGAATATATGATTCCTAAACCTTTTAGGAAAGCGATTGTTTGTGCTTGATATGATCTGCTTGAGCTTGTACTCAAGCAAAAATGAATCTGCTAGGTATAGAGGTGTTACCCTTATGGGGATGTGCCGTATGCTAGCGGTTGTGATTATAGTGATCTAGTTAAGACTAGATCCTCTTTGGTCTATGATGCTTGCGAGACCCCTACGTGCAAGAACATATGTTCAATACTTGCTGCCTATTATCTACTGTATCCAATATGCCCCACTTTATCATGCACTTGCATGAGAAAAGATATTGTAAAGTGGATAGTGATTAGATCTACACGGGTGGGATATACCCTGATGCTTGGACTTGCTGTGGTAGCTTTTCCTTCTTGTCCTTGTGCTTGATCCTCTCTTGGAAGTGATGTTCTAGCTTGATCTCATGGCTCCAAGCTTCAGCTTGACCTTGCTATCCACCCAAAACTATCTCGTACTTCAAGTAACTATCTTGTTGTTGATCTCTTGGAGTCTCTATGGTGAAAAGTGGTTTGATCCGGTGGTGTGGTTGCAAGAACTGGTGTTGTTCTTGTGTAGGCTAGTGACAAATTGTGGTTGAGCTTGTGAAGTGAATAACAAAGCTTTCTTTGCTTTGTGCTGCTGTGATTTAAACTACCCCTCACTCCTCTGTTGTTGACACCTCACGGCATGCAATCAGGTGTGTGACATGCTTCATTGTTGGATTTGGCTATGGATGAGATCAAGTGAATTTGATCAATTACACCTTCCGTTTACTATTCTATGTCCTGGTGAAACTTGCCCCTTTATGCCTATGATGTTGTCCTGAGGCTTTAAATTTTGAAAAGAATAGATTCTACACTTGATGAATTTAGTCCCTTTTTATCTAAACTTGCTCAATGATGTATTGGAAATAGTGCATCTCACTGTTAAAGACTAAGAGCAAACTAACACTAACCCCCCTCTCTTTCTGTCTTTGTTTGCAGGTACAAGACCAAGTGATGAAGAATAACAAGATTAGAATAGGATTTAGTTTAGGACTCGTCTTTAATCCTTCATTTGTAATCTTTTCTATTTTTTCTCCTTTGTAAGAACAATGTAATATATATTTATTATTTAATAAAGCTTTTATTTCTTTGAGAATTGACCATGTGATGTCTTTACTTCATATACATTTGTATTAATTTATTAATTGTTGAATAAACTAAAGAATTAAAGTAACTGTTTGAGTTATTGTTTTTGTAAAGTTTCAATTCTCTTTATTGTTTTATAACAATTAAATATTCAAACAATATTAACTAATTCTTTTTGGACAACAATTAAACACTAATTAATCCTAACTTTCAAATCTTTTTTGAATGATTCAAATCTTAAATATGAATTCTAATTATTCACCCAAATTCATTATAATTCCTAAGGATCATGTTAGAATTTATAGCAAACACTCCTAAGAGATAAATCCTAACTCAAAGTAGTGAAAGAAACTCTGATCTCCCCAGGGTTTTGTTTAGCAAAAAATTTACCCCAAATTTACAGATGAATGCATGCAAATGCACAAATTTCTATTTCTACCCTTCGTTGGTTCCTAAAAGCTAGGATGTTACATGTTATCATCAATCAGAAAAACCACTTAGGGAGGAAATCCCCTTTCAGTGTGGTAGTTGGTATTGTACCACCATTCAATAAGGACAACCACTAGAACCATTTCTTGGGACTCTCAAAGGCCATGCATCTAAGATAATTCTCTAGGCATTGGTTCACCCTCTCAGTCCGACCATCAGTCTAAGGGTGGTAGGAGGTGCTAAAGTTTATCTTGATGTCCACATACTTGACCAATTCCAACCAGAGAGCACTGGTGAAGATTCTATCCATGTTTGTTACTATGACAGAAGGTAACCTATGCAACTTGCGACATGGTCAATACATAGTTGGCAATTTGTTTGACTGTATAAGGGTGGTTGAGACCAATGAAATGAGCATACTTGGTGAATCTATCAACAACTAATATCACATTGTTACCTCCTAAAGTGGGCAAACCTTCAATGAAGTCCATCTTGACATGAGTCCAAGCTTGCTCGGGCACCTTTAGAGCTTGATAGTCGGGGGTAAGGTGTGCTCATATTTATTTTTCTGGCATATAGCACATTCCTTAACATACTCAATTACTCCTCTTTTCATTCTTCTCTACTGAAAAACCAACTTAATCCTTTTGTGAGTGGCTTGTTAGTTGTTACCCAGAATGACCACCAAGGGAAGAATCATGGAAGGAAGAAAATATCTACTTCCTTAGCTCCATATTGTCACCTACTACAATATTGTCATGGAATCTTAGAATCCACTTTTGAAGCTATATCTAGGTGTAGCATTGGCATCAATTCTCTGTTTAGCCAATAATTCCTTGCATTCCTCATCCTCTAGATAGCTATTACACTTGACTATCCATGATGGCACCACAATGTGATTGCGTGTATTATGCGTATCATTGGCACAATTCTTGAGAGTGCATTAGCTACTCTTTCTCTTCCTTCTTGTACTCCACCTTGCGGTCATAGCCAGCAGCTTAACTAGCATCTTGTGTTGTATTCCCTCAGTTAACTTTTGCTCATGAATATATCTTAAACTCTATTGGTCAGTTCACGATCACTAAAGGGAGCCAAGTAATGCTTCCACTTCTTTAATGACTCAATAATTGCTAGAGCTTCCTTGTCATAGGTTGACATTGGTGTTTCCTTAGGTCCCAAGGCCTTGCTCATAAAAGCTATGGGTTTTCCCTCCTGCATTAATACAACTCCCAACCCATATCCACTAGCATCTTCCTCAAGCACAAATGGTTGCTTCTAGTTTGGTAGGGCCAAAACAGGGTCCTTTACCATTATTTCCTTGAGTTTTTGAAAGGCTTGTTGTTGTTCCTCTCCACACACAAAGCCATTATTTTTCAAAGCCACAAATAGTGGTTTGCACACAACATTGTACCCTTGAATGAACCTCCTGTAGTATCATGTTAACCCTAGGAAAGCTCTTAATTGAGTCACATTAGTAGGTACTTGCCACTTAGTCATGGGATAGATCTTTTCTGGATTAGTGGTAACTCCTTCTCCAATGATAACATGCCCAAGGTACTCCATTTTTGTCTATCCAAACTCACACTTGCTCATTTTAGCTAGCATCTTGTTCTTTTTTAGGATTTCTAGTACCTTCTTGATATGCTTCACATGGCTTTCTAGATGATCACTGTAAATTAGTATGTCATCAAAGAAAACCAAGACATACTTCCTCAACCGTTCAGGTAATACTGAGTTCATCAAGGTTTGGAATGTTGCTTGAGCATTAGTAAGACCAGCGGGCATCACCGGAATTCAAAGTGGCATCGTGAGTGTTGAATGATGTTTTCTTAATGTCATATGCATTCATTTTGACTTGATGATAACCAGACCTTAGGTTGATTTTTGAAAATACTTAACTCCATGAAGTTCATCAATAGATCTTCAATCATTGGAATTGGATACTTGTTTTGATAGTCATAGAATTTAGGAGCATGTAATCAATGCACATTCTCCAAGTACCATCCTTCTTCATTACCAATATAGCTCGGGAGGCAAAGGGACTCATATTAGGTCTTTTCACCTTACTTCTTAGTAACTGGGCAATTATATTTTCTATTGCTTCCTTTTGGTAATGAGGTACCCTATAGGGCTTGGTGTTAACAGGGATGAGTGGAATGGTTTGGTCACAATCCCTTTCATGTGGTAGATAATTAGTCTCTTCAAAAAGTTCCTGGTAGTCAGATAGGATACTTTGCATGACAGGGTTCTCTGTAGTAGTCATAGTTTTGTCCTTTGCAGGATTCTGAGATAGATCACAGCTCTAGACCTTTGCTTGGGCATCATTTTCTGTAGTTGTTCAGAGTTGTTAATTTACTTCACCTTGACCCAAGTTTCATCCTTAAAGGTCACCTTATTTTCTCCATGGTGCTCAATGGATAGCTCCCTCTTCTTGTAATCAAAAGCCACTAGACTATGAGTATACATCGAGTTTGTGCCAAATATAATGTCATATCCCTTTAATCCACCACCCCGAAGTTGGTGTCGAATGACTCTCCTTGTACAGTATATTTACAATGTTGGCATTGGGTTTTACTCCACATCTCCCTACCACTTGCCACAATGATTCTTAGAGAGGGTGCCTCTAGGAATGGTAACTTGGCCTTCATAGCAAACTTTGTGTCAATGAAGGTACCACTACTACCAGAATCCATTAGTGTTGTAGCCTTATGTCTCCCAATTAACACAGTTAACACAAAGGTGTCAATAATGTTGCCAATTCCTTGCACAACATGTGAAGATAGTGTAGCTACTTGAGGTTCAACTTCAGGTGGAGCATCTCTTTCTCAGTTTCTGAATTAGGGCCTTCTTCCCTAGGGTCCTCATAAATGTCTTCGTCTTCTAGTGTAATCATAGCTCTAATCTGATTATTCATCTTTCATTGGAGCTTATGGCCATGAAACCACTTTTCATTGCATCTAAAGCATTTGCCATTCCTTTGTACCAAGCTTCTAGCTTCAGTCCTGGTTTCATTGGGAGTGACATGGATCCAAACTAGCTTATAAGTGTTAGACTTGTTATGAATATAACTTGGATTTTTGTTGTACCCCCACTATAACTGTTCTATGGCATTGGACTAAAATGGTTGTTACTTTTCTTGAAGGGAAATGATTTCTTATACCTCCTGGCTAGCCAATAAGCCTAATGTAAACTGTCAGGCCTTTGCACTTGGGTAAGGTTTTGCACATAGTCCTTTAACCCAGACATAAAGCTTCTAACATAATAATTCTCAGGAAGGTTGGGATTGTCATTCCTAACCCCTCTCAGTGTGGCTTCAAACTCATTGATATAGGCATCAACTGTGGTGACTTGTTGGATCTTGTGGAACATTGCCACCAAGTCATACTCGGATAGCTCTGGAAACCTCTTCTTTAACTTTCTACAAAAGTTTTCCCTCGATCTCAAAAGTGTCAAAGATCCATCTAGCCATGTATCAGCCCACGATGAAAGTATAAGGTTGCTCTTTATATCTTACGCTCCTCTAGTATTTGAGCAAGCTTAAAAGTACTTTCAGCCTTTTTGATCCAACCCTCAACCTGTTCCCCTTTAAACTCAGGGAAGTCCATTTTTGGTCCCTTAGAAAAATGCCTATGCTACAGAGTGGAATTATCATTGTTAGCCCACTTGTCCCTTCTCCTTATAAATTTTGCCTTTGCATGTTGCTAGGCCCATTTCCTCCATGGTACTTCTCATTGTGAATGTCTTGAGGAATGCTGCGTCATCCTGTTGGCAAGGCCACAATAGTAACAGAGGCTTGAGAGATACTGGTATGCTTATTGCCTCAAGCAAGGTTGCTCAATATGGTTGATGCATGTAAAATGCATCCATGAACTTTGTAGTTTATTGTACAAAAATCCCTATTAACTTGCAACTTTATTATATTTATTGGGACTAACCTGCTAATAGTTGCAAAAGTGCACAAGTTCTTGTTTCACACTTTGTTGTGTAGGAAATACGCAAATATGGAAGGAAACCAGTCATTATGGTGAAATTCGAAGTTTCCTAAAATCTGTCCTTGAAAAACAGTTTTAAAAGATTGCCACGATAGCCTCTGAAGATGGTGTCAAACGTAAATAAGTAAAATTCATGAACGGGCATCGAACTTGTCAAATTTTTCAATACGGTCACTATACTTAGAAATACATTATGTACGGTCATGGAATACACAAAGGAACTCATTTTGGTCACTTGTCATGGTAGAGATACGTATTTAGTTGATGTGGCACAGTGTTGATTCTATTGACTAGTCCACCATTTGCAAAAACGCCCTTTATAATATGCTTTTATATTTAATGTCTAGAGGTATGACCTATAGTGTAGACAGACAGTGGAGACCCACCAGTATAGGGCCCACCCATCTTCCTCCTCATCCCTGATCCCCATGTGACATTTCCCTCGTTACATACTGCTCCTAGCCACCTGATTCATCGCTACCACCGACTGCCCATAGCCCAATTCATCACCTCACAGTCGCCTCGCTTGAACTATTGCGATTGGTGTACGATGTACTATTTAGGGGGCACAGCCAGGGCATCGAATTGGTTCTCCGCTTGAGAGCCTCCAATCAATCGATCAACTAGAGGTAGGGAGCAAAGCAAATAAAGGCATAGGGAGCAAACTAATCTACTCCTAGTTTGTTGGATCAAGTCAATCAGAAAATCAGTTGATAAAGTCAATAATTGTGTGAGCGTGCGGATCTTTGTTCGGACATGTACATGCTCGCCATTGTGACCCCGCGCCGGAGAAACCGGCAACCTGCGCACCGCATCATTTGTCATGATGGACTATCATGGCGGTGAGGAGCAGCCGAGGAGGCACTGCCACCATCCTCGTACTAAGCCTAGTGGCGTGGGATATAGTGTCGGCCGCATAGTCCCTAGAGCACACTATTCAGAGAGGAACGCTCCCCTGCCGCCCGATTAGTCACCGCCGTCTGCTCCCCACCGCGTGTGTGGTGGCTTGAGGTAGGAGAGCGAAAGGACCGGGAAGAGAGCGTGTGTGGCGTGCCGCTCGATTCACCATCGGCCGCTCCCCATGTGGCAGTGGCGGGCAAGCGCCACTGGCTCCTCGACACCTACGTGGAGGCGACATGATTCATGAGGACGCACGCTGGAGAGGACAAGGGAAGCACGCGGTGAGGGGATGGAAGCGGTGGTGGGCTCTTGCATTTTTCAATTTGAACTTGATGTTTTTAATTATTCAAAAATAGTCTCTAGTGAGTTCTTAAGGGGCTCAAATATGGGGCCCACTCAGTGCCACGTCGACGAATACATTGCTCTATGGAAGCCTAGTGACCATAACGAGATAACCACCGTATTTAGTGACCGTAAATTACGTATTTCTAAGATCGATCACTGTATCGGAAAAGGGTGCCAAGTTCAGGTACCATCGGTGGATTTTACTCAACGTAAAAAGTCAAAACATTAAATTTGTGGGGAATTTTACCCTGATGATTCTACCCTAAGCGATGTTGGAGATATGCCCAAGAGGCAATAATAAAGTGGTTATTATTATATCTTTATGTTTATGATAAATGTTTATATCCCATGCTATAATTGTATTAACCGAAAATACTAATACTTGTGTGTTTTGTAAACATAAAAGAGTCCCTAGTAAGCCTCTTGTTAAACTAGCTTGTTGATTAATGGATGATCATGGTTTCCTGATCATGGACATTGGATGTCGTTAATAACAAGATCATATCATTAGGAGAATGATGTAATGGACACACACACCCATAGTAAGCATAGCATAAGATCAAGTCATTAAGTTTGTTTTGCTACAAGCTTTTCAAATGCATAGTAACCTAATCCTTCGACCATGAGGTTATGTTAATCACCATCACCGGATGGGTACTTTGATGACATCAAGCGCGCTTAAATGGGGTGGTTATAAAGGTGACATTGGGTATTCTGAAAGTATGTGTTGAAGCGCATGGACCAAGATTGGGATTTGTCCATCCATATGACGGATAGATATGCTCTGGACCCTCTCGGTAGAATGTCATCTAGTTAGCTTGCAAGCATGTGACTAGGTCACAAGGGATGACATATCATGGAATGAGTAAAGAGTACTTATCAGTAACGAGGTAGAACAAGGTATGGAGATACCGACGATCAAACCTCGGATAAGTAAATGTCAGCGTGACAAAGGTAATTGGTTTCGTATGTTAAATGGTTCTATCGATCACGAAGTCATCGTTGAGTATGTGGGAGCCGTTATGGATCTCCAGATCTCGCTAATGGTTATTGATCGGAGATGTGTCTCCATCATGTCTGCATATTCACGAACCGTAGGGTGACACACTTAAGGTTCGAAGTTGTTTTAAGTAGATATGGAATGTGTGTTGGAGGCCGAATGTTGTTTGGAGTCTCGGATTGGATCCGGGACATCACGAGGAGATCCGGAATTGTCCGGGGAATAAGATTCATATATTGGGGATCATTTTCTAAGTTAGGAAATGTTCCGGAGTATTTGTATGGGGATTCTAGAAGGTTTGAATGTTCGGAAGGTTCTAGAAGATTTCTTGGAGTTTACTTGAAAACCAAGAAAGGATCAAGGAATCCTTGTGGGGTAAGACAAGGATTAGTGGGGAATGGGACTCTCCCCACCTCCTTGATCCGCCGGCCAAGGGAGAGGGGAGTCCTACAAGGACTCCACCTCCCCATGGCGCCTCCCTCCTTTAAATAGAGGGGTGGAGGCACAAACCCCCTTGCCCCTTCTATTCTCTACATCTCAAGTTGCCTCTCTCCTCCTCCTTCCCTCTTGCTCGGCTTAAGCCTGCAGAATTCTCTACTCCACCACCACCACCACACCGTCGTCTGCTGGGATTCCGTGGAGATCTACTACCTCGCTTCTCGCTGGAGCAGGAGAGGAAGGTCTACTTGACTCCGCGTGTGACCATTGCGGAAGCGCTGCGGAAGGATCGTCTACTCGATCTTGAGATCGGCAAGTGATCGACTACATCAACCACGAGATCCGATCTCGTAGCAGCTTTCGGTCTACAACGGTTAGTACAGATCTATCTCGTTGCACATGTCTAATAGATTAGATCTTTGCTTTTATCTAGATAAGATCTGGGTTTTGTTAGTTCTTGCGGTAGAATTTTTTTGTATTACATCCTATGAACCCATCGGTGGTATCGAGCCGTGTCTATCGTGAATCTGTTGCAGAGTAGAACACAATGGTTTTGTGGGCTTTGGTGCTCGTCTGTCTTTTGCTTTTGTACTTTGCATCTTGCTGTATGGTGGGATGAAGCGGCTGGGCTAACCTTACATGTCATCGCACATGAGACTTGCTCCACAGTTGACGATACCTTTCGTATTGCACAAGTGGCTTTCTTGGTGTCTATCTCTCCATCATAGCATAGATCAATCTACACTTTGCACTTGATAGCACTTGTATCAATGTTGTGGTTCAGTTTAGTAGGTAAGATCCGTTCTTATTAAAGCCCCAAACCACATAAAACATGCAAATAAAATTAGGCGTCTAACTTGTTTTGCGGGGTTTTGTGATGTGATATAGCCATCATGTGATTGTGATTATATTTGATGTATGCAATGATCCTTGTTGTAATATGGCAACGGCGAGAACTAATGGTTGTCTTTAATTCTGTTAAGACCTGCGTGTCTATTCATCTTATAATAGCTTTATTCCAAGTAGTTGTAATAGTTGCTAGTGATGATGGACAACCATGAGCGGCGCCCTTGACCTTGGCCTTAATCTTTGGTGATGATGGAGATCATGTCCGTGCTTTGGAGATGGAGATCAAAGGCATAAGAAGAAAGGGCCATATCATATCACATTAATTATGAATTTCACGTGATGTTAATCCTTTATGCATCTTGTATTGCTTAGATCGCGGTAGCATTATAAGATGATCCTCTCACTAAATATCAAGTAATAAAGTGTTAAGTCCTTAGTAGGCACCGTTGCTAAGACTCGTCGTTTGAAGCATCTCGTGATGATCGTGTGATAGATTCTCGTGTGCATCTGACGGGTGCAAACCAGATTTGCACATGCGGATACTAAGGTTAACCTTGAGCCTAGCATGTACATACATGGTCTCGGAACACGGAATACCGAAAGGTAAAGCATGAGCCATATGGATGATATGATGAACATGTTGATTGTTCGCCTTTAAAGCTACATCATCTCACGTGATGATCGGACTTGGTGTAGTGGATTTGGTTCGTGTAATCACTAAAACAACTCGAGGGATGTTGTTTTGAGTGGGAGTTCATTTGTAATTTGGATTAGTCAAACTCAATTTATCATAAACACAATCAAAGTGAATTTGCATAGTTTGTTGTAGTCATTGGCATCCGTTCACCACCTTACGCTTAGTTATAGTTGAGATAGTGGAACTATAGAAATTCTGGATATTTGCTACTGAATGGTATCGTATTGTTTTGAGTGTCAATCTAAAGTTTAAAAGTCCTGTTGCAAACCTTCAGCAAACTCCGTTTACTCTATGAAGTTTAATAAACAGTATTAAATCAAGAGTAACAATTCCAGTGTTAGTATCTAATGTATCATGTTTGCCTCCATGATTCTTGATACTCAAAAGATTGTTTTTAATATCAAGTTTATCTAAGACTGAAAGCAATGTTTGAAACCATCATATGTGAAAGGTATTGTGATATCTAAAACAATGTGTTGGTTACAACATGATAGAGTATATGTCCTAATATTTGATGAGAATTTGTGAAGGTTGGAGACTCTAGTCGTCCTAATCCTCCAAAAGGTTTTGGAAAAGAAACATTATACTCGCAATTCACCTTTATAAGCTATAGCAGCTTGATCATGAAAGTTGTCATAATAAGGATGAATAGAATATGTAAGTAAAATGTTTACTACACTAAAAGATTACTAAAGAATGGAATTTTGAAAGAATGCCAAACATTTGATGAAGGTGATCCACTTCAAAGTGCAAGTCCAAAGGTATTAGTATTTGACTATACACACTTTGTACTATGTGTCATGTGAATGACACCACTATTGATGTTGATAGATTCTTTTAAAAGAAAAGGAATTGTTGAAAGAGAATCTATAAAATATTTGGCGAGAAAAGAAAAGATTGGAGATATCAACTTAGGTATATAAAAGATACATGTTATGGCTGTATTCCTTGGTTGTTAAACAATGTGGTTAAGGGTATTGGATGCGAATTGGTTGGTATGAAGTGTCATACGAGGACAACACAATTCATGAACTGCAATGGCCTAAGTAACTAGCAAGAGAATATGTGATGATGTTCATCGAAAACAAACAAAGGGTTGTTGTGTTGCTCGTTAACATCAAAGCTTACCTTCAAGATTTGTTTCAATAATTGTTATTTTGATCAGGTATTATGATGACAAAAGGTTGTTCAAATAATTACCGTATTCCATAATAGATGGATGATATACAAGTCTGGTTGGAGAAATAACGACCATAAAACTAATGCTAAAATGTCGCAAGACAAATGATTGAAAGATCACTTGCGAAGTTACATCACTGTTTAAATTATATTAGGGATACATGAAGAAACTCCATGTTGATGGATTTTTGGAGTCTTTGATTTTGATCAAATGACGCTTGTGATACTTTCCTGGAGATAATTAAAACTCCGTTCGTAGGCCAAAAGAGGCAGACGACTAACTGATTGGAATTTGTACATATTGATGTATATAGTCCATTATGTGTAGTCGTGGGCGATGGATTTCAACTTCATATGTTTTCTCCAAAGATTTGAGTGAGTATATGTATATACTTAATCAATAAGGAAGAAGTATGAAACATTTGAAAATGTTCAAAGACTTTCAAGATGAAGTGGAAAATCATTGTAACAAGAAAATAAAAAGTTTATGATTGGATCATAAAGAAAGATGTTTGAGTTACAAGTTTAGCAAAACACCTAAGATTTGAGGAATCGTTCCATGGATTTGCATTTCCCAAAACACCATAGGAGTATGGAGTGTTCAAGATATGTAATGAAACCTTGTTTGACATGGTAAGATCAAAGGTGTCATTTATAAAACTGCCATTATATTTTAAAGATTAAAGCTTTAGTGACTACCGCTTTTACCTTTGAAAAGAGCTCCATCGTGATCCGTTGAAATGACACCATATAAGTCATGGTTTTGGATAAAACCAGGTTGTCCTTTCTTAAATTTTTGGTATGCTAGGCATAAGTAAAATGTTTACAACCAAAGTCGGATGAGCATGTCTTTATAGGTTATTTCGAATAACCATTGGGTATTCCTCCATAACACCGAAGACAAAGTGTTTGTCGCTTAGAATGTCGAGTTTCTTAAGAAGGAATTTTGGTGAAAAGTTAAGTGGGAGGACAATAGAACTTTGACAAGGTTGTTGAACCTTGGCTAATATGTGCTAAGTTAACATGGCGTCGGTAAGTGTCGGAGGCGACAACAATGCTCATGGCTCCGTGCCTCAAAGGATGTGGTCACGGGATCTAAGTTCCTATTGAACCAAGTAGGTCGGGTAAGTAATCAAATGCCAAGATTTGAGAGTTAAATCATTGTTGTTTGATAATGATGAACCGACTACATGCAAATAATCAATGATGGGCCCGACCGTTAAGTGGCTTGAAGCCATAAAATCCGTGATAATTCCATACACGAAATCAAGCTTTGAATTTGAAAGACCCTCGGAAAGGTGCAAGACCTTACGATCGTATATGGATTTATAAAGAAAGAGACATGGATGTTTCACATCTATGAAATAGTCGACATGTCGGAAAGAGTTTACGACAATGTTCAAGGAATTGACTATGATAAGATTTGATCTTTCATAGCGATATTTAATGCAGACGGATTAATGTAGCAACCACTACATATATTTTGGTATATGGTAGTTGAACAAACAAAACAAGTTCTTCTAATAGAATGGTTACCTAGGATGTGTCCATGACACGATCCAAAGGTTTTGTTAATTCAAGGATGCTAAAGAGTATGCAAAACTTCAATGGTTGAAGTGAGCATCGTGAGTTGGAATCTTCACCGTGATGAAACCGTTAAAGGTTTAATTTCATCGAGAGCGATGAAGATGTTTGCATTTGCAAGAAATTAAGTGGGGCGCTAAGACATATTTCTAATACATTATGTGAAAGACATATTGTTGATTAGAAATGATGTATCTTTATTGACACAGTTAAGAATTTCATTTCGATGAAAGACTTAGGCATAACCAAGAATTAGGCATCAATGTCTATATGGATAGATTGAGGCAGCTAATATGGTTTTGCCAAATGTACATAGATAAGATGTTGAATGAGTTCAATATGGAAACAACAAGAAAGGTTTTGGCCTTGCGGAAAGGACTGAATCAAGATTCAAGTGTGTTGACACGAGATTCAAGTGTTTTGACACTTGGTGAAATCACAAGAATATTTTGATCAATCATTCTTTGAGATGTACACATCCAAATATGTCCTATGCTCTAAATGTTATGAGCATATACCAGAATGACTCATAAGATGATCATTGGACAAATAGTAGGGATATTCCTATGATCTTTGGAAGAACTAAGAATATATTATTTACATAGTGATGACAAATAGTTCATTGTAAATTGTTACATTGATACTAGTTTTGTCACAAATTAAGTTTATCTCAATTTAAACTATGGGTGGCACAATGTAATGGAAAGGAAGTTCCATAACAGATTTGGTTGAGTACCAAAGTTAAAACATTGTGACAGATACTACAACAAAAGGCTAAGTATATGACTGCTATTGTAGCAGCAGATGAGGGCATTTGCGTCAAGTAGTTTGTTATCAAACTAGGTGTGGTTCATAGCGGGAAAATACTATGAAGATACATTGTATGACAATTGTATCAACATGATTTAATCCCAAGGAACTAAAGGTCTCACCAAAGGACCAAATTTATACAATGCCATCTCATTGGAGAATGAGTAATGTGTAGAGACGCAAGGACATGCAAATACACACGAACCTGGAAGTGTCAGATCCGAAGATTATGTTTACCACTAGCAATAGTGTCTATACAACACCAGAAAGCCATAGGTGTTGAGTGCACAAGTTTTTAACTAGATTATTGACTCTAGTGCAAGTGGGAGACTGTTGGAGATATGCCCAAGAGGCAATAATAAAGTGGTTATTATTATATCTTTATGTTTATGATAAATGTTTACATCCCATGCTATAATTGTATTAACCAGAAACACTAATACTTGTGTGTTTTGTAAACATAAAAGAGTCCCTAGTAAGCCTCTTGTTAAACTAGCTTGTTGATTAATGGATGATCATGGTTTCCTGATCATGGACATTGGATGTCGTTAATAACAAGATCATATCATTAGGAGAATGATGTAATGGACACACACCCATAGTAAGCATAGCATAAGATCAAGTCATTAAGTTCGTTTTGCTACAAGCTTTTGAAATGCATAGTAACCTAATCCTTCGACCATGAGGTTATGCTAATCACCATCACCGGATGGGTACTTTGATGACATCAAACGCCGCTTCGTAACTGGGTGGTTATAAAGGTGACATTGGGTATTCTGAAAGTATGTGTTGAAGCGCATGGACCAAGATTGGGATTTGTCCATCCATATGACGGATAGATAGGCTCTGGGCCCTCTCGGTAGAATGTCATCTAGTTAGCTTGCAAGCATGTGACTAGGTCTGGGGATGACATATCATGGAGCAGTAAAGAGTACTTATCGATGTGAGGTAGAAAAAGGTATGGAGATACAAACGATCAAACCTCGGATAATTATAGTATCGCGTGACAAAGGGAATTGGTTTCGTATGTTAAATGGTTCTATCGATCACGAAGTCATAGTTGAGTATGTGGGAGCCATTATGGATCTCGAGATCCGCTAATGGTTATTGATCGGAGATGTGTCTCCATCATATACGCATATTCACGAACCGTGGGTGACACATAAGGTTGAAGTTGTTTTAAGTAGATATGGAATGTGCGTTGGAGACCGAATGTTGTTGAGTCTCGGATTGGATCCGGGACATCACGAGGAGATCGAATTGTCAGGGAATAAGATTCATATATTGGGGATCATTTTCTAAGTTAGGAAATGTTCCGGAGTATTTGTATGGGGATTCTAGAAGGTTTCAGAATGTTCCGGAAGGTTCTAGAAGATTTCTTGGAGTTTACTTGAAAACCAAGAAAGGATCAAGAAATCCTTGTGGGGTAATACAAGGATTCGTGGGGGAGTAGGACTCTCCCCCCACCTCCTTGATCCGCCAGCCAAGGGAGAGGGGAGTCCTACAAGGACTCCACCTCCCCATGGCGCCTCCCTCCTTTAAATAGAGGGTGGAGGCACAAACCCCTTGCCCTTCTATTCTCTAGATCTCAAGTTGCCTCTCCTCCTCCTTCCCTCCTGCTGCAGCTTGGCGAAGCCCTGCAGAATTCTCTACTCCACCACCACCACCACACCGTCGTGCGCTAGGATTCCGTGGAGATCTACTACCTCCATTGCTGCTGGCTGGAGCAGGAGAGGAAGGTCTGCCGACTCCTTGCGTGTGACCCATTGCGAGCAGGCGCTGGAAGGCAGCTGGAAGGATCGTCTACTCGATCTTGAGATCGGCAAGTGATAGACTACATCAACCACGAGATCCGATCTCGTAACGCTTTCGGGTCTACAAGGGTTAGTACAGATCTATCTCGTTGCAGATGTCTAATAGATTAGATCTTGGCTTTTATCTAGATTAGATCTAGGTTTGGTTCGTTCTTGCGGTAGAAATTTTTTGTTTTCCATGCTACGAACCCATTAAACGAGGCGGGTGTCACCAAGGTGGCCGCAAAGGCATCTTATGAGCTCAAAGAGCACCAAGGAACCCAACTCCTGCCTGTCGATACCACCCATGGGGAACTGTCCCATTGCCATGCCCGCATCTTTGCGTGCTTCATAAAGGCCAGGCTAGTTCCACCGATGTCGCGATTTCTGCAGGCGGTGTTGTCCTCATATAACCTGTTATTAGCGCGTCTCCATCCCAACACAGTCATGGCCCTAACTATCTTCTAGTTATTCTGCGAGGGCTTTGTTGAGGGGTGAAGCCACTCGTTCCCCTCTTTCGTCATTACTTTATTCCTCGGATTGAGATTGGGGATGCGATCTCGCGCTAGGTCACCTTCCGCCTCCACGACGGCCTCATGACCACTATCTTCGTGTCGACAAGAAGAAGTGGTATGAGTGGCGGGGCCTGTAGTGCTACGCCCGATTTGGAGAGGTCTCCGAAGAGGTTCTCGCTGAGCCTTCTACTCCCCTGGCCCGCCAACTAGGACGGGGTGACCTAGGGGAGCAGGATGCTGAGTTTGCTCTGATGTACAACCAGATCAAGATGCTTCACGACCAAAACCTAAAGGGTTGTTATGTGGTGCAGGAGTATGTCTCCCGATGTGTTGCCCCTTTACAAGAGAGTTCGCTCCTGGCATGGGAGTACGTTGGTGTGGAGAACCAAACACGGCTCTTCGTTGGGCCACACACAGTGGTCGACTTGGCCACATAGAAGGAAAATATTAACTCGTTGATGGGCAATTGTGATGCCCCGGGGCCTCTCTCGGGCGGTGTTTTTCTGCTTCACCGTTATGCAAATGGTGTTGGCCTTGATCATCCGGTCGATGCCGCTTTTCTAGCAGTAGGGATTGGCGCACATGGTCCTCCCCCACTGAATATGCGGCACACAACAATAGGGTCCACAGGGAAGCCACGGCCATAGCTCAAGGTGCCGGTGATGGGGAATAGTGCTCTATGGCGATTCGACATGCTCCCGCTGCGTGAGCCTCATGACCCAAGATCATGATCCAGGGACCACTCTTCCTGGTGGGAGCTCCTCCTCTATAGCCACCAATCCTGATTTAGAAGGGTAGGAGGATGAGGAGACCCCGCTTGCCTGTAGGTCACGAGGGCAACTCTTGTTGCCTTAGACATGTTCGTCTCTAGGACATGAGTTCCTTGGCTGGGGCGACTCACAGGGGTAGCGAAGGGTTCCGCGCCTATGGGGTGGGTGGTCCGAGCGGATCAGCCCCCAGTGGCAGGCCCGTTCTTACCCTCGGCGAGGTAGGTGCTGGAGCTAAGAAACTGGTATTTCTCCTTCATGAGGAAAAGGCTACTCCCTCTTCCCTTCACTCTTTATGTTTCAGGCTTTGCAAAAATTGAAGTTCTCTATAGATGCAGCTAGGTGAACAATCCTATATGAAGAGAACGACAACAAGTAACAAGCGGTAAGGACAACTAGTAAAGGAGAGGGCGAGTAAATCAATGAGAGACATAGAGATATAATTCCCGTAGTTCAATTCCAAGTAAGCTACATTTATGTTGCAGAGGTGTTGGGGCCACACAAGGTCACCCAAGCACCACAAAGGCCTTACCTTCTTCTCTAGTGAACTCACCACAAAGGCGAGCCCACTTTCCACTAACCGGTGACCTTGAAGCTGCCAACCAAAACCTTTACAACAAGGTTTAGAACAGTCTCCACAACTCAATTGGAGTTCCCACAATGACTCCATGAAGCTTCACAACACATGCCTAGGCTTCGAGGACATACTACACCATCTAGGGTTCCAAGAACCCAAGAGTAACAAGATCCATAATGGATGGGTGGGGGAATCAAATTTCATTTGGTGAAAGTGTAGATCTAGGTCACCTCTCCCACTCCTCAAAAGATCAAGAGGTTTGGATGGCTAGGGAGAGAGATCTAGGAGGATTGAGCTCTTGTATTAATGGATGAGAGAGAATATTGAAGAGTTAGGTGGGAGGAGGAAGAAGGTCTCCTTAAATAGGGCCCTTCAATTCAAACCGTTACTTTAAGTGACATCAACAATACTACTATCGATGGGGGCAGAACCTATAGTTAGGCCAGTTCCAATGGCTCGAAAGCCATGGAAACTGCCTCGGAGTACAAGCCGAAAGTTCCTTTAGAGTGTGATCGGAACTTCTGACTAGTACTACCGGCCAACTTCCGGTCAAGTTCCACTAATAAACAATCTCAAAACAAAAGTTCTTGAGAAGCAGACATCACTTTGGCTGGACGGAACTAGGCCGGAAGTTACATTAGAAACTCATATTTGGAACTACCGTGGCTCATCGGAAGTACTAGTAGCGTAGGTACCACAGGCAACATGGTTGTGGAAGTGACGTGTTAGTACTAGTCGGAAGTTCCATTCAGTAAATGAGTAAGGTTATACCTTTGCACCAACATATGGTGAGAGATGATAGAATGGGCAACAATAGAGAGCTCCACCATATACATCCAACCACAATAATACTATGAGAAAACCACATAGATACCAACACATAGTATCATGTAGTACAAATAATAAAGTTCATAAACACACATAGATAAGAAGAATGTTCACGAGCATATAAGGATCAAAGAAAGAACGAGCTCATGACATAGCCCATGCAAATCTTGTAGCATCCTAATAGACATCTTTCTCCCCCTTTGGCATCAAGTCGCCAAAAATGGACACATACCAAATATACGCACCCCAACCACCAAGATACGGAGAGGAGGTCTCGGGGATCCAGGTAGCATCATGGCCCAGTCGGAGGAGGACTGGTGATGGTGTCTTGAGCATCATCTTCACTATTGATCCACTTGCAATTCTTGTCCACCCACTTGTCCTTGGGCATGGTGACAAATCTCAATTCTAGGGATACCTCAATATCGAGCTTTCTCATGATAGCCTTATCCCTCTTGGCACTGTGCCTCCTGTCCACATAAGCTTGATACTCATGATCTTGCATGAAACAAAACGACTTCTTGATCTTCCACATCAAGGTCTTGGCCCAAGAGGGCTACCTCTCTAGAGCGGGTAGTGTAAAATACTTCTCTTAATCATCATTAGTAGACACGTCCTTGAAGGAGATATGTCCTAGAGGCTAATAATAAAGTTGTTTTATTGATATATCTATAATTAGAAGATATGCATGTCGTGGTTTTTCGTGTACATGGGTCCTGTCTAGAGATGACGTGGTGCCATAAGCCCATGCTAGACACGGTTTCTCGTGTATGCAAGGTCCATCCAGACACGACATGGCGTCGTAGACTGTATCCTGCCGCGGTTTGTCACGGCAGAGAGGACCACGTGTATCCTATGTGGCATCATAGGCCCTAGATAGACGAGGTTCCTCGCGTTTGATGGACGAGCTGTCAGCATAGATTGTAGGCATCATTGATTTATCGTGATCGGTAGCACAACTAGTAGACTAGACTACGCCGCAAAAATCCTCTTCGGTCTACGATGGTCTTATAGCTTAAACCTTATGCTTCCCTCTTGTATATAAACATCTTCTTGCGTCTCTTCTTCAACATTCTATCAAATATTTCTTTTCCATACCATGCTTCTAAAGGCTCGGCTTCCTGCGCCCTACTTCTTTCGTAGAGCTCGCCAGTCGCTCTGGCTGAGCTCCGAGCGGATCAGGATATGGTTGTTCGACCTTGCGATGCATCCCACCTCACCAGCCGCGCTTCATCTCTTCGGTGTTAGACGCTCCGATACCACCATTCAGTGTGTTGACCCTTCCTGGACATTAGATTCTAGTCGTATCCGGTTCCTTCATCTTGCCAACGTCTCCTGACGAGGCGGCGCTTTTCTAGGTGATGCCTCACGTGTAGGATGTCTCTAGAGAAGCACCTCTCGCCATGTTTTAATCTCCGCTCTGGCATCATGTTAGCAAGCATCACTGCCTCGCTTTCCTTGCTAGGTGATGGTGTATTTCGACGCTTCTCCATCTAGTATCGGGCTTACGGATGTCGGCGCTTATGGCGTGGGTCTACAATGACGTTGTGCCTTCAAAGCGGATGAGAAGCTGTACGTCTACATAGGAGGTATTGCCCCGGATGAGGAAGGATATGTAGTGTAGTCCCGATTAGTCTGCTCAAGTATGTACAAAAGTCTATATTTTCGTTTTTAGTTGTTCTGTCGTATTTAGAATTAGGTGTTTCCTTAGCTATGTAACCTCATGTCTAACTGAGTGTATTCTGTAATAGTTGTTAGTATTGTGTTATATATAATTTTTTCTTTTCTGTTGTGTCTTCCATGGTGCGTTCTGCCATGAAATCGTATCTATTTATACGTTATCAAAGTCTTCTTCCTGTTGTGTGATACACACCTTTATCTGTATGTTCTATCGTAACTATGCGTGTTACGTTTTTTAGAGTGAATAACTATGCATATTTTGAACCATCGCTTGCATGTGTTATAGAAAAAAGGTGTTCGACGCCTACCGACTTCTCGCCCATCTTCTCGACAAGTTGAAACTCTGGATCAGAAACTATAAGTCATACACGAATCATGTGGTGTTTTTCAATGTGCTGTTGGTTCAGTTTCGTGCATGGTATGAAAATCATCACTATTATTTATTGCCATTAGTACTTAGTATTTGGACGATATCGTTAACCCTTCACGTCTATCGCGTACATTCACTCTGCATGTACGTGCTCTCGCACGGGGGAAAACGTTCTTCGTATGTGTTACATGAAGTTTAATGCCACGTCGCGCCGGATTTTATGTCGTCGCTTTGATGCCGCAGGTCGCTCGGTGTACTCTCTGTGGCGTTCTACATCACGATTAATCGAATGCTTGAGTGTGTCACATGTATGTCTCTCTCTTATCTCTTCTTGCTATTTATGTGTGCCTCTGGTTACGTCGCCTCTCCACCTTTTCCTATTACTAGTTCCCACGATGACACCTCCGAATAGCAGCGTGAGACGAGTGGGCAACGTTGATGTCTCTGCTATTCCTCGAGATATTGCACATGTATAGCCTGTACGGCTATTAGGTTTGTGTCATCCAATACATCATGTCAGACATCATCATCGGACGTGGCGTGCCGGTACTTCTCTACTGCTACCAAAACAGGGCGGTGACAAGGACCCGTCATGGTTTTAGCTTTACGAGCACGAACATCTTGAGCATGCTTGGGAGGAAAAAGAGGCGGAGGAAGAGAAGGAGGCCGCGAAGAATGCTCGTGTCGTGGAAGCCTCTAAGGAAGTAACATGGGAAGTCGTCCATGAAGAGCATGCGCATGCGGCTGAGGCTGCGTCTTTGGTAACGACAGTTGCCGAAGAAATCTGTAGAGTTGCTGATGTAGATATTTTGGCGGTGGGCATTGCTCCATCTACGGATCAAGCGGTCTCAAAGTCTCCGCCTATGGACGAGAAGGACGACCCAAATCATGAGTTGTTTTGTTAGAACCTGATGTTGGACTCCAGCGACGAAGACAACAACCCGCAAACCAATGTGTTTACATAGATTGTAATAATTTCTATTAATAATGAATAATATTTACTTTCTATCTTTACATATTGTGTATTTATTTCGTTTAGCGTTTTACTTAGATTTTTTCTACCTAGGAGTCATCCCTCACTATCATGTTAGCTATCAAAACATGTACGATCAAATCTTAAACAGTATTAGCGTAATGATTATGGGGCTGTTAACCCCGCTACCGTGTAAGTTGTTCTGCCTACCGGCCGCGCCCTAGGGGGTGCAGAGAAAATTCTAGTGTTCATGATAGTTTTGTATCTTGCTATAATTGTATTAAGTGGAAATATCAATACAGGTGTGATATATAAACAACCAGGTCCCTATAATCCTCTAGTACTAGTTCATTGGGGCAGCTGATGATCGAGGTTTCCAGATCATGGACTTATTAAAACGCACTTTATGAAGTGATGGACACACCCGGCCATATAATTGCAATGTTATCTAGTCAGAATGTTTAACATTGCAATATCTAGCATAGTGTAGTAACTTAGACTTTCGATCGTGAGATCATATTTAATCACTATCTCCCGTGACTACTTTGATCACATCAACCGTCATGTCCGTAACTTGGTGGACATAAAGGTGTGTATTAATATTCCGGAGGAATAGTTGATGCGTATGTATCAATATCAGATTTTTCTATCTGAGTGACGGATAGATACTCTGGACCCACTCGGTGACATTACATCAACGAGTTTGCAAGCATGTGACTAGGTCACGAGGATGTAATATCACAAGAATAAGTAAACATGTTTTTCAGTAACGATATCAAACTGGTATGAAGATACCGAAAATCAGGTCTTGGAAAAACTAGGTATCATTGTGCAAAAGGAATAAGACTTAGCGTTTAAAAGGTTTAAGCGATCATACAATCCGTGGAATGTGAAGGGACCATCATGTGTTTCTAGATACCGTTGTTGGTCATTGATCGGAGAGATGTCTCGATTATGTATGAACATTATCGAACCGTAAGGGTGTCATACTTAAGGGTAGAAATGATGCGGGTTGATCCACCACCGTAAGAGAAACATGAAGAGAGGCAGGAAGTATTCGGAGAGATACCAAAGTGTTCAAAAGTTATGAAAAGGAGTTTTGAATAAAGAAAATTAAATAAAAGGTATTTACTATTTAATTAATAGAATTAATATTAAATATATTTATTTAAATAAAGGAAAAAAGGCAAAACCCCTACATGGGCCCTCCTCGGAAGGGAGAAGGCCCAAGAGAGGGAGGCGGCTGCCCCTAGGTGGGCCAAGGCACAAAGGTGGGGGCTCCCACCTTGCCGACCCGATCTAGAGTGGGCTTGGCACGTTTGTGGGGCCCACCCCACTACCTCAGCCATCCCCGACCTCTCCCAATGTTTAGTCCCAGCTCGGGACTTGGAGGGTGGGGGTGCCTAGATTTTTCCTATATAAAGGGGGCCATTCCTCCTCAATTCTCATCTAACAATTGACCATTCGTCATTCTCTCTCCCTCCCTCTCTTCTTCTCGTGGGTATTCCCAAGTTTCGAACGTGCTCCACGAGGTAGAAAATTCTCCAACAAGCGCACGCTATCGTGCACCTATAATCAGTCCAGATCTGTTTCTTTCATTGCCTTTCTGGACCGAGGCCCATGAGACGTCTTTTACACCAGATGTGTGGAAAACTTGAACTTGTCATTAGTGGTGTTGGACGCTTTAATCCTTCTAGACCTTGAGGTCTGCTACGCTTGACTTCATAAGCAATGTTTGTGCGGGAACGTAATCATGCATCTAGTCTTCAAAGATATGAACATTGTATCGCACTCGTTACTATACTTCTTCATAGATAGATCTTGAGTTGGTGCATTCTCATAGTAGGATTTTTTCTATTTTCTTCCACGGAACCCCGGCCCTTCAGTGGTATCAGAGTGATCTATGCATAGATGTATCGGTATGAGTAGAACACATGTTAATTGTGTGGGCATTGATTTTCTAATTGCTGCCCTCCCACGTGTGCTTGCTCATACCGCGACAATGTTGGATGAAGGAGCCCAGACCGACCTTACATGTAACCTTACACGAGACTGGTTCCACGACTAACATATGGATTGTACCATATAAGTGGCTGGCGGGTGTCTGTCTCTCTGAAATTAGTTGATATGGAATTTACAAAGGACGACCCTGAAAAGGGATTAAAAGCGGCAACTAGTTAATCATGTTGTGGTTGGATTTGTAAGTAAGCAGTTCTTGTGCAAAATCCCAAATAGACATGTAAACCTTGCAAAGAAAAAGTAGAGGCATCTAACTTTATTTTGTCGGAGGGCAAGTGATATGTATGGTTTAGGTAAGTGTTTATGGGATGAACAACCGAAGGCTGGAGATCAAGGTGCGACAACCACTACTGACATGGGTATGATTACTCGGATGCTCATTATTCGCTACCCTACATCAGGTAAAAGGCCTACGGCCCATAAAGATTCCGGATAAAGGCCCAAGGAAGCAACCACAGAGACTTTTTATTGTATTAGGAAAGAAACCACGAACCGATATTATGTTGGTATTGTAATCACGCGTGTATGAAACCTATCCGCATACATCTTTGAGACCTGGCCTATTATATATAGGGAGGGAGCCCAAGCGAGGGCACCGAAATCTAGAGGACAACTTGTAATAGAGTGTTTTCCCAATATTCAGGCGACTTTGTCTTCATTGTTCTCCTGGCATCCGACGAAATCCCCAGCGTTCTCTTTTCCACGAAACCCCAAGTCCATAACCATGGGCATTGCCGAGGTTACCCCTCATCAATTGGCGCCGTCTGTGGGAAACCTGAATGTTGGAAACACGGATTCGGCGGAACGCCCTCCACCAAGCATCAACTCGACGAAAGAAAATCCATGCCCGCCCACCCTTGTAGTGGTACCCGTCGATTTCAACGGTGGATCCGATCTAATCATCGGAAGCCTCCACTTCCAAGTAGACAACATGGAGGAATCACACCCTTCGGCCCTGATCGCATCAGAACCGTCGGTGGGAAAGGCCACACCTATAGTAGTACCGGCATCGCTCGTTGGACCCTCCATAGACATCACAACTCACTGATGTCTACGCACTTCTATTCGTGTAGACAGTTGTTGGGCCTCCAAGTGCAGAGGTTTGTAGAACAACAACAAGTTTTCCCTTAAGTGGATCACCCAAGGTTTATCGAACTCAGGGAGGAAGTGGTCAAAGGTATCCCCTCTCAAGCAACCCTGCAATCAAGATACAAGAAGTCTCTTGTGTCCCCAACACACCCAATACGCTTGTCAGGTGTATAGGTGCACTAGTTTGGCAAAGAGATAGTGAAATACAAGTGCTATGGATAATTATAAGTGGTAACAGTGATAGAAAATAGCTTGCTGGCGTGAAAGAGACTAAAGACAAACTGAAATAAAGATATAAGCAAGCAAACATGTAACATATCTAATAGCAAACGGTGTTTCAGTGCTTAGAAACAAGGCCTAGGGATCATACTTTCACTAGTGAACACTCTCATATAAATATATTCTTCTTTATGATACTACTCTTAACTACTCTCCGGTTGGACACTCTAATCCATGGTAGGGCTATAACAACACACCTCAAAGTAAGACTTTCCCATCTAGATAACCCCACACTGTCACCTTGAGCACTAGATGGTTCCAACAAACACCACAATTTCATAAAGACATCCAACTCCAAATATAACTCATAACAAGTATTTGTAATCTCTAGCCTAAGTGCCACCATGGTGTGCACACTATCAACTTCACACACATGGGGAGAGTAGAGATCTATTAAAGCACTTGAGTAGCAAGGTAGATCTACTAGATTACAAGCTCATGATCTCAATAAGATCATGCATAGAGAGAGAGAGATGAACACATAGCTACCGATAGAACCCTTAGCCTCGAGAGAGAACTACTCCCTCCTCATCATGGGAATCAGCAACGACGATGGAGATGGTGGTGGAGATCGATGGAGATGGCTCCGGGGGAACTTCCCCGTCCCGGAGTCGAACAGAGACTTCTGTCCCAGATCTCCCTTGGTGGTGGTGGCACTGCGGAACATTTCTTGGATTTCTGATTGATGACCTAGGGTTTTTGCCTCGGGGGGAATATATAGGCGAAGGAGGCAAGGTCGGTGGCCAGCCAGGGGGCCCACACCATGCCTGGCGGCACACTGGGGTACCAGCGCTGGGGGGTGTGGCCACCTGTGGCCCCTCTCGACTCTCCTACAGCTACGTGAGTCTTCCGGGAAAATAGGAACTTTGGCTTTTGTCCCGTCCAATTCTGATAATATTCATTTTCTGACTTTCCTAGAACCAAAAACAGCAGAAAACAGGCAACTGGCACTTGTTAATAGGTTAGTCCAATAAAGTGTATAGAAAATACTCCAAAGTGTGGACAAAACACAAGAAAGTGGATAAAACCAAGCATGGAACATAAAAAATTATAGATACATTTGCAATGTATCAACATCCCCATGCTTAACTCCTGCTCGTCCTCGAGTAGGTAAGTGATAAAAAGAAAGAATAATTTTTGAGGTGACATGCACCATCATAAACTTGATCAAAGTATTTGTAAAACATTCAAAGCTGGGATCATAGTACTTCAATCATAACATGAAAGACAAAGTTCTAGCAATAAGACAAAGAAACTATGATGCAATGAAAAGGCACAAAAAAAGATTCATGAATAACAATGCTTTGCAAGACGTTTGTTTGTTTCACATAAAGAAAACATAGCATAATAGCATTCAGCTTGTCCCTCATAGAGTAGCAAATATAAATGCATAGGACACCTTCAAATTTCATAAGAGTGACTAGATACAAATAGTTTAAAACAAGCAATATCAAGTTATGCATCAATCAACTAGACTCGGGACAATGCACATAGAACTAAGAATGGCCACTATGCTCTCGAAGTAGGTGCATAAAGATAGAAGGTGGAGACTCAATATAATGTGGAAGAAGGGTCCTTCATAGAAGGAAGTAGGGATTCAAGTCTCATAAAGAGCTTCCAAAAATTATGGTACTTATAGCTTTTAGCTCTCATTGCCCCTATCATAAGCATCTTGAAGTGATTAAGGTTAAAGTGAACAAACTATGGTGTACATACTTGAGGAAGTATAAGTTAGAAATCTCATGTCCCTTGTATACGAGGGCCGCTCCTCATGCTACTCAAGTTTAGTCACCGGTAAGTTCTTGTCATTGTAAGTACATGTATATCATAGAGAACCGCCAATGGGGTACCCCTTGCCCGATGATACAGAAGAATCCCCATATCAAAATAACAAGGCAAGCAGACAACGAGCATCTTAGCAATCTTCTTATTTACCATGAGAATATGGTGCTTTTTTCTCTCTTTCCTCTTTTCATAATCTCTTTTTTTTCTTTCTCTTTCTTTTTCTCAATATAGGACTCTTTTTTTATAAGAAGAATGCTTCATAGACCGCTCATTATGGTTACGCTGCAGGTTTCCACCATGTCAGCATGGATTGAACCAATGACCAGGCGTTTCTCTAACACATATACATAACTCCATGGACTTACAAGCTCCCTTTCATTTCACAGCGACATCCATATACAAAGAGCATGATATCAACTAGGTACAAGTACCAAGTGCCATGTTGAAAGCGTTCCTCATGAAAGCATGGTTCTGCTAATTCCCAACAAATAAGTGCAAGCATATACAACATAGACGACACAATGGTTCAAGTTTATTAAGGGCAAGAAAAAATAAAGTGTGCCATCAAGTTCATGAGAGCTTTAATCACTAGTTTTCTCATAACAAGTTTAATTTGGAAGGTAAACAAAAGCATGAATATACTTGGAATAGCATAAGCTAATAGGTAGGTATGGTGGACTATTTGGAATAACTTGGTTTAGGGAGTTGGATGCATGAGTGGAACTCATATATGGTTGTGGAGGCTAGCAAAAGACTGGGGGCGACAAACTAAGAGAGCAATAATGGCCATAATCATGCAGAGCGACAAAACATCATTGATCAAAGCATAAAGTGATACTACAAGTTGAAAACTAAAGGATCATAAAGGCTATGGTGACTTGAGATAGTCATAACATGGTGTAAGCATGCCAAATCGACCCAAATAAAGCATCAAGGAGAATACCACTATACTATGCTTTAATATGCTAAAACAACGCATGATTCATCCAAGGCACATTAAGCAATCTCAATTGTTTATAACAAGTCATGCTACAACAAATAATACTAAGCATAAATCCAAAACTATATCAGGCATGGCATGACAAAGCATATGCCACAGTCAAAAACAAGCTCTTTTTACCTCATAAGCATGAGCTTTCCTACTCTTTTCCAAACCAAACCAAACTATTTGCAAACCAATGCATGAAAGAGGGGGTCCAACCAATTTATTTAGAAAACTAAGCAAATCAAGCAAACGAAAAACCAAAACAAAACGAAAAATAAGACGCTCCAAGAACAACACAACTGTGCATGAAACAATAAAAATGAAGCGTTTGGAAGAAACCTAGGATTTTTATTGATGAAGAAGGGGAATGCCTTGGGCATCCCAAGCTTTGACGCTTGTACTTCTTGGATATTTCTTGGGGTGACACGTGTGGAATCCCCAAGCTTGAGCTTTAGTCCATCCTTCATCTCATTACTCATTCCTTCCATACACTTGAAAATTTTCCTTCATACAAACTTTACACAATCTTTATTAGCAACATTAGTGCACTCAAGATAATAAGTCTTAAGGTTGAGATCTAACACCAAATAAACTTCCATTAGAACACTAGATACTGTAGCACTTTCCTTAAAAATCTCAATTCCCCAAAAGAACTCAAAAAGGAACCAACAAGAAGCAAATGTAGAAAATGGCAGAAATCTGTCAAAACAGACCAGCAGGTAAAGACGAATTTTTTCGAAGACCTTCTGTTGCTCAAATCAAAAAGTGTTGAACTAATGAAAGTTAGATAACAACCTGGGGCAGAAGCTCAAAAATTCATGCCTCAAAGGACGTACAGAGATTTTACGCGAATTTTTACGGTGAAGCACAGAAATCTGTTTCGGGACAGCAACTTTCCCAATCACTACTTCTCTCTCATTAGAGGTTACTCTTGGCACAAAAAGCAAATAAAAAGTATAAGGAGCGGTTATTATAGAGGTAATAACTTCCAAGACTCATCTAAAACTTTTGGGTTATCTCCCAATAAGTACTTTTCTTTAACGCCTTTAAGTTAGGCATGATAGTTTGAGAAGATGCTCACATAAGAAATATGAATTGAAATAAAAGAGAGCATCAAGAAGAAAATTCAAAGCACATTTAAGTCTAACCCACTTCCTATGCATAGGAATCTTGTAAAGAAACAAGTCATGAAAGCACAAAGCAACAAGCATAGTAAAGCAAAACAAGTGCAACTTCAAGACTTTCAACATAAAGAGGGGAAACTTAATATTGTCGAGATGCATAAAGCCATGTTTCCCTCTCTCATAATAACTTTCAGTAGCCTCATGAATAGAATTAACAATATAACTATCACATAAAACATTCTTATCATGAGCCACATGCATATAATAATTATTACTCTCCACATAAGCATAGTCATTCTTATTAATTATAGTGGGAGCAAATTCAACAAAATAGCTATCATTATTATTCTCATCAGCATAATCATCAAATATAGGAGGCATATTGTAATCATAATTAATTTTCTCCTCAATAGTAGGTGGACTGAAAATATCATATTCATCATTGTAATCATCATATATTGGAGGTTTGGTATCATCATATGCAATAGAATAGCTATCTTCCAAAGCTGGGGAACTAAAAAGATCATTTTCATAAAAACTCGCTTCCCTAAGCTTAGACTTTTCCATAGCATTAGCAATAATGATGTCCAAAGAATTCATACTAACAACATTGCTATTAGCATGCAAATAAAGTTCCATAGGTTTTTTAATTTTCTCTTCAAACACTTCATGTTCTAACTCAAGATAAATACTATAAAGCTCTCTAATTTTGTTGTTGTTTTCCATTAAGCCTAACTAGTGAAAACAAGAAACAAAAAGACAAAATTGCAGAATCTAAAGGAAATAACTTCGAGCACTCACACCGGAGGATGTGAGTACCTTTTACTTTACCTCCCCGGGCAACGGCGCCAGAAAATAGGCGTTTGCCGTGGGAGGTTCTTCTTCTTTAATCCTCCGGTGTGAATACCTTTTACCTTACCTCTCCGGCAACGGTGCCATAAAATAGCTTGATGTCTACGCACTTCTATTCTTGTAGACAGTTGTTGGGCCTCCAAGTGCAGAGGTTTGTAGAACAGCAGCAAGTTTTCCCTTAAGTGGATCACCCAAGGTTTATCGAACTCAGGGAGGAAGTGGTCAAAGGTATCCCCTCTCAAGCAACCCTGCAATCAAGATACAAGAAGTCTCTTGTGTCCCCAACACACCCAATACACTTGTCAGGTGTATAGGTGCACTAGTTCAGCGAAGAGATAGTGAAATACAAGTGGTATGGACAATTATAAGTGGTAACGGTGATAGAAAATAGCTTGTTGGCGTGGAAGAGACTAAAGACAAACTGAAATAAAGATAGAAGCAAGCAAACATGTAATAGATCTAATAGCAAACGGTGTTTCAGTGCTTAGAAACAAGGCCTAGGGATCATACTTTCACTAGTGAACACTCTCATATAAATATATTCTTCTTTATGATACTACTCTTAACTACTCTCCAGTTGGACACTCTAATCCATGGTAGGGCTATAACAACACACCTCAAAGTAAGCCTTTCCCATCTAGATAACCCCACACTGTCACCTTGAGCACTAGATGGTTCCAACAAACACCACAATTTCATAAAGACATCCAACTCCAAATATAACTCATAATAAGTATTTGTAATCTCTAGCCTAAGTACCACCATGGTGTGCACACTGTCAACTTCACACACATGGGGAGAGCAGAGATCTATTAAAGCACTTGAGTAGCAAGGTAGATCTACTAGATTACAAGCTCATGGTCTCAATAAGATCATGCATATAGAGAGAGATGAACACATAGCTACCGATAGAACCCTTAGCCTCGAGAGAGAACTACTCCCTCCTCATCATGGGAATCAGCAACGGCGATGGAGATGGTTGTGGAGATCGATGGAGATGGCTTCGGGGGCACGTCCTCGTCCCGGCAGGGTGCCGGAACAGAGACTTTCTGTCCCTCGAATCTCCCCTTCGGTGGTGGCGGCGCTACGGAACTTTTCGTGGATTTCTGATTGACGACCTAGGGATTTTGCCTCGGGGGGAATATATAGGTGAAGGAGGCAAGGTCGGTGGCCAGCCAGGGGGCCCACACCATGCCCTGGCGCGGCCTGGGGGGTCTGGCCACCCTGTGGCCCCTCTCCGACTCTCCTTCTGGCTCCATGAGTCTTCCGGGAAAATAGGAACTTTGGCTTTTGTCCGGTCCAATTCCGAGAATATTCATTTTCCTACTTTCTGGAACCAAAAACAGCAGAAAACAGGCAACTGGCACTGTGGCACTTGTTAATAGGTTAGTCCAAGAAAGTGTATAGAAAGTACTCCAAAGTGTGGACAAAACACAAGAAAGTGGATAAAACTAAGCATGGAACATCAAAAATTATAGATACATTTGCAATGTATCACTCACATCGAAGCAGGAAAAGAAGGTGGCCAATCAATCTCACTACACAAAGCAAACCCAACAAACTCAGAACCCGAAGAAAGCAGTGAAAACGTCGACTTTGAAGAAAGGATGGTGAAAATTTATCCAGAACTACGATATCGGAGTACTACCAACACACCCGCAGAAGCAAAAAGCGGACGTCGGGCCACACATAACATACCAAGTGTACATGATCAGCGGAGATACCTCAACACAGCGGCAGCGGTAATCCTATAATAAACCCGATGATATTCTATCAGATGACCATGCAGGAAACCACGAAAACAGAGGAGAACACGACAACAGAGGAGAACACGGAAACGGAGTAGAAACAGCAGATAATCGCATTGTCCAAGGAGGAGGCGGAGAACCCCACAAAGAAGAGAGACCAGGACTTCGGCTACCAGCGTCGGCATGGAAAAAAGCAAGAGAGGCAATTTCGGGAGCAGTCCTAGTGACAGCAGATGCTTCACATGAAGATCTAATGGCATACCAATATTTTCTCCACCACAAGAAGAGAGACCTACTCTGGATGCAAAGACCACTTGATGAAAGAAAAAGGCTAGCCGACGAATCCATATTACGACGGGCCCAACTAAGTTCTACCCGAGGGTCAAGAAATGTGACAGGAGCCGCACCACCAAGAAGGGCGACATATCGATTATAGAATATCCCCGAAGTAGAAAGAAGTGGAATCATCCGAGACCTCGACCTATCATTCATGTCCATTGATCAAGCAGGAAACATCAAGGTAAAAATAGCTTAGACAGCCATTGTGGCCGCACAAACATATCTGATCACCACTCAACCCGCACTTGACGATCCGCGCGCGGCCCTCCATCGCTCCGCCCTGATGAACCTCGGCATGGTAGGGGCCTCACTCGCGAAAGCAAAACAAGGACTCACACAATGATCCCCATGCCATCACAATAGTCCTCGGCAAGTAGGACACACTCGGCTATCTCGATCACCACACCAGGCGCACCTCGAAGGATCCGAGCCGCGAAGCAACACAAGGAATGACAACACCATCATAGGAAGCGGTGGACCCGGAGACGAAAGCCGCACCCGACAATATCAAGATGGAGATGATGAAGTTAACCATGGGCTATGCGGGGCCAGCTGTTTCACGCAGAGGATTCACAAAGCCTCAGTACCCAAAGATTTTAAACTTCCACATGACCGACACAAATACGATGGGATCCAAGAACCCGAAGCTTGGTTAGCAGACAATCTAGTCACCATCAAATTACAGGGCGGATCCACAACTACGGCGATGCAAAGTCTACAACTACACCTCACCGGCGCTGCAAGGTCATGGTTAGGGCAGTTATCCGAAGATTCAATTGGTAGCTGGAATGATCTGGAAGATAAGTTCATCCGACATTTTCACTCTACATTCAAGCGACCAGCATCCTTGGAAGCGATTCTTGGCGTGCAAACAAAAATCTGGAGAGTCAATAAGAGCGTTCATATAGAGGTGGAATATTATCAAAAACTCAGCTGAATCCATATCCGACGAAAGGGCCATTGACACCTTCAACGACGTCCTTTGTCGCCGAGAATTCATAGATGAGCTGGGTTGGGTGAAGCCAAAGACAGTATCACAATTGATGGAAATAGCAAACCCCTGGGCTGATGGAGAAGATGCGCTACATAATAAGCGCGCACGGTCACCCGAAGAAGATAGGGATAAACACGGCAATGACAGAAGACAAAGTAAAAACAATGGGAACGCGGGACCAAGTTATGTCACAGTAGGTTTTTCGGGTGAAGTTAACAACAGAAGCAACGACAATAATGGCGGATACCATCAGAACAAGGATGATGTTGGAGGAAGCCAGTCCACATAGTGATATCAGCCAAGAGCATGAGACCCACCTATGTCCGCAATACAAATGCCGGAAGGACCATGTAATATGCATTTTTACATCGACTCAGCAGGCAGGCGATAATCCAATCACTTGATGAAAGACTGCCAAACATTCACGAAGATCAGGAGTTATGCAATGCAAAGCCAAAGGAGCAAATCAGGATACACATCACGCCCGGTGCACCACCACAAAACTCAAATGATCAAAACAACAGTACCCCGGATCAAAAGGAACAATGTCTATGATTCGGAAAGGTGCCACCAGCAATTGAAGCTCATTACAAGACAAATCAATATGGCAGAAACATCAACGTCAGCTGTACACGAATATCTCCATTGGTCAGAACAAGAAATCAAATTCAGCAGAGCAGATCACCCACTCTGGGTCCCACGACCAGGTCATTCAACCTTGATAGTCGAAGCACAAATTGGCGGATTCGATATGAGCAAGGTCTTCATGGATGCAGGAAGTAGCATAAATCTAATCTACGCAAAAACATTGCAAACAATAGGCTATCCCCTGGATAATCTCGCTCCAACATAAAACTCTTTCCACGGAATAGTACCAGGTAAAGCTGAAATTCTTTTAGGCAAAGTTTTTCTTGACGTTGTTTTTGGTTCCAAAATAAATTTTAGGCGAGAAAAACTCGAATTCGAAGTCATGGATTGGCCATCACAATACCATGCAATCCTGGGACAACCAACCTTTGCACGATTCATGGCAGTGCCACATTACGCATACTTAGTAATGAAAATGCCAGCACCAAAGGAATTATCACGGTACAAGGAAGCTTCATACGTGTGGACAGCTGCGATCAAGAGTTCAATAAAATTTCTGAATCTTTCGGGATGGCAACGAAGTTTGAGCAACTCAAAAGTTCAGCAAATGAACAACCTCTGGAGGTAGCACGTGTTAATCCCGATCAGGCTTTTGACACGGCAACAGACACAAAAGAACAAATCCACCCTGCTGACTCGATGAAAACAACATTTGTGGCTTCTAACCTTGATCCCGCATAGGAAAGCGCGCTCATCGAGTTCCTCCGTGAGCACTGGGAGATTTTCGCATGGCTACCTTATAACATGCTGGGGATCCCCAGGGAACTCACTGAGCACACACTAAATTTAGATCCAAAGGCGAAGCTAGTAAAACAACCGCTTCGACGCTTCACAGAACCAAAACACAAGGCCATTGGAAAGGAGCTCCATCGCCTAACCGATGCCAATTTTATCAAAGAATTAACAAAATCAGAGTGGCTTGCAAACCCAGTATGTGTTCCGAAGAAAAACACTACGGAACTTCGGATGTGCATTGACTTTACTGCATTAAACAAACACTGTCCAAAAGATCACTTCCCATTGCCGCGAATAGACCAAATCATCGATGCAACCGCGGGATGCGAAAGTCTTTCTTTCTTGGATGCTTACTCAGGTTACCACCAGATCATGATGAAGGAAGAAGATCAGGAGAAAATGGCGTTCATCATGCCTTATGACATATTCTGCTACACAACAATGCCATTTGGCCTCAAAACTTTGGAGCAATATATCAGCGGATTATGCAAAAGTGCATGGGAAGTCAAATAGGCACAAACATGCAAGTATATATTGATGACATCATAGTTACCACAGGTCAAGGATCTGCGTTGATAAAGGACCTAGAAGAAACATTCCGAAATCTCGACAGGTTTAGCATCAAACTGAATCCAAAGAAATATTCCTTTGGAGTCCCGTCAGGGTAACTCCTCGGGTATTTGGTATCAGCTAGAGGAATCAAGGCTAATCCTGACAAAATACAAGCAATCCTCACAATGAAGAAGCCAACAAATCTATGAGGTGTATAACAACTGGTGGGGCGAGTGGCAGCTCTAAGTCATTTTTTCGCAAGATTAGGAGAAAAAGCGCTGCCATTCTACGACCCCATGATGAAATCAGAAAAAATCGAATGGACAGAAGAAGCTCAGCATGCCTTCGAAGATCTTAAAAGAACACTTTCAACATCTCCTGTCGTCATGTCACCAAAAGAAAAGGAACCTGTGCTCCTTTATATTGCTGCCACATCAGTGGTCGATGCAGTTCTAGTCGTAGAGCGACCCGAAGAAGGAAAGACCCACGGTGTGCAGAGACCAGTATACTTCCTGAGTGAAGTTTTATTTCCATCCAAACAAAGGTACCCACACTACCTAGTATGTGTTCCAAGTGTAGAGGTTTGTAGAACAGCAGCAGGTTTTCCCTTAAGTGGATCACCCAAGGTTTATCGAACTCAGGGAGGAAGTGGTCAAAGGTATCCCCTCTCAAGCAACCCTGCAATCAAGATACAAGAAGTCTCTTGTGTCCCCAACACACCGAATACACTTGTCAGGTGTATAGGTGCACTAGTTCGGCGAAGAGATAGTGAAATACAAGTGGTATGGATAAAAGACAACGGTGCTAGAAAATAACTTGATGGCATGGAAGAGACTAAAGGCAAACTGAAATAAAGATGGAAGCAAGAAAACATGTAACAGATCTAGTAGCAAACGGTGTTTCAATGCTTAGAAACAAGGCCTAGGGATCATACTTTCGCTAGTGAACACTCTCATATAAATATTTCTTCTCTTTATGATACTACTCTTAACTACTCTCCGGTTGGACACTCTAATCGATGGTAGGGCTATAACAGCACACCTCAAAGTTCGCTTTCTGCATCTAGATAACCCCACACTGTCACCTTGAGCACTAGATGATTCAAACAAACACCACAATTTCATAAAGACATCCAACTCCAAATATAACTCATAACAAGTATTTGTAATCTCTAGCCTAAGTGCCACCATGGTGTGCACACAGTCAACTTCACACACATGGGGAGAGCAGAGATCTATTAAAGCATTTGAGTAGCAAGGTAGATCTATAGATTACAAGCTAATGATCTCAATAAGATCATGCATAGAGAGAGATGAACACATAGCTACCGGTAGAACCCTTAGCCTCGATAGAGAACTACTCCCTCCTCATCATGGGAATCAGCACTGGTGATGGAGATGGCGGTGGAGATCGATGGAGATGGCTCAAGGGCACTTCCTGTCGTGAGTGCGAGCAGAGACTGTGTGTCCCCCGAATCTCCCATTCGGTGACAGCAACGTTGTGGAACTTTTCGTGGTTGGATGCTTGATGATATAGGGTTTCTGTATCGGGTGGAATATATAGGCAAAGGGGCAAGGTCGATGGCCAGCTAGGGGGCCCACACCATGCCCTGGCGCGGCCTGGGGGGACTCGCGCCTAGGGGTGGTTTGGCCACCACAGCCCCCTTATCTCTCCTTCGACTCCGTGAATCTTCCGGAAAATAACAACTTTGGCTTTTGTCGGTCCAATTCGAGAATATTCATTTTAGACTTTACGGAACCAAAAAGGAAAAGCAACCAGCCTTTGTGGCTCTTGTTAATAGGTTAGTCTAAGAAATCATATGAAAAGTACTCCAAAGTGTGGACAAAACATAAGAAAGTAGATAAAACCAAGCATGGAACATCAAAAATTATAGATACGTTTGCAACGTCTCAATGGATCGTATAATCACTAAACAAATATTGAGGGGTGTTCGTTTGAGTAGGAGTTCTGATATTTAGCAGAACCATATTATGAACATAAGATTGATTACTTTGCAAATACTACTATAGATGTCTTGCTCCACCTTCAACCTTGGCCCTTTCCTTGATAAATAAAAGCTCAAAACTAACAGTATGAACTTCATCGCCTGGTCCTGCAGTCTGAGGATTCTCCTTGTTCCCAGAATCTCTCCTACATACTTGAAGCCGTGTTAGGTGACCAACCCACTACCAATGCCTCTCAGGCTGATAAATATGTTTATCAGCAGAGGGAAGATGATAACGCCTATGTCAAGAGTGGCATGCTCGATGCCATGGAGGCGGACCTGTAGAAGCGCTTTGAGAACAAGAGTGCCTTGGAGATCATCACTAATCTCAAGGCCATCTTTGCGCCCCAGGCTAGGTCTGAGACGTATGAGATTTTGAACCTCTTCTTCTCTGCCAAAATGGAAGAGCACAATAGCTTTAGCGAGCACATGGTCCAAATGTTTGGTTACATTCAACGCCTGAACGATCTTGATTGCAAAATCAATGATGTGCTAGCAATTGATAGGGTGATGCAGTCTCTTTCCCTAGATCCAAGAGTTTTGTGATGAACTACAATATGTAGGGTATGAACAAAACCGTGTCTGAGTTGTCTGACATGCTCAAGCACGCTGAGGTGAAATTTAGTAAGGAGCACAACATCAAGATGGTCAACATGACTGTTGACTTCAAGAAATCCGCCAAGAAGGGCAAGTGCAAGAGGGGAAAGCCCAAGAAGGATGGCAACCTTGTTGCCTCTTCCTCTAGGAATCCCAAGGTCAAGCCCAGTGCCATGTGTTTCTACTTCAAGGGTGAGGGTCACTAGAAAGGTAACTTCTCTAAGTATCTAGATGATAAGAAGGATGGCAATATCGTTGCCAAAGAGAAAGGTATATGTGATATACACGTTATTGATGTTTTCCTCACTGGTGCTAGGAGCAACACGTGGGTATTTGATACTAGTTCTGTTTCTCATATATGTAACTCTCAGCAAGAGTTTTGGAATAAGCGGCATCTTGTGAAGGACGAGGTGATGATGCGTGTTAGCAATGGCAACATAGTTGAAGTCCTAGTTGTCGGCACTCTCCCTCTGTGTTACCCTTGAGGATTAGTTCTAATATTGAATAAGTGTTACTATGTAATGACCTTGAACATGAATATTGTCAGTGGGTCTTGCTTGTTACAGGATCATTATTCGTTTAAATTAGAGACAAATGGTTGTTCTATTTATATGAATAATGTGTTCACCTGGGTCATATCAGTGTGAAATGCATGAACTTTTGGAATTTTGGAATCATTAGATTTTTAATCTCTCGATCGATGTGAACCGTGCCTTATGGGCAAAATGACCAAGGCGCCATTCAATGGTATGATGGAACAGGCTGCAGACCTATTGGGAGTCATACATTCATATGTATGTGGGCCAATGAGCGTCTCCACATGCAATGGTTATCGTTACTTTGTCACCTTCACTGACGACTTGAGTAGATACGGGTATATCTACTTGATAAAGCACAAGCATGAAACCTTCGAAAGTTTCAAGGTATTTCAGAGTGAAGTTGAGAATCAGCTCGAAAATAAAATCAAGCAACTTTATACTATTTTAGGGGCGAATATTTAAGTTACAAGTTTGGTGAACATATGAAGGCTTGTGTCATTGTACCAAAACTTACATCAACTGGAACACCACAGAGTGATGATGTGTCCGAGCAACGTAATCGCACTCTGTTAGACAATGTGCGGTCTATGATGTCTCTCACCGACTTATTTGTATCATCCTGGGGATATGCACTTGAGACTGCTGCATTCATTTTAAATAGAATGCCATCCAAATCCGTGAAGACAATGCCTTATAATTAAAGGCATGGCACACAGCCGAAGTTGTATTTTTTGAAGGTTTGGGGGTGTGAGGCTTATGTTAAGAATCTATAGCCTGGCAAACTAGAACCAAAAGCGGAAAAATACATCTTTGTAGGATATCCAAAGGAGACAATTTGATATACCTTCTATAACCAAGCTAAGGGAAAAACGTTTGTCACAAAAGCGGTACCTTCCTTGAGAAAGAGTTCCTCGCGAAAGGTGTAAGTGGAAGAAAGATAGAACTCAATAAGATTATCGAGCCTGATCTTCAAATACCGAGTGTCGCAATGGAAGCTATTCTAGAACCACTCTCATTAATTGAAGTGGGAGAAAATGATGATGATCATGAACCTCAAGAAGAGATAGCTATTAAACCCCACAGGTTAACAAGAAAACATGCCACTCCTGATTGGTACAGTTATCTTATGGACATGGTCATGTTAGTTGAACATGATGAACCTGCAACTGACACAGAAGCAATGGAATGCCTTGAACCTGAGAAATGGCGAGATGCCATGGAATCCGAAATGAAATCCTTGTATGACAACAAGGTATGGACCTTAGTAGATATTCGAGAAGGTCGAAAGGCTGTAGAGAATAAATGGATTTTCAAAAAATAAGAAGGACACTAACAGAAACATCATTGTATACAAAGCTTGACTTATTTCAAAAGGTTTCCGACAAATTCAAGGAAATTGACTACGAAGAGACATTCTCTCCCGTAGTGAAGCTGAAGTCTATTCGGATTCTACTAGTAGTTACTGCACATTTCGACTATGAAATATGGTAGATGGATGTGAAGACCGCCTTCCTAAATGGCAACATTGATGAAGAGTCGTACATGATGCAACCTGAGGGGTTTGTTAATCCAAAGGTTGTTGGTAAAGTATGCAAGCTTTAGATGTCCATTTATGGTCTAAAGCAAGCATCTCAAAGCTGGAATCTTTGATTTGATGAAGTCATCAAAGGTTTTGGATTTGTCCAGAATGCAGAAGAGGCCTGCATATATAATAAAGTGAATGAGAGTTCAGTGGCATTCCTGATATTATATGTGGATCACATATTGTTAATAGGGAATGATGTGAATCTTCTGAAAAGCGTGAAAGATTATTTAAACAGTAAATTCTCTATGAAAGACATGGGTGAAGTTGCCTACATATTAAGCATTAAGATCTATAGATATAGATCAAAGCGTCTACTGGCACTTGGTCAAAGCACTTACCCAGAAAATATTCTAAAGCATTTCAAAATGGATTAGGAAAAGAAAGGTTCATTGCCAATCATAAAAGGTAGCAAGTTGAGTATGACTCAATGCCCAAAAAAGGATCATGATAAGGAAGCAATGAGAGGTATTCGTTATGCCTTAGCCATTGGCCCCATCATGTATTCCATGTTGAGCACTAGACCAGATGTAGCATTGAATCTTAGCTTGATGAGCCGTTTCCAAAGTAACCCTAGGTCAGTTCATTGGAATGCAGTTAAGAATATCCTCAAGTATCTGAAAATAACTAAGGATATGCTTTTTGAAGGGGTTCTGTGGCAGAAAACAAAAAAAATCCTACGTGGGAACACACCTAGACAGGATCTATCTAAGAAGTAATGCAGTAAAGGAGGGAGACATCGGTAACATACCCTTGTTGACCGTAAGCGTATAATGCTCATGCAGGAACATGGATGATGTGGTCATACTCGTCTGACCTCAAGGTTCTGAAAGCTTCATAAGTCACCCTTGTCCGAGTCCTCGTATGATGGTTCGGTGCCACAAGTGGTAGCACCCCCTAGGTATCGCTGCGTGTGGTTCAAGGCGACAACTCGGTCTGATCCTGCAGAGATTGCGAAGTAGATCTCTGGCGATTCCTTAGCACAATGGCGTGCCTTAGTGGTGTTGTCCTTGCATGTATAGTCCTTCCAAGGACCATGCCACATAAAACAACGAGAGAGAGAGAGAGATTTATTCTCTAAGGAAATTGCCTTAGAAATTATTGGTGATAACCAGTGTGTTTATTCCACCATGTGCACCCTTTATATAGGCGAAAGAGTGTACTCTTCCCAAGAGCTCTTCCATGTGGGACTAAACAATAGGCAAAGGAAATAGGGAAGGGGTAATTGGTTGGGCTGACTAGGTAGCAATTGCCTGCCTTGAAGGAGATATGCCCTAGAGGAAAATAATAAATAGGTTTTTATTGTCATACCTCAATTAGTTTAGAATAGTTTCATATTATGCTATAACTATGCCAAGTAGAAACATTGGTACAGGTGTGGTATGAAACAACAAAGTCCCTAGTAGCCTCTATTTCATACTAGTTAGATTTAGTACTTGAAGATGATGCAGGTTTCAAGATCATGGGCATTTATCTTACCGACAACGAGATCATATCATTGGAGAATGATGTGATTGGACATTCCTCGAAGTATTGCAACACGATCAAGTCATATAGTTCATTGTTGCAACAGCTATACCTAGACTCCTTCTCCTTAGACCATGAGATGATATCAATCACAGTCTCCTGAGAGTGCTTAGATAGCATCAAAGCGCCATAATGTCAGTGGTTATAAAGGTGTGTTCAGGTATTCAGAGGAACTGTAGAGGCAATATATGTCAAGAGCGGGATTTGTTCACCCACATGACGGGTAAAGATACATACGGCCGGCTTGGTGAGATTACATCCATAAATGTTGCAACATGTGACTAGGTCACGGGGATGTAATATCACGGTAACAAGAAAATAGAACTTGTTGTGAACGAGATTGAACAAGGTATGGGATACCAATGATCGGATCTCGGACAAGTCATATCGAGAAACAAAAGGAAGAGGATGCTACATTTAGCAGTTCAAACGACATTGTCATCAGGAATGCATAGGGGTCACATGGATATCCCTGGTCCCTCTATTGATCATTGATACAGATCATGTCTAGAGCATTCCCGAGCCGTGAGAGGATACACTTAAAATGCGATGAGAGTGATTATTCGTAAGACGGAATCACAGTAGAGAAAGAGAAATCCAGAATCGTTCCACGGAGAGATCCGAAGTTGTACGGAGAAAGAATAAAGGAAAAGACCGGAAAAGTGGTTTTGGATAAATGGGAATTTAAATATATATTTATTATATGTTAATTATGAATTAATATATTCTAAATAATATTTAAGTTAAGATTTATAAAAGCAACTTTTATATTAGGCCAAATCCTAGAGGGAAAAGGCCTAGAAATAAAACTGCAGAAAAAGAAATGGAAAAAGGAAACAGCCAGCCCAAGTGGGCGGCGGATAACAGCCACCGCACTGGGCGGCAAGCAGCTGGGCTGCAATGGCGAGTGGGCAGGCCAGGCCGCCGCTGACCTCCAGCCCACCCGGGCAAGGCAAGTCGGGCCGCTGGACGCCGTAGGCTGGCCCACCCGGCCGCCTCTCGCTCCACCAGGCGCCCGGGTCGGCCCACCCATTTGTTCGGCGTGGCCTTGAGGAAGCAGGCCGCCACAGAGCGAGCTAGGCCTCGGGTGGCACTCGCCCATCGGTGTTGTCTTGATGCTGAGTCTTGTTGCTGCTAATAATTTGGCAGCGCGCCATGAGCCCACCAGACTAGGTGTGCTCGCTCTTGCCTAGTCTTCTTTGCTTTGTTGGGCTAGTAGGGTTTAGGCCCATTCGGCTGGTCCAAATTTTCCTGAGTTTTTCCTTTAGTATTAGTCGCACATGGCTAACCCAATGGGGAGGGCACACCCCCTCCGCCTATATAAAGGGGTGCCCATGGGTGGGATTAAACACACCCAATATTTGGAGAAGTCCTTTGGTTGACTTCCTCCTTCCCTCTCTCTCTCGAACCCTTGTGACCATGGCCCCAAGTATGGGCTATGCGATCAAGGCACACACACTGTTGCGCCGTTCTCTGAGGATTCTTGGGATATCAACTTCCGCACTCCCAGTGGGTGGGGAGCGGAGGTCTCATCGTGCACGGATGTGTCACGAAGACAGCGCATCACTTGGGCGCAAATGTCGTGGCGGAGCTGTTGCATGATGAAGATCAAGTAGGAGCAAGGGGTGACCTGCGAGGAGCTTCGTGACCTTGAGGTGACTGGCTCTGACTACTTGACCACGTTCCCCGCGGAACGTTAACCGCGTACGGTCTACAAGGATATGTATTCTATACGCTCCAGCCATTACCGCATTACTACGTATATAGATCCTAGGTAGTTTTTGGGGTTCCATCATAGGAATTTTTTGTTTACTTGCGATCTAGCGGTGGTATCAGAGCCGATTTATGCGTAGGAGTGATGTACGACCAATACGCACAAGTATTGTACGAGCATTGATCCCTTAGTTGTTACCCTCTAACATGTACTTGTTTATATCGTGGTATTGTTTGATGAAGCGGCCCGGACCGACCTTACGCATATTCTTCTGCGAGGTGGTTCCACGCTCAACATAAGGCTTGTACCGTATAATTGGCTAGCGCGTGTATTTCTCTCATTAGATAGTTGATATAGCATTTACAGCGGAGGGTCCCAAAGGGTGTAGTAGAGACAACTTCTCGGATCCATGTTGTGGTTGGAAAGTTAAGTAGTCTAGAAAGCGGTTCTATTAAAGCCCTAACAACCACGTAAAACTTGTAATAGATAAAGTAGAGGCGTCTAACTTTATTTTGCAGGGGGCATGTGATTATGATATGGCATTGGTCGTTGTGAAGGTAAAGTAGTTTACTTTTCTGTTACTAAGTAGTATAGTAATAGTCATCATTACGATGGACGACCTGGTGGGCGTCGTGGACTTGGCGTCAAACCAAGGGCAAGATGGAGATCATGCAGGCGCTCGATGGAGATCAAGGCGCAGAAGAAGACCATATCATATCACATTATACATATGATGTTGATACCTGTTTACATCTTATTGTGTGCTAGTATTTAGATACTCAGCGGTAGCAAATAAGATAATCCTATTTAATTCCAATGTTACATGTTCCCCTTGTGTGTGCACCACCAAGAAAGTTCTTGAATTATGAGGCCGGCCGTGATGATCGGGGAGACATATCTATGTTCATATAGTGGGTGTAAGCCATGTTGCTGTGAATACACACAAGTTAGATTTGGTGAGCCTAGCATGCGGACATGGCCTTGGAACACAAGAGATCGAAAGATCGAGCATGAGTCACATGGATGATGTGATTGGAATTATGAATGTCTACCTTTGATAATGCCTTGATGGCCGTGATGATCGGGGAGGTGCGGAGGATAGGATCATGTGATCACTAAAATCGTCGAGGATGACAATTTTAGTGGAGACCAATTATAAATTGATCTCTTATTATGAACTTAGTCTAGATGTACATTTGCAAATATCTTAGTAGATCTTAGCCTATCCATTGAGGTCGCTGCGACCATGATAATATATTGAATTTGGAACTTAGCAAAAGGGTCCAACTTCATAGATTAATTCCCACGCCTGAGGGATATCCTCGTAAAAGGTGATCTTCTCTTCTTGATACAATAACCATTAGGAGATAATTCGATGACTCCAGAATGTTTGGAAAAATCACTTAGTGATCTTGCATTAGAGTTGAGAAATCTTAGAAGGGCTTGATTGCAATAGGAGGTCATGAATGAAAAAGGGTATATGTAAGATATACAAAGTTATAAATGTAATCCTTGCAAAACTCGTTGCGGTTGCAAAGTATTTGATCTTGTCCCATTTTGTGAAAGCAGGAGGATCTGCTTGAGAATTGCTGGTTTTGAGGCAGCGTGACTTGATAATGACAAGCAAAACAGTTGATGGCCGACATCACCTCTTCCCTCAAAGTTTGTCATTTGGATTAGTGAACTTGAATATAAATTTGTAATCCATGTTTGTGTGTCTTGCTTTTGGCGAGACAATTATTCATATGAACAAGTTACAAGCCAGTTTGTACTATTCTTATGAACAATACCGTTATGGTCACATTACGATTATAAACAAGTTATTCTCATCACTATGTTAATGATAATAGTTTAAACATTTATAAAAGTTAGAATGCTAAAAGATATCAAAGTTTAATAATGAAAAGACACTATAGTTTAAGTCATTTGGTTATGCGGGTTCTTTATGAAGATCGGGGTCCTAGATGCTTAATCTAGAGACTTTGCAAAACCATGCCTCTTGCGAGAATAGCTAAAACTACGCATTCGATAAAAGCGGTCATATCTGAAGAAATGTTGAAACTTATACATAATGATGTACATATTTTTCAACAAGTAGTGGAAATCATTAGTTAATTGTGGAATTAAGTGAATAAGGTATTTACTTAATGAAAAATGAAATTTGAAATGATTTGAATTGTTCAAATGAGTTCATAACTAAATGGGATATTGAATTAACTGAATTAACAAGTCTCTTGATTTGATCGACTCTAAAGTATTCAAGTTAAGTTTAGCATAAAAAAGGACTTGTGAAAGATGTTTCACAAATTATGATAATTGGATGAATTCAAACTTTGTTGAAATATCTAAACATCATAATCATTATGTATTAAGATACATATGGTATAGTATTATCTCTTGTAGGGGTTATAGTTGTCGTTTTGAGTTAGAGATCAAAATAAGCAATCACTCATTTGAAATACAAAGGAACATCTAAAGATTAGTGGAAACAACACCATAAGTGTTATGGCGCGTTCGAGCTTGGAGATTTCGACAAGTCGAAATTAAGTGGCGAATAAACAAGTCTTTGTAGAGCATTCTTAGGAGGCTATGAATGCATCTTCCACAAGGGCAAAACTATTGTTGTCCAAAGTCAACGTGTCTTAATGAAGATACAGGTGGAAGAAAGTAAAAGATCAAAACAACGTATTTGACCTTGCCTCTGAATTGTTGAGTGGCGTAGCGGAATTTGTTTAAATGAATCAAACTCTACAAATAGAGGAGAAACTGTTGATAATGATCATAAAGTTTCAAGTAAATACCTTTACTAAAGAAAGTAGGATTCAACTATATATATTCTACAAGTTTGTGGAATTATATTGTTGATTCACTTGTCATGTTTTGAACAAGACATATCTACGAATTACAAACAAGCGTGATGGACCTAAGTGCGAGAAATGAATGGTCATTGAAATCTCGTTAGTGGAATTCTCGATTTGATGATGATCAAAGAATTTTGGAATGTCCAAGATTATCGAGAGAACCTAGATTTGAGTGGGAGCAAATCAGCTTGGCTAATTCATAATATATGGCGACATATTTTGAGTGGGAGCTAAGTGAAATCTGGATCTCAAATATGAATGTCATATTTGAGTGGGGCGTGAAATCATTACGGGATATGTGGACAACATATATGAATGATGTGATTGGTGTTAATAACGTTTAAGTTAGATAAATAAGGATGAAGTTGAAGTTATTAAACAATAAGATAAATCGAGATAGATTGGTGAGTTTAATAAACACTGAATGTCAAATGCTTCCTGGACTTGATTTTGAAAGAGGTTCAGAATGTCCTAAGAAAGATTCTGAAGTAGCTCAGAATGGAACAAGGTGAGAAAGTAGTTCTTACTATATGAAGCATTGAGTTTGTATTGCAACTATGGTTGAAAGAAAGAGATGCGTTGCATCTCCTATGCCTCAGTCATAGGTTCTTCATATAACCATGTTGTATACTCGACGTAATATGACCCGAGGTTCTGGTTGGTAGGACAAAGTCTTAACTATAAGAACGTGTCTTTAAGTGATTCCTAAGTTGACCACTAAACCAGAATTAAGTTTGTACTTAAATGGCAATAAGCAAAGTAAGTGGCATAGATGCATTTCATGCACTAGGATCTACATAGATACAGAAGTATAAAGGCTCCATCTGATGTAGTGTATAATGTTATGGCGGGGCTAGTTCGCTTCTAACGTAGAATGATGTGTCCCAGGGCCCAGTGCCCATGAGAAAGCCCTCGAGGTTGATCTAAAGTCATTGTAAGCTCCTGGAATCCGGCCTCGTTCTGCTGCCATGACTATAGTATATACACAAGGGATAACAAAGTGTGTTTCAAAGTTTAGATGACAACGGTGAAAACGACCGTCATCATAAACACTAGAAACAAAGTCTCACTTTATGCGTAAACAAATGCTTGACCCATTATAAGATAATGGTGTGAATGTCAAAATTAGGAAGACATTAATGATTTGCAAAACACATAATAATCTGGTAAAACAGAACATGGACATGACATTTCCCATGAGCATGCATGATCTGTAAACGCATATGGTATATGGTTTATATGAGTAAAATTCAAGCTAGGTTATTTGTACTCTAGTGCAAGTGGGAGACTAAAGGAGATATGCCCTAGAGGCAAATAATAAATAGGTTTTTATTGTCATATCTTAATTAGTTTATAATAGTTTCATATTATGCTATAACTGTCCCAAGTAGAAACATTGGTATAGGTGTGGTATGTAACAACAAAGTCCCTAGTAGCCTCTATTTCATACTAGTTAGATTTAGTCGAAGATGATCTGGGTTTCAATATCATGGGCATTTATGCCGACTGACAACGGGATCATATCATTGGAGAATGATGTGATTGGACATTCCTCGAAGGATTGCAACACGATCAAGTCATATATTTCATTGTTGCAACAGCTATACCTAGACTCCTTCTCCTTAGACCATGAGATGATATCAATCATAGTCTCCCGAGAGTGCTTAGATAGCATCAAGCGCCACTTAGTATCTGATGGTTATAAAGGTGTGTTCGTACTGGGAGGCCTTAGAGGCAATATATGTCAAGAGAGGATTTGTTCACCCACATGAAGGTAAAGATACATACCGGCTTGGTGAGATTACATTCATAAATGTTGCAACATGTGACTAGGTCAGGGGATGTAATATCCGCGGTAACAAGAAAAGCGAACTTGTTGTGAGCGAGATTGAACAAGGTATGGGATACCAATGATCGGATCTCATTACAAGTCGTATCGAGAAACAAAAGGAAGAGGATGCTACATTTAGCGGTTCAAATGACATTGTCATCGAGGAATGCATAGGGGTCACATGGATATCCACGGTCCCTCTGTTGATCATTAATCTGAGATCATGTCTAGAGCATTCCGAGCCGTGAGAGGATACACTTGATGCGATGAAGCGATCATTAGTAAAAGCGAAATCCGATGAGAAAGAGAAAGCCGGAATCGTTCCACGGAGAGATCCGAAGTTGTTCGGAGAAAGAATAAAGGAAAAGACCTGAAAAGTGTTTTCGGATAAATGGGAATTTAAATATATATTTATGATATGTTAATTATGAATTAATATATTCTAAATAATATTTAAGTTAAGATTTATAAAAGCAACTTTTATATTAGGCCAAATCGGAGGAAAAGGCCTAGAAATAAAATGTAGAAAAGAAATGGAAAAAACAGCCCCATTAGAGTGGGCGGCGGATATGATCGCCGCCAGGCGGCAAGTGGTGTCTTTGGCGAGTGGGCAGGCCAGCCGCCAGTTGTCGTGACCGCCAGCCCACCTGGGCAAGGCAAGTCAGGCCGCTGGACGCTGTAGGCCGGCCCAACCGGCCGCCTCTCCGCTCACGGGCCACCAGCATGGTCGGCCCCACAGGGCTGACCAGCGCGGTAATTGAAAGACGGCTGTTGAAAGAGCGCCCAGGCTGAGCTGGGCCTCGGGTGGCACTCGATCCAGGCATGCGGCCTTTGTTCAGGCTTTGTGCAGAGGCCCAGGCCTTGAGCCCAGCAGGCCACCAGGCTGGGTGGCTGTGCCTAATCTTCTTGCATGCTATTGGGCCAGTGGTGTTTAGGCCCATTCGGTTGGTCCAAATTTTCCTGAGTTTTTCCTTTAGTATTAGTCCCACATGGCTAACCCAATGGGGAGGGCACACCCCCTCCGCCTATATAAAGGGGTGCCCATGGGTGGGATTAAACACACCCAATATTTGGAGAAGTCCTTTGGTTGACTTCCTCCTTCTCTCTCTCTCTAACCCTTGTGACCATGGCCCCAAGTATGGGTTGTGCAATCAAGGCACATCTGTAGCACGCTGTTGCGCTGCAGGGATTCCTAGCCGGATATCAACTTCCGCACTCCCGACGGGATCGGGGAGCCGAAGGTCTCATCGTGCACCTGATGTGTACGAAGACACGAGGCACAACACTTGGGGCGCTTAAATGTCGTGAGCTGGAGCTATTGCACAATGAAGATCAAGAAGGAGTAAGGGGTGACCTACGAGGAGCTTCACGACCTTGAGGTCGGCTACGAGTACGACTACTTCAACCACGTTCCCCACGGAACGTTAACTGTCTGATCTACAAGGGTATGTATTCTATACGCTCCGACCGTTACCGCATTACTACATAGATATATCCTAGGAAGTTTTTGAGGTTCCATCATAGGAAATTTTTGTTTTACTTTCGATGCCCAACAACCACGTAGCTAGCCAGTGACTAGGAGGTGTGGCGGTGGCGGGTTGGCGCCACCCTTGACATAACCCTGGCCAGTAGTAGCGACCGGCAGCAGTGGCTAGGTGGGCCTTGGCATGGCCACCGAGCCAGCTCACGGCGCCCACATGATGCATGCCCCCATGCCCATGTTGGGACAGGTGTCTATGACCATCAGCAGTAGTTGGTAACCTGCTGCCCATGTGGCACCGACTGCCGATCTCCTGCCTGCCTGCGTGGCCGGCCTGAGCCCAGCGGTAGTGGTGGCTTTAGCTGCCTTTCTGGCTGGCTTCCTCCTAGGCCGTTTCCCTCAGGATTTTGGCCCTATTTAGGAAGTTGCCCTATAAATATTAATTTAACATATATTAATTCATAATTAACATATATAAATGCATATTCTAAATTTCCATTTATCCAAAAAACCTTTCGGTCTTTTCCTTGTTCTTCTGAACATCTTCAGATCCTATTTGAAATGATTCTAGTTCTCTCATGCAGAACACTTCCGCTTTCTCTCTTCTGTTATTCTTGTCGGTTATGTGCTCTCACGAGTCAGGTAACCCACGGGCTCAGGCTGGGCACCTCGCGACCTATCTAACTTAGGGAGGCACAGGGAGGTCTCCGGACATATTAGAGGTTTGCCTCCTAGATTGGAAGGGCCCCCAGAGACAAAGACAAACTGGTTGTGGCGCTAGACCTTTGCAGACTACGCACTGATCCGGTGGAAGAGTCAAGACCACACATGCACGGCACTCACCCAACATGTGGCGACATGCACCCAAGGTTTAGCCACATGGCCACTTGAGGCTGATGTGCGCAAGAGCATAGATTGTTTGTAGCTAGTTTGAAGTTCTGATATAGATCCCACGAGGGAGCCCAAAGGTAAGTGTTTATTGATGAAGTCTACAATCACACCAGTTGTCACATGTCTTGGTGAATTGACTTCAAGTGTTGAAATAAGAATGAGGTTTTGATTAAATCACGATAGATTTAAATAGAACTAAAATGTAAACTTGAAATATAAAGCATAAAAGTAAAACGACTTTGTTATTTGTTGTTTCCTCTGAGATGGCGAAAGAAAGCGAGAAATTCAGTTCATGGTGATAGTGATTATGCGGTGGGCGAGTGATAAATGTAACAATTATAATCTTATAGATATATGTGTGGAGCAACCCATAATTGGCGGAACTCCTCTTGGTAGATTTCATCCCAACTTCAATAATCCTACTAGCCTGCTACCAAAACCATGGTCGACACTGAGCGATTAAGACCCTTGGTCGCTTAGCGATTAAGCTCCTTGGATCGGACTAATGCAATAAGCACGGTGGTTACCACGTTATCCTCGAGTCAACTAGCTTTCCATTGATATCCCGTGTCACCGGGGTCATGATCCACTAGCGAACAAGATCTTATCTATGTAGAACAAGCATCATGTTGTATGGGCCCTTAATTGGACAACAAGCATTAGGCATCCACAGATAGTCAAGCACACATAATATAGTAATTAGAATCAATCACAAACTAATGGAAATTATGGAGGCACATCCGTCTCACCAATCCCTACATCTCATAAGGCCCAAGGGAATTACTCACACATGAGAGAAGAATGGATCATAAATATAATTGAATAAAGGAATTCATCTTTGTATTACCGTGGAGATCTACTAATAATAATAGAAAAATATCAACACAATTCAAGATGGGAAAAACAATCTCAAACCCTAGTATTGCAAGGTGGAGATCCCTCTCTCTCAAGTACAAGTAGTGGCTATGGGGTGTATTGGCTTGGAGGTTGAAGATCGTGGGCGAGATAAAAACGTCTTCCCTTCTTCTGGGATCTCTTCTTCCTCCCTTATGGATGGTATGGCGGTGATGTGTTGTGTTTCGTCCTCCGTCCCTTCACGGAAGTTGTCCTTTGACAAAACAGTAGGCGGAAACTATACAGACAGCAACTATATGGCTGGAAAAATATTCCCGCCATATAGTTGCTCGTTAACTTATGATCTTCCCTCGCGATCTTACAAGGTGGGACTCGCTTATTTTCTCAGAATATTGTGTTTCTCTAGTGAAATCCCTTTGTTGACGTTCGGAACGAAACACACATTAAAACCAATTTTCTTTACTCTTTGAAGTATTAGCGTTAGGTAAAACGACTTGATCAAATCTGGAGAAAACCATCAATAAAAGCCATAAAAATGTATGAATCTCATAGCTATCAACTCCCCAAGCTTAGATGTTGCTTGCCCTCGGTGACAGAAATAAGGAAGAATAGTTGAGATTCGAGACTGAAAATAAAGGAACTCACAATTTTGAATTGGTTTCAAATTCTTATCTTCATAATCCCAGAAATAACAAATATGATAATACAAGTATTCACAAGATTACGCTGAGTGCACTTCCAAACCAAGTATATCTTGTTAGCAAATAAATCATATGCCCAAGCAAGTGTCGAAAGTTTAGCTAGGAGAGTGAGACAAATTCTTTTGGTGCCTCTCTTTATGGAGAGATGAAGACTTTTTGTTCTTGTTTGTTTAATCAATTAAGAGTACTCAAGTTGGCATCAAAACATGTAATTTAAGAACAACTCATCTATTCCATGTCAAAATTTCAAGACTATCAAAGCACCTGTTTCTTTTCTTTTGCCTTTCAAAAACTTTAGCTCTTTCATAGAGAAATCATGCCACTATTTTTATCATGTTTAATTGGTCTGTGTTGTGCACTCGTGACCATGCCAATAAATAATTGTTGAGCAATAATGGGCTAGAGGAGTACTACAACTTCAATTGGAGCGATGAAACCATGAGGAGACTAAAAATTACCGTCATAGCATTGCTGCTTTCTGAGACGTTTCATAACTCAATAGCGAAATCAAGTGGTTTCCCACATTTAGATGGATTAAGTTGGCCAGCGGAGTTAATAGTTCCCCATGGAGCACCAGAGTTGTAATGACAGCGTAAAGCAATATCTTACGGTAATTATTAGAAAAGTAGTGGCATAATTTCTACTACTTGAAACATCCATTTATCAAGCAATTTCAATCAAAGGTACTATCAAGTCTATACGTATTAAGCTCAAATGGAATGGAAGTAGTTCTTAAATTCCTTGGGTTAAACATGGACTCAAGTCATCTTGAGATGCTTTTCTTGTTGTAAAAATGTAGGAAGTATTTTTAACCAAGTTCTTTGCTCATAGTTTCAAAGCTAAAGGAGACACTTAGCAAAGGAATATAATTTATAGGATAACAAGCTAGCGGGAGCAATCTCGATTGCAAGCGAGTACATAGTTACAACTATTTTTTTAGGTTTAGAAACAAAGCTGGAAATAATCATTCAAATTTGAAGAAATAAAATAAATCAAAAGAAGAAATGAAAATATGAATACAAAGTTTGGAGGTTTTCAAACCTCACCCAAGCTTAGCGATTACTAGGCTCGATTTTGCCGTCATTTGGTAATTTGGTGCAGAATCTTCTTGGTAGAAGTCGGGGAAGTGGGTCATGAAGTGACTGAAGTTGTGAGTCGGAGTGTTCACATCTTGAAGAGTGTGGTCGATCTCCCCAATGCGTTGGTTGAGCTGCTGGAACTCCTGATAGGGGACGTAGTTGTACCCCTATTGTGGTTGGTTAGACCACGGGTCCTAGGCTCCTCCTTATTGCTGCTGTCCCTCCCAAGCGGGGTTATATCCCTACTCTTCCTCCTGCTCCTTCTCCTGCTCCTCATCATCCTGGTGCCTTCATCTTCCTCTTCCTCGGGCAGAGTTTGGCCAAGATCCTCGTCACTTGGTCCTTGGTAAGGATCCAAGTGTTCTTGTGCACAATTGAGAAGGCTTGGGGCAGGGCAACTGAACCTGCTCACTCTATGTATCATCAAGATAACTAAATTGATATGCTCGGAGCCTCCGGTTAGCATGGTAAACACCAAGGAAGCTACAAGCAGTCAAATATTTGGCGTCCATGAGTTTGGAGTCGTCAACAGGTTCCATAACAGGTAGTACAATGTTCAATGCATATGCAAGGTGGGTTACCAATCCACCAATCACGAATATCACCTTTGGTCTTGTTGCTTTGGTGGCGGAAGTGCTTTGGATGAGTAGATCTGCAGGGCCGGGGCTCTGCGGTGAAGTGGGAAGAGCCTTGGTGATCATTGCCATGTCGTGTTGGCCATGGAGCTGTGTCACCTCTCCCTAGTAGTGTGTTGGCGAACAAAGCGTAGTAAGCGGATGGTTGGGTTCTGGATGGTGGACATCTTCTTCTGATAAAAGTGCCTACCACCATTAATAGAAATAACCTCCCAAGTCGTCCCACTTGTGACGCTATAGAGGTTAGTCACATTGGGCTCCCCAGTATGAGGGAAGCTGAAAGCATTGCAGAATTGTTCGAAGCTTACATCATAGTGCTGCTGGTTCATGGTGAAGCTTATCATGCACAAATTACCTTTCTCCCAGTGGTCGTCGTGGAAGGAGGCAAGGAACTCATGGGTGAGCTCGGCGTAGGTGTCGTGGTTTGTGAAGCCAAGCACCACTAACCCCGCCCAGCTGCACATGAGGTTGAAATCCCTCTTCAACCCTGTCGCGGTGAGAATGTTGTGGTCAGCCCAACACGTGGGCAGTACCCTCCTCGATGAGTCAATGTCCAACTTGGAGTAGCGTGGGGCTCGGGACCACTGAGCTTGAGCCCTCACCCGTTGGCGCTTGCTCGAACGAAACAGGTTACCGATTTTGTTCATAGTGATGCACTAAAAAATTTCACCATAAAACCTTAGGCATATAGTTTCTATATGATATATGAATGATTCTACGTGAAAAAATTCAATCCTAACGTGAGAAATTAATAGGAAAAAAATAGCTTAAGTTCATCCACTTGATCAATGTGAGAGTTTCAACCATGGAAATCTGAAAATAAAGCATGGATAGGAAGAAACATGCGATGTTGATTCCCCAACTCAAGCGAACCAAATCATAAAGAATCAAGAGTTCTAGGTGGATTTTGAGAGGTTGGAGAGAATATGAGAGAAATAATGAGGAGAGGAGGAAGACCTAGCTGTCCCGGTGCAATTTTGTGGCGCACCGAACTATATGGCCGGAACTATACAGGCGGGTGATATTGCTCCACCCGTATAGTTATGCGATCCGACTAAGGTTTCTTTATCAGAAACAACTATCACAGACGCAACTATATGGCCGGATCATAACGATCCCGCATATAGTTGGTCGATTAAACCGTCGCCTCTTTAGATAAATTGCTAAAACTAGCATCGATATCTATCTGACCGAACTATCGGCCAGAATTTTTATTCCGCCATATAGTTGGTCGTTAAACTCATTACCTTTAGGATGAAATTTCTGAAGGCCTCGATATCTATCTGGCTGAACTATCTTGCTTAGGAATTTTATTCGCCGCATAGTTGGTCATTAAACTCGTACCTTGAGGATGAAATTTTACGAAAGGCCTCGATATCTATCTGACCGAACTATCTGACCAGAATTTTTATTCCCACCGTATGGTTGGTCGTTAAACTCTCAATACCTTTGGGATGAAATTTTACGAAGGCTTCGATATCTATCGTACGAACTAAGCGCCGGTATTTTTATTCCACCGTATAGTTGGTCATTAAACTCTCTGTGCCTTCGAAGAAAATTTGTTGATGGCAAAGATAACTATACGACCAGAACTATACTGACGGAATTTTTATTCCCATTATAGTTGGTCGTTAAAATATCGAGTCATCAAAAAATTTCTATTTCTTCAGGATACCTTCTTATCCCATAAGTTAGCGAAATACCTAGTTTTTAACAGAAAATTGATGGTAAAAACGCCGACCAACATTAGCATATTAAAAGTAAAATGTTATCTTACGTAAATAGAAAACTCAAACTATTATTATTCTCTACTCATTCAATCGATGTTTCTACTACTTTTGACAGTTGCATCTTCACGGGCGCTTCCGCAAGAATATACGTGAAAAAGTGGAAGGAATGCAATGAACTTATATTCTAATGTATTTATTGACAAAAATGGGTTGACTCCATTAGAATTTATTAAGAATGGTTGAGTAACTCAACCTCTTCTCTCTTCTCGAATTCTTACCTTGGGTTTCCCTTATCAAAGGCGCTTACCACATGAACTCATTTTGGTGGAACATACCTTTTACTGCTTAACTTCTTTGGAAAATACAGGATGATTTCAGCATCATAAATATTGAAGATTATCTTCCCTTCAACATAATCTCTTGATGCACTGCATACTAAGGAAGGTCTTCCAAGTATTATAGATAATCTTTCATCTTGGCATTTCAAGAATAATAAAATCGGTGGAATGACATGCTCATCTATCCTAAGTAAGACATCCTCAATCATACTAACGGGTTGTTTAGTGGACTTGTCGACCATCTGTAAAGTGATAGTAGTAGGAGAATACTCCCTAATCCTAACCTTTTATAGAGGAGTATGGTATTACACTAACTCCTGCTCTAGATCACACAAGGCATTGTGAATATCAGTTTTACCTATTGAGCATGAAATAGTTGGTATTCGGGATCTCCGGACTTAGACAACAACTACCGTTAGCGAGGATAGCTAGTTACCATAGCAGCGATTTAGTTATTTTTTTCTTTCTACTAAGAATATAATGGAGAAATTTAAAATAAGTAGGAACTTTAATTGCATCCATAAATGGACTTTCAGATGAAGGTCACTAAGTGCCTTTGTAAAAATTATAAATTACGATCTAGTGCTTTCTTTTTGATCTAGGTAAAGAGCTTTTCTCCACATGACTTACTCTTGTCTTTTTACCTTTTGTGGAGGGTCATGCTCTTTTGTTGCTTTCTTTTGTTGTTGCTTATTGCTTTTCTTCTTTTATACAACAACTTCATCTTCCTTGCTTATTTCTTTATCTTATCTTGGATCAACCGTCTTTGCATCCGAGTCATAATGATCATCTTGTGCATCATTTTGGTCCTCCTTAGTTTGATCTTGCATTTTAGTTTCATCTTGAGGATCCACCAATGTATCATCTTCTTGGCTTGTTTGAGCAAGGCTTTTTCCTTCTCTTTTTCAGCTTCATTATTCCGATTGGTCCTAAGGGTCCTATAACCGCACCTTCTTGTGATAACATTAGTAAACAGAATATCTTAAATCTTCACGAAGAAACATTTGATAACCATATGCTATTTGTTCACTTGAGTTTCAATCATACTAAGGTACTTGTCGAACAATTTTATTTCTTGGCCAATATGATCATAATTTTTTCAGTGAGTTCATAAAATCTTTTGTGTTTTTGGAAATGTTATGCAAGTTATTATGAGATTTTACTTGTCGATGTTTTAATTCTTGAAAAACTTTTATAGTTTCGTCTTGTTCAGTTAAAACTTGTAACAAATCTAATTTGTTTTCCTTAACGAGTTGAGTATAACTTTTTTCTTTCATAGTTTGAGTGCCTCGGGCATAAGATCAGGAGTTACGCAAAGTATCCCTTTTTCTGGCTTAGTACCAAAATCAGGATTATATAAATAATCATTCTTAGCCCTAGTAGACACTAATTCCAAACATTCTTTAATAGTCAAAGTATTTATTGATCCTCCCTCTGAGAAGTTAAGTAACTCTCTACATTGAGTATTGAGACTATGGTAAAATAAATAGCAAATTGTTAGTTGAATAGCCATGCTTAGGAATACTATTTACCATTCAAGAATCTTTCCGGGCTTGTGGGTAGTTTTCACCCGCGTTCGACTAAAGTTGCCTATGTTCTTTCTTAGTTCGGTTACCATCTTAAGGAAGAAACCTTGTTTATGAATTTAGTAATGCAGTTTTCCCAACATTTAATGTAAATGAGAGGAGAGAATATAACCGATCTAGAGCTTTACCTTTAGAGACCATCGAAATAATTTAAGGCAGAGAAGTCTCTTGGAAAACCTTTTGGTCCAAGCAATCTTATCACATCGTCAAACTCTCTAATATGTGTTCACGGGTCTTCATCTTCCCTTCCATTGAAAGCTTTCTCTGCAAAATTTTAATAATTTCACCATCAAATCGATATTCTCTAACTCCAATATTAGGAACTCTATTGGTTGTTTAAGAAATTCAGAACTTGAGACCTTGTATTCCACTGAGAGTTTTCTCGGGTTTCATAGGAGTTGTCTGTAAAATAGACATGATTTCCATAATTTCACTTAGGTTTCAACTTCAACTTTATTTGATCTTAAAAATTTCAATAATTTCTTCACACCTACGAGTAGGCACCGCTCAATATAATCCGACGAGGAGGTCCTACAAAACATGTAGACCCTTTGTCTCCTAAGGAGAACATTTAGTAGTAGAAACACGAAATGTCAAAGACAAACACTTAGTGCTTAGCTCCCAGCAATGGCGCGAAAAATATCTTGATATGCGCAAGAGCATGGATTGTTTGTAGCTAGTTTGAAGTTGAGATGTCGATCCCATAGGGGAGCCCAAAGGTAGTGTTTATTGATGAAGTCTGTCACACTGAAGTTGTCACATGTCTTGGTGAATTAATTTGCAAGTGTTGAAATAAGAATGGGGTTTTGATTAAATCGATAGATTTAAATAGAAATAAAATGTAAACTTCAGAAATATAAAGCATAAAGTAAAGAATGGCTTTGTTGTTTGTTGTTTCCTCTGAGATGGCGAAAGAAAGGCTTGAGGAAATTCAGTTCATGGTGATAGTATTTGTGCGGTGGGCGATGATAAATGTAACAATTATATTCTTATAGATTTAAATAGAGCAACCCATAATTATTTGGAACTCCTCTTGGTAGATTTCATCTAACTTCAATAATCCTTCTAGCACCGCTACCAAAACCATGGTGGGACACTAGGCGATTAAGACCCTTCAGTCGCTTAGCGATTAAGCTCCTTGGATCGGACTAATGCAATAAGCATAGTGGTTACTCGTTATCCTTGAGTCGACTAGCTTTCCATTGATATCCTCGTGTGACCGAAATTGGTCCACTAGCGAACAAGATCTTATCTATGTAGAACAAAGCATCATGTTAACGGTCCCTTAATTGGACAACAAGCATTAGGTATTGATGACCCACAAGTATAGGGGGTGTATCGTGTATTTTCGATAAGTAAAATTGTAAGACAACGAGGAAGCGAAGGTCTTTGGCTAGTGGTATGGATCAGAATTCTCTACAAATACTTAGCAAGCGGAGTTTTAGGGGTTTTCGATAAAACAAGTAAATAAAATACGAGTAAATGAAGGAGGTAAGAATGAATGCAACAAGTGTCCCAATCCTTTATAAAGGACAAGCGACGTTAGTATTTCTATAGATGACCAAACATTCTCGAGGACACATGGGAAGCATCAAGTGCTTTCGCTTCATATAGTGATTAATCTTCTTTAGCTTGCTAAGTGTTGTGTGGGTGAATCTGTGCTAATGTGCCGCCCATCAAGACTAATACATACTTGTGATTATACCCCTTGCAAACATCCGTAAGTACAAGAAAGTAGGTGAAACCTAACCAAAGCTTTAAACTCTAAGACCCTTACGTCCCTTGTGTAATGGTTTCTACTTGGGGTTCAGGTTTCACACTCCGGCAACCCCTACGATTAGTAGCCAAATACAATGCATTCCCCTAGGCCCATATAGGTGAAGTGTCATGTAGTCGACATTCACATGACACCACTGAAGAAGTACACCACAACAAATAACAATCTATTGAATCGTTCTCAACAACTCCTACTAACAACAAGACTTCTCCCATGTCCTCAAGAACAAAAGAACTACTCACAAGACATCATATGGATCATGATCGGAGATGGAATAATGATGTATAACAATCTGAACATAAACAATAATTCAATGGTTCACTCCAATAGCATCAACTACAAGAGTAATCAACAAGGGAAAGTTTCCCTATGAACTATGCAAGATTCAACCCAATTGTTATAGCAATATGGAGATGGTGATGAGGGTCTTGATGGTGATGATGGTGGTGATGATGATGATCCCGGTGAAGTCCAGCTTGATGGTGGTGTTGATGGCGACGATCTCCTCTCCGGAAGGAATTCCCCGACATAAATCTATTCACGGAGGAGATCTTTCTCTGTGTTTTCCGCCCGTGGAGAGGCGGGTAAATCTTCTGTGGTTGCTCAGTCTTAGGGTTTCGTGGGATGATATCACCAGGGAGTGGAGTGGGCAGGCGACCACACCACTCCACAGGTGTGGCCTAGGCTCGCCTCACTTTCATGGGGTGGTGTGGGCCTCAGTGGCCCACCTCCACTCCCATATTCGCATCCAGTCTTCGAAAAAATAGGATTTTCATTATATTTTCCGATTTTACGATCTTGGCAATTTTGCCTCCAAACAGCACCTTTTCCATCAGAATCCTTGCAAATGTCCATGCTCCAAAAGTCATCAACCATGCAAAAAATAGTGAAATAACATAAATCACCTCTCAATGAAATATATCAATGAATAATAGTGAGTTAAGACATAGAATAGTGATGCAAAATGGACGTATCAACTCCCCCAAGCTTAGACTTTGCTTGTCCCCAAGCGGCCAGGCTCAACAAACATGACCTCAAGTTTATGGAGTGAAGAGTCGATAAAATAATATAGACAAGAAGCATCACATTCATCAAATACAGATCATAATGAAGACTGACTCACTATTATATAACTAAACTTGCAATGAGTAAAAGGAAACACAATAAAGATATATAGAGTAAATCATAAATTGGTAACTGGCAAACTTAGCTCTTGGTAGAAGAATAGTTGATAATATGCTAGAAAGTTCTACAAATAGCTGGTTTTCAAAGAAAGCTTTCAAATGAATAAACATCAAGATAAAAAAGCACAAAACAAGGAACATAAGACATGATTGGATAAATCATCATATGAATGGTAAGGAAACACATCAACTCAAAATACTTCTTTGCGAGATAGAAGGGAGTAGGTTCTACTCAGACTCAACTACAAGGTAAAGAAAGGGCCTTTCCAAAGAGGGAAGCGGGGGATTACAAGTCTCATAAAGAGCTCCCAAAAATTATGATACTTACTAGCTTTCAGGCTCTCATTCCCCTATCATGCAAGGAATCTTTAGGGTGATTAAGGTTAAAGTGAGGTCCAATCTGAAGAGTTATATGCTTGACAAAGCTATAAACCGAAAATCCCAAGTCCTTGAGTACGAGGGCCTTCTCCTCATGCTACTCAACTTTAGTTACCCGGTAAGTTCTTGTCAAAGCCGTAAGTATGTGCGTATCATTGAGAATACAACGCCTAACGGGTACCCTTTCTTTCCAGATGATAGGAAGAATCCCATATCAAAATGACAAGGCAAGCTGGAACAATGAGTATCTCAAAGCAATCTTCTTATTACCATGCGGAATATGGTGCTTTTTTCTCTTTCCTATTTCATAGTATCCCTTTTTATTTTCTTTTCTTTTCTCAATAGCTATCTCTCTTTTTTATAAGAAGAATGCTTCATAGATATCATTATGGTTACACCTGCAGGTTTCACCATGATGTAACATGGATTAGACCAATGCCCAAAAGGCGTTTCTCTAACACACATACATAACTCCATGGACTTACAAGCTCCCTTTTATTTCACACCCCACGACATCCAAGAAACAAAAGAGAAGTAGTATCAACTTGGTATATATATTATTTACAAGTGTTGAAAGCGTTCCCAAGTGATGCTTGACGCGGTTCCTGCTAATCCCCTAGCATAGTAACTTTCATGGAGAGTTCACAATAAGTTCAAATTTAGTTAAGTGCAAGAAAGTAAAGAAGATAATTGCCATCAAGTTCAATGAGAGCTTTAATCACTAATTTTCATGTACAGCATATGATGTTTAATTTGGGAGGTAGATAAAACAAGAATTTACTTGGAATAGCAATAATGCTACTAGAGTAGGTATGGTGGACACAAATAGCAAAGGTTTTGGTTTTAAGGAGGTGGATGCACGAGAAGAATACCCTCTCGGTACAGGTTTTTGGCTAGCAAGGCTGAGTAATGCAAGTACTTATGAGTCTGAAGTTGAAGAACAAACAAACATACAAGTGATAAAGACAAACATGCAATCTTCCTTGGAAGCACAAAGATCTTAACTAGAATACTAGACTTTATAAGGAGAGCAAATCAAGAAAAGAAAGATGATGAAATTATTTTTCTCTCGGAGTACTTCTGTTTTTTCTTTTCCAATTCTCAAATAGGTGTTACATCTTGACCAGGAGCCGGGTTTTGCTGTAAAACCAACTAAATTAACCTGTAATGATCCAAGAAGTGATAATAAATACTAACAACAAGATCAATCATATAACCACTAATTGAAAACTAAAATAAGCTATGGTGTAAGAAGAGTGAATGATAGAACTTCTCATTAATATATGCGATACTGTAACTCACACCAAGGACATACAAATCTAATGTAGAGAGGGACACTTCTATAATGCAAAACCATACCTACAAAATAACTCCTTTATTCCATGATATGACTCTACTAATAAAGTAAAGATATAAGATAGTGATATGCAATCTATTTCGCTGCACTCCCTTAAGCTTGGAACAAATGGGGTGATTACCAAATCACCGAAGGATTTAATCATCTCATATTCTGGTGGTGGTGGTATTATATAACCTCAGATTAACGTGAGGAAATCTTCCAAAGCATCTTGTGGAAGCCTATTATTCTCCCATTGAAGCATGCTGTCCACCTTTCCTCTTCAAGTCCCGGCACTTTATCATGCAGAATTCCTTAGTGACTCGAGGGCTTCCCATTGATGTGAGGGAGCAAAGAGACTAAATTACCAATGCTGCAGCAGGTCTCAAGATCCTCCTCCATCTTCCTATCCTTAGCATGAGACCTCCATTATGTAGCTTCTAAGCTTTCCGAAAGAGTATGTCGACTTTATTGCAACAAGCTCAAACAAAACACTACGAAAACACGATGCTCACGGACCGCAAAGGGATCTGGGGGAATTATATATTATTACGTAAGTTTCATATCAAAAGGGAAGGTAATCGGGAGAAAACGAAATCAGAAGGTGGATTTCACGGAGTAGCCTCACCCGCACTAATTGTGCGAGGGTGATTCCATGCCGCCTGGGGTGAGTGGTAACACCTGCCCGCTCATTCCATCCATTTTCGCTTTCAGAAGCTTTCTTTATTAGTATCTAAACCTAAAAATATAAGTATGATTGTATTTTTAAATTAGAACTTTTCTTACCAAGCAGAATCAAGTATCTATTGCTCGAAAATGACTGCAAAATCTCGAATTTGGTATCTAGTAGATTCTTCCTGAGTAATCACTTGAATATCATCGGATATCTTCTATCTTCACATATACTTTATTACTTCTGAGTCATTAAAAACCCTTCTCTTTCCTGGGACATAACCATTGTCTCCAAAACTCACCCGGAAATTTCTTTTCACACAAACTTCACACAATTCTCATTGGCTTAGTTAATATAAGTGAAGTGAAGTAAAACCTTTTGAGTCCAACTTCAGCACTGAAAACCATCAAACTCTAAAATCTACTACTAGCAACTCCTTCCGAAAGCGTAATTCAAAAAGGAAATCGACAAAGAAGCAAATGCAAGAGGAAGGCTAACCCTTGTCAAAAACAGACTAGCAGGTAAAGATTAGTTTTTCGAAAATCTTCACATTGCTCAAATCCAAAAGTGCAAAACTAATGAAAGTTAAATAACAACCTGGTATAAACACAAAAAATACAGTTCAAATCCGATACAGAGATCTCTCACGGTACTGCAATTGAAGCAGAAAAATCTGTTTCTGGGACATGACAACTTCCAAATCTTTACTTCTCTCTCATTGAAGGTTGATCTGAACCCACAAAAAACCAAACATCTGAAACAGTTATGGAGTGGTTGGTTACTGCAGTAATAACTTTAAAAAGAACTCAAAGAAAGCTCAGTTAAACAAACGGAAAGAAAAACAAATAAGTGGGTTGTCTCCATAGAAAAAAGCTCTTTTCATAGCCATTAAGATGGGCATGATAATTTCTGAAGAAAGCTTCATAGATGTGATTTAGAAGTGAAAAGAAGAGCATTAAGAAGCAAAACACACATACGTGTTTAGTACAACTTGGCTTCCTATGTAAGGGGATTTTGTAAACAAAAGACAGGTTGTTGAAACGATGAGGAAGGCTTTGGCCTATAAGAAGAATGAAAGAAGTGCTGTATAAAAACTTTCCAGCATAAACGGGGAAACTTGATATTGTTGAGATGCATGAAGAACACTTTTTCTCCTCTCTCATAGTAACTTTCAGTATCATGCATAAACTTAACAAATATATAAGCTAGCACAAGGGCCATCAGTAGCAATGATCAGCTACCTTCACAATCGTAAACACTTGCCAGAATATTAGTTCTCATAACTTACTACTTTCTAATGAAATAATATTAGAGAGGTATCCTTACAAAGGATAGTGTGTCCTCTCTTTTTCTGCATGCACTTAGGTGAAAAAGTCTTCACATTTTACAGCTATAGGTTCACTTCAACCATTTGTTTTATCAGGTTCAATAATTTTAGTATTCATACTTTCATTAACCATACTAGCTATCATAGAATGTTCCTTTACCTTAAGCGAGTGCATTTTCTCAATATCAGGTTAGATAAAACATGATTAGCGATGCCAAAATTCAGTATTTCTTGCTTGGGAACACTCTTCAGCAAACATCTTTATAAGGTTCATGATACTTATTCTCACTTCTTTAGGCACTTCAATGCTATGAGAGTAAAAAGCCTTAAATAAGAAGCAATAGCTTGAGAGTTCAGACTATAAGCATTTTTAATATTTTGAAAGTCATGGGTTCCTATAAAAGATTCCAAATGCATCATAATCATAATTTATACCTGACTTTCTACCTTTGTCATTCTCCCAGAAAAAGCTCAGCATTTGTCTTGAATCACGTTCTAGAAGATCCCATTTAGCTTCTTCTTCCATACTTAAGGAATGATCCAAAGGCACATGAAGCATCCAATAAATCCTTATCAGTGTAGAGGAGCTCTGTGTATAAAGTTATTGATACATAATATTGTTGGGGAGATCATGAATGGGACATTCCCGAGCATATAGTAAACTTCAATTTCCAAGCTTGAGCTGTAAACTCTCCTTCCATCAAAAGCCAAAAGTTGTATTTGATTGGTCCCATCTTTATGAATCTCACTAGGAGGATAAACTTTTGAATAAAAGAGAGGCACTTTTCTTCCTCCCATTCTAGAGCAATATTCTTCCCCCAGCAGCTTATACTCAAATGGGTCCTCAGCTCTTCCTTTTCAGTGGATAATGAGAAATAACTTCTTCTTAACTTTTGATTTGTAGTAATAACTGCACACTCTGAACAACCCATATGTATATAGTTCGATGAGCATAAAGAGTAAATGAGTCACCGGGATGGAAAAATCTAATTTCAAACATAGTAATTATCCATAAACACGCATCAATAATAATCTTGTAGGTATTTTGAGAAAACATCTTCTGTCAGGAGGGTTTATCTATCACCTGAAGAGTTTAGTAGTATCACCAAATAAGAACCCAAATGGAACTATCCATAACGAAAATAAAGCAACCAGCGTAAGTGCAACATGAGTTTCCTACCAGCCCATCACATGCTTCACTCCTGCAACCAAGACGGTAAAATAACTTCTGGAGGACTCCATGTTAGGGGTGTATCGCAAGATTGGTGGCAAGAGTGTCAAACCTAACGAGGAGTAGAAGGTGTCATTAGTGGTATGGATCAGAATCTTCAAAATACTTAGAAGTTTAACGGATTTCTAGGGTTTTGATAAAGCAAGGAACAAAAGTGACAAGTAAATGAAAGGCAGAATGAATGCGTAAGGGCCTAACTTTATGTAGCAAAGGACAAGCTGCTGTATTTCTATAGATGACCAAATGCTCTCGGTACATGGAGACCTCAAGTGGCTGCCATATTGGCTGACACCTTCTTTAGCTATATGTTGTGGGTGAACATGTGCTGTACCACCCCATCCCCATCGAGACAGACATTTTACAGATTGTTCTCAAACATCCGAAGAAGAAGAAAGTAACTAAGGTAGAAACCCAACTCACAGCTTAAACTCTAAGATCTTGACACCCTCAGGCAATGGTTTAATCGGGGAAGGTCCAGGTTTCAACATCTGCAACCCTACCATTAGTAGCCAACACACAACGCATTCTAGTCCCATATAGTAGCGGTCATGTAGTCGGATGCTCATGAGCCACCATTTATAAGAAGGTTAATTCAACTTAACAGCACCTATTGAATCGCTCTCAACACAACTCCACCATTAACAACAAGTGATTTCTCCTATGTCCCTCAAGAAAGAACAAAACTTAACGTCCACTTCACATAAGACATCATATGGTTCATGATCAGAGATGAATAATGATGGCAACAATCTGAACATAAACACAATTCAATGGTTCACCACAGCATCAACTACAAGAGGAATCAACACCGAAAGTTTCCTTGCGAACTATGCAAGATTCAACCCAATTGTTGCATCATGGAGATGGTGAAGAGAGTAAAATGATGGTGACGCATGGTGGTTGTGATGGATGATGATCCCGGTTAAAGTCCAGCTGATGGTGGTGTCAGATATGCACGACCTCCCTCTCCCGGGAAGGAATTCTCCCACGTAAATCTGTCTCCGCCAGAGAGATCTTTGTCTCGGTAGCTTCCGCTTCACAGAAGCAAGGAATCTTCATGGTCTCTCCCAGTTTAGGGTTTGGGATGATATGACGCAGAGGGAGAGGTCGAGTGGGGCCGGCACACCATACCTCGGCACCTGCTCAGGCCTGTTCACACAGGTAAAAGGGCTCTGCGGCCCACCTCCATCGATATTTTACATCCCAGTCTTCGAAAAGGATTTCGTGTATATTTTCCTAGATTTTCTGATTCTACTAATTTTGCCTCCAAACAAGACCTTTTCCATCAGAATTTCCGACGAGCGCCCATGGTCCAAAAGTCATCAACTATGCAAAACAGAAATAAACATAAGTATCAATTTCAATACGTAAATATATCAATGAATACAGTGAATTAAGACATAGAATAGTGATGCAAATGGACGTGATTGTGCATCCCATGAGTAGTCAATCACACATAATATAGTAATTAGAATCAATCACAAACTAATGGAAATTATGGAGGAACATCATATCTCACCAATCCCCTACATGTCCCACGCCCAAGGAATTACTTCACACATGAGAGAAGAATGTGGATCATCAATATAATTGAATATAGGAATTCGTTCTTTGTATTACCGTGGAGATCCACAATAAGAATAGAAAATATCCAACATAATTCAAGATGGAAGAAATAATTCAAACCCTAGTCTTGCAAGGTGGAGGAGATCCTCTCTCTGGCACAAGTAGTGGCTATGGGTGTATTGCTTGAGGTTGAAGATCATGGCGAGATGAAGAACGCCTCCCTTCTTTTCTCCTGTGATCTCTTTCTTCTCCCTTCTCGGATGGTATGGCGGTTAAGTTGTGTTGTGTTTTCGCCCTCCGCCCCTTCATGGAATATTCCTTTGACAAGAGCTGTAGGCTATGGTAATTCATACGAAGAGAACTATACAGCTGGTGTTATTCCCCGCCGTATAGTTGCTTCATTAAAGCTTCATGGAGATCCCCTTGTAGCTCTGGACTCGCTATTTTCTGCATTATTTGTGTTTCTAGTTAAATCCTCCGACATTCAGAACTCAAAACACACATTAGCAACTAAGTTTTTGCTACCAAAGTATTAGCATTAGTAAAGTCAGAAATGATCAACCGGAGAAAACGATCAATAAAAGCCATAAAAAATGTGTTTAATCACAGCTATCAACGACCAAATGAGACACCTCCACTGTCCTACTCTACACCGATACTCCGCCCCGGGTAAACCCGTATACAAGGGCCCGGTTAATTCAAGACCAACGCTTAGTCTATTTCACCGCCCAAAGAAGCGGCTACATGACGCCAAAGTAGGGTGTTAGGCCACACCGCAAGTCTATAGCAATGCGTGGTCGAGCCTCTCTTCACCAGATGTTCTCTCAATTTCTGCAGTCCTCATCTGTATAATAGGAAAGCCCAGGTTGGAATCGGAAATGGGGAAAAGGATATACAAATCGAGAATTGTGTGACAATCAGATACCGACAATTATGATGATGTAGGGATTCGATCACATCGAACCCCAACTGAAAACACCGCGCTTCTCTCTTATTCAGTTCATCAATTCCGTTCGCTACACATTGTGCCTTGGCCGAACATTAAAGGGGACATACCCTGATGTCGAAAACCGTGACACGACATCTGGCATGCCAGGCAGGGGACACACTTCTGCGAGCGACCTTTGCCAACGACTCGGCCCTCCCTTTGCACATGACAGCACGAAGTCAGAGGGAGTGTCGTCCGTGTATAGTCGGTGCAACCGAATAGTCAAGATGGATCACCCACATCCTCTATCGGACCAGGCGCGGTGGGATCCTCCCTATGTTCCTCGCCGCCCCCTACGGTAGGATGGAACCGACTGACCCAGGAGGATCCCAGGAGGCGGAGAAAATGATGCTACCAGCAAGCTTCTGCCACCTCCAACGGGTTTTCTCGAGCCCAGGGCCGGGTTGGCGGCAGCTGACACTCTTCTTCGTTTCCTGCCCAAGGCAATCGGAGATAGCCCCAAGGTGGGATCCTAGCTTGTTCAGATCGTAGACCTCGTGGGATACATCATGTGGATTCACCAGTCACATGACCTCGCCCCAACGAGATCGATTACCTATCCATTGTGGCAAAAGGGAGAAACCTATCCAGGGCTTCCAAGCAAGGAAACTTGCACCTCGCTCATTTTCGGCCAGATCGAGCAAACACGATACAAACACAAATCTTCGGATGTCCTTGAAGGAAATATGCCACGAGGCAATAATAAAGTTGTTATTATATTCCTTATACATGATAGATGTTTATTTTACATGCTAGAAATGTATTGATTTGGCATCAATACATGTGTGTTTAATAAACAAAAGGGTTCCTAGTTATGCCTGCTCTTATAGACCCCAAACATTTGATTAACAAGATTGATCAAGGTTTCTGATCACGGACATTGGATGTTATTAATATGAGGTCCGCATTTAATGAAATGATGCAGTGAACATTCATCAAAGTATAGCATTACGATCAAGTCATTATGTTTATATTATTTATAACATCCTTCGAGTAATGTTTATCCTTGAATAACCATGAGGTCATATTATTCTTGCTGCCGGAAGAGTATCTTGATAACATCAAGCGTCACACATAATGTAGGTGACTATAAAAGATGGGTTCAATTACTACCGAAGGTGTTATATTTGAAACTCATGGATCAGAAGTGGAAGATTTGTCAGTATCAGGATAGCGGATAGATGTACTCTGGGCCCTCTCTCGGTGATATCCCCACATTAGGATGACTTTTAATAGTGGTGTGATCACTAGAATGTTATATCAAGGAGCAGAAAAATTGCATATACATTATAAAGATCAAACCATTATGTGGAATCTGGGTAGTCGAATCTGGACATGTGATGCCTCCGAGACGAGTTTAGTTACAAGCGTTATAGGTTCTCACGATCTGAGGTCATCGTTGAATGTGCTTAGGGTGATCGCGGATCTCGAATCCGTGCTGATTATTGATCGGAGAAAGGGTCTCGATCATGTCTGCGTGACCAAATGGTAGTAGGGTGGCACACTTAAGAGTTAAAGGCACCATTTTGGGCACATATGTTTTAGACGAAAAGAATTGCAAAAAGCGCATGAAATTGTTTCAATAGAAATAGGAGATTGTTTGAATTGAGAGTGCCAGAGAATTGATTCTGCATGTGATATTGAAATCACAGGGCTATATGTGAATGTTTGTTAATTAAAGTAATTAACAAAATTCTAGATAAATTTAATAAAATAGTTTTATTATTAAATGAAGAGCATTAAATTGGAAAATTTAATACATTTAAAGAAGGAGACTAAAGGGAATGTGAGAGGCATTTTTAACAATGTGGAGGGATTTACACCATGAATAGGGGAGGTAGAGGCACCCCATCGCCTTGACCATGGAGAGGGCACCCCTCCTCCTATAAAAGGCCACCCATTCCTCCTTCATCCACACACCTCCTTGTGAAGGATCTCTCCCCCTCTAGAATTATTCCCCATGGTCTCGGATTAGCGAGATACATGTTCCAGTGGCATTTAAATGCGGAAGGAGTTCTTTGCTTCCGCTGGATCGCTGGGCGAGGAGGTGGAGGTTTTCGTGGCTTGAGCGTGTGTGCGAGCGGATCCTGATGAGTTGCTCGGACTTCCTCACGATCTTGAGATCGGCAAGTGTCGACTACATCAACCACGAGTTCCTACTCGTTAACAAAGCTTCGTTGTCTCGAGGGTAAGTTCTCGTTGGATGTATGTCCACCCGTTGCTTTGTACCTAGTAGATAGATCTTGGCGTGTAGTTCACGTAGGAAATTTTTGTTTTCTGTCTGGCGGACCCAACGGTGGTATCGAGCCTGATCTGTGTAGGTGCTTAGCATGGGTAGTACATATGGTTGATATGTGCGATGATGATCATGTTATTGCATCTTCTATGTATTTTGGATATTGGTGGCATAGTGGGATGAAGCGGCCGGACCAACCTTACATGTCATCGTACATGAGAGACCGGTTCCACTGACATGCAACTTGTTTTGCATAAGTGGCTGGCGGGTCTCTGTCTCTCCTACTATAGTCAATATCTGATTTACAGGTTGCTAATAACTTAGTTATCCTCGTTGTGGTTCATGTTCGTGAGTAAGAATGGTTCTATCTCCGAAAGCCTAAGCCACGTAAAACTTGCAATTGATAAATTAGAGGTGTCTAGTTTAGATCGTTCTTTGGGCTAGTGTGTTGATATGGCATTGTTGTAAGTAGATGTATGGTGGATACTCTTACAACACACTCAACGTGTAAGTTCCATAGACCTTGGCCTTACACACAAAGGAATGATAGAGATCATACGATGCAAGTGATAGAAATCAAATGCATGGACCATATCATCTCACTTTACACATTAGATGTTAGCATCTTATCTGCTAGTTTGGGCGTGTTTGATAGCATTATAAGATGATCCCTCTTTAGATATCAAGATAAAAATGTGTTCTTCCTTGAGTATGCACCGTTCTATGGATCGTGTTTGAGACATCACGTGATGATCGGTGTACTCGAATCTACGCTTTCATAGGAGCAGGTGTAAGCAGTTTTACACGCGAATACTAAGGTTCTTACTTGGTGAGCCTAGCATATGCGGACATGGCCTCGGAACACGGACCGAAAGGTTAAGCATGACTCATATAGTTGATATGATGCCCATATAGATGCTTTGCCTTTGAAGCTATATCAACTCACGTGATGATCGGACTTGGTATAGTGGATTTGGTTCATGTAATCACCAAAAGGACGAGGGATGTCGTTTTGAGTGGGAGTTCATTAGTAATTTGGATTAGTTGAACTCAATCTATCATAAACTTAGTCTAAATAAACTTTACAAATTCTGTTGTAGATGGCACCACACCTTTTAATTTCAATGTGTTCATGGAGAAAGAAAACTGCGAATGGTAGCAACTTCACCAAGGGCTATGAATTTGAGGATTCTCTCCTCTTTTCAAAAGCAATATGTGCTAGATGCGCTAGGCCCCACCAGATGCCTGACGAGGAAAAAATGTCTATATGACTCTCGGAGGACCACAACAGTTCATTGCGGCATCTTTGTATGGGCTAGAGCGAGAATGACAATGCCTTTGATAACATGGGAGAATTGAAAATGATTTTCGATACCCATGCTGCCGTAGAGAGTTATAATGCCAGAAAAGAGTTCTTTAGCTGCATGATGGAGGAAAACAGCTCGGTTAGTGAGCACGTACTGAAAATGTAGATGCAGCCGATAAGCTTGTGTCCTTGGGAATAACGATTCCCATTGACTTAGGCATACATCTTGTTCTCCAATCTACGCCACCTAGCTACAAGAGCTTCGTGATGAACTATAATATGCGAGGGCATGAAGAAGTCTCTTCGAGCTTCATCAATGCTTAAAGGCTGCGAAGTGGAGATTAGGAAAGAACATCAAGTGTTGATGATCAATAGGACCACGGTTTCAAGAAGGACAAGAAAGGCAAGCACAAGGGAAAGAAGAAGGGTGGCAAATCTGTTGCCACGCTTTGAAAAAACGGGCTGGCCCTAAGTCTAACACCGAGTGCTACTATTGCAAGGGGTAGCCATTAGGCGCCAAGTAGCCCCAAGTATTTGGCGGACAAGAAGTCCAGCAAGGTAAACAAAGGTATATGATATACATGTTATTGATGTGTACTTGACTAGTACTCACAGTAGCACCTGGGTATTTGATACGGATTGGTTGCTAATATATGTAACTTCGGTTAGGGGCTACTGGAACAAGCGACAACTAGCAAGGGATGAGGTCGGGATCGGGTCGGCAATGGATCAAGAGTTGATGTGATCGCCGTCGGACGCTACCTCTCCATTTGCCATCGGGATTAGTTATAAACCTAAATAATTGTTATTTGGTGCTGAGCATGAACATTGTATGGATGTGTTTGATGCAAAGTGGTCATTCCTTTAAATCTGAAAACAATGGTTGTTCGATTTATAAGAATGATATCTTTTATGGTCATGCACCTATGTTGAATGGTTTATTTCTATTGGATCTCGATAGTAATATTACGCACATTCATAATGTTAATGCTAAAAAGATTAAACTTGATGATGATATGTCTACATATATGTGGCACTGCCGTCTAGGTCATATTGGCGTTAAATGCATGAAGAAACTCCATTCTGATGTACTTTTGGAATCACTTGATTTTGAATCATTTGATACATGTGAGCCATGCCTTATGGGCAAGATGACTAGAACGCCGTTTTCGGTTCAATGGAGCAGGCGACGACAAATCTGTTGGAGATCATACATCTTGATGTGTGTGGACCAATGAGTGTGTGTGAGGTGGATATCGTTATTTTGTTACTTTCACGGATGATTTGAGTAGATATGGGTATATCTATTTGATGAAACACAAGTCTGAAACTTTTGAAAAGTTCAAGGAATTTCAGAATGAAGTGGAAACTCATCATAATAGAAAGATCAAATTTGTACGGCGAGTGGAGAGAGTATCTAAGTTACGAGTTTAGCACACACATGAAAGAGTGTGGAATAGTTTCACAACTCACGCTGGAACACCACAATAATGGTGTGTCGGAACGTCATAATAGTACCTTATTGGATATGGTTCGATCTATGATGTCTCTGGTGACTTACCTCTGTCATTTGGGGTTATGCACTTTGAAGCAGCTGCATTCACTTTAAATCGGGCACCATCTAAATCCGTTGAAGCGACACCGTATGAATTATGGTTTGAAACAAACCTAAGCTGTCATTCTTAAGGTTTGGGGATGCGATGTTTATGTGAAGAAACTTCGGATAAACTTCGAACCCAAAGAGGAAAATCGTCTTCATAGGATACCCTAAGGAAACAATTGGGTATACCTTCTATCACAGATCCGAGGCAAGGTTTTTGTTGCCAAGAATGGATCCTTTCTTGAGAAGGAGTTTATCATGAAAGGTGTGAGTAGTCGGAAGGTAGAACTTCGAAGAGGTTATTGAACCTTCTCTTCATGGAATGGCGAGTGGCGCACGGAAGTTGTTTGAGTTGACTTCACACGATGAAGAGAGCTAATGATAATGATCATGAAACTCGAAGAGGACACTACCGAACCTCGCGAAGGTCAAGCGGGACACGTGCAGCTCTGAACTACGGCAATCCTGTGTGAATTTCATGGTTGATGAAATGGATGACCTGCGACGTATGAAGAAGCGATGATGAGCAGATTCCAACAAATGGCTAGAAGCCATGAAATCCGAGATGGAATCCATGTCACGAGAACCAAGTTTGGAACTTGGTGGACTTACCTCATGAAAGGCCATTGAGAATAAATGGATTTTCAAAGAAAAAGCGATCTTGATGGTAATGTGACCATCTATAAGGCTCGACTTGTCACAAAGGGGTTTCGACAAATTCAAGGAGTTGACTACGATGAGACATTCTCTCCATAGCGATGCTTAAATCGGTTAGGATTATGTTAGCAATTGCTGCATATTTGATTATGAAATATGGCGGATGGATGTCAAAACTGCATTCCTCAATGGTAAGATTGAAGAAGAGTTGTATATGATACAACCTAAGGGTTTTTCGATCCTAAGGATGCTAATAAGGTGTGCAAACTTCAGCGATCCATCTATGGACTTAAGCAAGCATCACGAAGTTGGAATCTCCGCTTTGATGAGGTGATCAAAGAGTTTGGATTTGTCCAAACTTATGGAGAAACTTGTATTTACAAGAAAGTGAGTGGGAGCACTACAACATTTCTGATAAGTATATGTGGATGACATATTGTTGATTCGAAATGATATAGATCTTTTTAAGTTGTTATCTAAACACAAATTTTCGATGAAAGACCTTGGTGAGCGTCATATATATTAGGCATTAAAATCTATAGAGATAGATCAAAGGCGCCTAATTGGGCTATCACGAGTACATACCTTGATAAGATATTAAAGAAGTTTAATATGGGACGAAAGTAAAGAAGGGGTTCTTACCTATGTTGCAAGGCAAGACATTGAGTAAGACTCAAAGTCCTGGGAAGAAAGAGATGATGGATAAGATCCCTATGCCTCGACCATAGGCTCTATTATGTATGCCATGCTATGTACAAGACGGATGTGGCACATGCTATTAGTTTGACTAGTAGGTACCAATCGATCCAGGTTGAACACTGGATAGCGAAGAACATCCTCAAGTACTTGAGAAGAACTAAGGATATGTTTCTCATATACGGAGGTGAAGAGAGCTAAGTGTTATGTCGATGCTAGCTTTGACACCGATCCGGATGACTCTAAGTCTCAATCCGGATATGTATTTCTCTTGAGCAGACAGCGATTAGTTGGAGGAGTTCCAAACAACTGTGGTGGCTGGATCAACAACGGGCGGAATATGTTCTTTGCTTGAAGCGGCGAGGGCGATTTGGATGAAAGAGTTCATTACGGGGTGTGGTTCCCGGTCGTTGGACCCGATGGTGATCTATTGTGACAACAATGGAGCCATAGCCAATAAAGGAACCAAGGTCTCTAAGAATTCCAAACATATTAAGCGCGGTTTCACTCCATCCATGAGCATGTCAAGGATGGAGATATAAAATTGTAAAGTACACACGGACCTAAATGTAGCAGATCCATTGACTAAAGTTCTCCCTAGGGCAAAACATGATCAACACGAACTCCATGGGTGTTAGATTTATCACTATGTGAACTAGATTATTGTCTCTAGTGCAAGTGGGAGGTGAGAGGAAATATGCCGTGAAGGCAATAATAAAGTTATTATATTCCTTATATCTAGATGTTTATTTTACATACTAGAAATGTAGTGATTCGGAAACATCAATACATGTGTGTTCAACTAAACAAAAAGGGTTCCTAGTCATGCCTCTATAAGAGCTAACTTGTTGATTAAGGATGATCAGGTTTCACGATCATGGACATTGGATGTTATTGGCAAGGTCACACCATTGGTGGAATGATGTGATGAACGCATTCATCCGAAGTATAACATTACGATCAAGTATTTATGTTTATAGCCTTTATAACATCATCACAAGTAATCTTTTATCCTTAGACCATGAGATCATGTTAATTGCTAACTTACCGAAGAGTATCTTGAGTAACATCAAGCGTCCACAAGTATTAACGGGGTGACTATAAAGATGGGTTCGAATGTACTACGAAGGTGTTATGTTGAAACTCATGGATCAAGAGTGGAATTGTCAATCCGGATTACGGATAGATATACTCTAGGCCCTCTAAATTTGATATCACATTGAGATGGCTACAACAAGTGAAGTGATCACTAGAATGTTATATCAGGAGCGAAAAGAGTGCATCGTGAGACCAAACTAGGTATAGAATGCCGATGATAGTATCTGGATATATAATATATCAAGAGAGACAAAGGGATTTGGTCCTGGCGTTAAAAGGTTCTCCGTCCACGGGAGTCACTCGTTGAATGTGTATGTAGGAGTGATGCACCAGGATCTCCGGGTCCCCTGCTGATTATTGATAGGAAAGGGTCTCGATCAAATACGCATTGATAGCGAACCATAGGATGGCACATAAGAGTTAACGGTTTCCATTTTTGGAGCACATGTATTTGAGGGCGAGAAGAATTGCAAGCGTGGAATTGTTTTCAATAAGCAAGGAGGTATTTCGGGTGAAGTGCGAGAAGACAGTTACGCATGTGATATGAAATATTGCAAGGGCTTTATGTGAATGTTTGTTAATTAAAGTAATTAACAAAATTCTGAATAAATTTAATAAAAAGTTTTTATTAAATGAGAGAGCATTAAATTTGGAGAAATTTAATGCATTTAAATGGAGACTTTAAAGGGAATGTGAAGGCATTTTAATGTGGAGGG